>CM042262.1:3096883-3216883 GCA_023566225.1 Romanogobio albipinnatus | reverse complement strand
TGTGTGTGAGTGAGTATGTGTGTGAGTGAGTATGTGTGTGTGTGCGTGCATGTGTGTGAGAGTGAGTGTGCGTGCGTGAGTATGTGTGTGAGTGTGTGAGAGTTAATGTGTGTGTGTGTGTGTGTGTGAGTATGTGTGTGAGTGTGTGTGCGTGAGTGAGTATGTGTGTGAGTGTGTGTGCGTGAGTGTGTGTGTGAGAGAGAGTGAGAGAGTTAATGTGTATGTGTGTGAGAGTGTGTGTGTGCGTGTGTGTGTGTGTGTGTGTGTGAGAGAGAGTGTGTGTGCGTGAGTGTGTGTGTGAGTGAGAGTTAATGTCTGTGAGTGTGAGAGAGTTAATGTGTGTGTGTGTGTGCGTGAGTATGTGTGTGTGTGTGAGTGAGTGAGTATGTGTGTGTGTGTGTGAGTGAGTGAGTGTGTGTGTGTGTGTGAGTGAGTATGTGTGTGAGTGTGTGCGTGAGTATGTGTGTAAGAGTGTGTGTGAGTGAGTGAGTGAGTTAATGTGTGTGAGTGTGTGAGAGAGAGTTAATGTGTGTGAGTGTGTGTGCGTGAGTATTTGTGTGAAAGTGTGTGAGTGTGCGTGAGTGAGTGTGTGTGTGTGCGTGAGTATTTGTGTGTGAGAGTGAGTGTGTGTGTGTGCGTGCATGAGTATGTGTGTGAGTGTGTGAGAGTTAATGTGTGTGTGTGAGTATGTGTGTGAGAGTGTGTGTGCGTGAGTGAGTATGTGTGTGTGAGAGTGTGTGTGCGTGAGTGTGTGTGAGAGTTAATGTCTGTGAGTGTGAGAGAGTTAATGTGTGTGTGTGCGTGAGTATGTGTGTGAGTGTGTGTGTGTGTGCGTGAGTATGTGTGTAAGAGTGTGTGAGTGAGTGTGTGAGTTAATGTGTGTGTGTGTGTGTGTGTGTGAGAGAGTTAATGTGTGTGAGTGTGTGTGTGTGTGTGCGTGAGTATTTGTGTGAGAGTGAGTGTGTGAGTGCATGAGTGAGTGTGTGTGCGTGAGTGAGTGAGTGAGTGTGTGTGTGTGTGTGTGAGTGACAGTTAATGTGTGTGAGTGTGAGTATGTGTGTGAGTGTGTGTGTGTGAGTGAGTATGTGTGTGAGTGAGTGAGTATGTGTGTGTGTGCGTGAGTATGTGTGTGAGAGTGTGTGTGCGTGCGTGAGTATGTGTGTGAGTGTGTGAGAGTTAATGTGTGTGTGTGTGACTGAGTATGTGTGTGAGAGTGTGTGTGCGTGAGTGAGTATGTGTGTGAGTGAGAGTTAATGTCTGTGAGTGTGAGAGAGTTAATGTGTGTGTGTGCGTGAGTATGTGTGTGAGTGTGTGTGTGTGTGAGTGAGTATGTGTGTGAGAGTGTGTGCGTGAGTATGTGTTTAAGAGTGTGTGCGTGAGTATGTGTTTAAGAGTGTGTGTGAGTGAGTGAGTTAATGTGTGTGAGTGTGTGTGTGTGTGTGTGTGTGTGAGAGAGAGTTAATGTGTGTGAGTGTGTGTGTGAGAGTTAATGTGTGTGAGTGTGTGTGTGTGTGCGTGAGTATTTGTGTGAGAGTGTGTGCGTGTGCGTGAGTGAGTTTGTGAGTGTGCGTGAGTGTGTGAGTGTGTGTGTGCGTGCGTGAGTGAGTGTGTGTGTGTGTGTGTGTGTGTGTGAGAGTGAGTGTGCGTGAGTGAGAGTTAATGTGTGTGAGTGTGAGTATGTGTGTGAGTGTGTGTGTGTGTGTGAGTATGTGTGTGAGTGTGTGTGCGTGTGAGAGTGAGTGTGTGCATGCGTGAGTATGTGTGTGAGTGTGTGTGTGAATGAGAGAGTTAATGTGTGTGAGTGTGTGAGAGTGAGTCTGTGTGTGTGTGCGCGTGCGTGAGTGAGTATGTGTGTGAGTGTGTGTGTGTGTGTGTGTGTGGGAGTGTTTGCGTGAGTATGTGTGTAATAGTGTGTGTGAGTGTGAGAGAGTTAATGTGTGTGTGTGTGTGTGTGAGAGAGTTAATGTGTGTGAGTGTGTGTGTGTGTGTGTGTGCGTGAGTATTTGTGTGAGAGTGTGTGAGTGTGCGTGAGTGAGTGTGTGAGTGTGCGTGAGTGAGAGAGAGTTAATGTGTGTGAGTGTGTGAGAGTTAATGTGTGTGTGTGTGAGTATGTGTGTGAGAGTGTGTGTGTGAGTGAGAGTTAATGTCTGTGAGTGTAAGAGAGTTGATGTGTGTGTGCGTGAGTATGTGTGTGAGTGAGTTAATGTGTGTGAGTGTGTGTGTGTGTGAGTGAGAGAGTTAATGTGTGTGAGTGTGTGTGTGTGTGTGTGCGTGAGTATTTGTGTGAGAGTGTGTGAGTGTGCGTGAGTGAGTGTGTGAGTGTGCGTGAGTGAGTGTGCGTGAGTGAGTGTGCGTGCGTGCGTGAGTGTGTGTGCGTGAGTGAGTGAGAGTTAATGTGTGTGAGTGTGAGTATGTGTGTGAGTGTGTGTGCGTGAGTTTGTGTGTGTGCGTGCACATGTGTGTGAGAGTGAGTGTGTGCATGCGTGAGTATGTGTGTGTGTGTGTGTGTGTGTGTGTGTGCGTGAGTGTGTGTGTGAGTGAGAGAGTTAATGTGTGTGAGAGTTAATGTGTGTGTGTGTGTGTGAGTATGTGTGTGAGTGTGTGTGCGTGCGTGTGTGAGAGTTAATGTCTGTGAGTGTGAGGGAGAGTGTGTGTGTGTGTGTGTGTGAGTATGTGTGTGAGTGTGTGTGCGTGAGTGAGTGAGTGTGTGTGTGAGTATGTGTGTGAGAGTGTGTGCGTGAGTATGTGTGTAATAGTGTGTGTGTGAGTGAGTGAGTTAATGTGTGTGAGTGTGTGTGTGTGTGTGTGTGTGAGTGTGTGTGAGAATTAATGTGTGTGTGTGTGTGTGTGAGAGAGTTAATGTGTGTGTGTGTGTGTGTGCGTGAGTGAGTGTGTGTGTGAGTGTGCGTGAGTGAATGTGAGTGTGCATGAGTGAGTGTGTGTGCGTGAGAGTTAATGTGTGTGTGAGTATGTGTGTGAGTGAGTATGTGTGTGTGTGCGTGAGTATGTGTGTGAGTGTGTGAGTATGTGTGTGATTGTGTGTGCGTGAGTTTGTGTGTGTGCGTGTGCATGTGTGTGAGAGTGAGTGTGTGCATGCGTGAGTATGTGTGTGAGTGTGTGTGAGTGTGTGAGAGTTAATGTGTGTGTGTGTGTGTGAGTGTGTGTGCGTGTGTGAGAGTTAATGTCTGTGAGTGTGAGGGAGAGTGTGTGTGTGTGTGTGTGTGTGAGTATGTGTGTGAGTGTGTGTGCGTGAGTGAGTGAGTGAGTGTGTGTGTGAGTATGTGTGTGCGTGAGTATGTGTGTAATAGTGTGTGTGAGTGAGTGAGTTAATGTGTGTGAGTGTGTGTGTGTGTGTGTGTGAAAGTTAATGTGTGTGTGTGTGTGAGAGAGTTAATGTGTGTGTGTGTGCGTGAGTGAGTGTGTGTGTGAGTGTGCGTGAGTGAATGTGTGAGTGTGCGTGAGTGAGTGTGTGTGCGTGAGAGTTAATGTGTGTGTGAGTATGTGTGTGAGTGAGTATGTGTGTGTGTGCGTGAGTATGTGTGTGTGTGTGTGTGTGTGCGTGAGTATGTGTGTGAGAGTGTGTGTGTGAGTGAGTCTGTGTGTGCGTGCGCATGTGTGTGAGTGAGTATGTGTGTGAGTGTGTGTGCGTGAGTGAGTGTGTGTGTGTGTGAGTGTGCGTGAGTGAGTGTGTGAGTGTGCGTGAGTGAGTGTGTGTGTGTGTGAGTGAGTGTGCGTGAGTGAGTGAGTGCGTGAGAGTTAATGTGTGTGTGAGTATGTGTGTGAGAGAGTATGCGTGTGTGTGCGTGAGTATGTGTGAGTGTGTGTGTGTGCGTGTGCGTGAGTATGTGTGTGAGAGTGTGTGTGCGTGAGTGTGTGTGTGAGAGTGAGTCTGTGTGTGCGTGCGCATGTGTGTGAGTGAGTATGTGTGTGAGTGTGTGTGCGTGAGTGAGTGTGTGTGTGAGTATGTGTGTGAGAGTGTGTGTGCGTGAGTGTGTGAGAGTGAGTCTGTGTGTGCGTGCGCATGTGTGTGAGTGAGTATGTGTGTGAGTGTGTGTGCGTGAGTGAGTGTGTGTGTGAGAGTGTGTGTGTGAGTGAGAGTTAATGTCTGTGAGTGTGAGAGAGTTGATGTGTGTGTGCGTGAGTATGTGTGTGAGTGAGTGAGTTAATGTGTGTGAGTGTGTGTGTGTGTGAGTGAGAGAGTTAATGTGTGTGAGTGTGTGTGTGTGTGTGTGAGAGTTAATGTGTGTGAGTGTGTGTGTGTGAGAGTGAGTCTGTGTGTGCGTGCGCATGTGTGTGAGTGTGTGTGCGTGAGTGAGTGTGTGTGTGAGAGTGTGTGTGTGAGTGAGAGTTAATGTCTGTGAGTGTGAGAGAGTTGATGTGTGTGTGCGTGAGTATGTGTGTGAGTGAGTGAGTTAATGTGTGTGAGTGTGTGTGTGTGTGAGTGAGAGAGTTAATGTGTGTGAGTGTGTGTGTGTGTGTGTGTGTGAGAGTTAATGTGTGTGAGTGTGTGTGTGTGTGTGTGCGTGAGTATTTGTGTGAGAGTGTGTGAGTGAGTGTGCGTGCGTGCGTGAGTGTGTGTGCGTGAGTGAGTGTGTGTGTGAGTGAGAGTTAATGTGTGTGAGTGTGAGTATGTGTGTGAGTGTGTGTGTGTGAGTATGTGTGTGATTGTGTGTGCGTGAGTTTGTGTGTGTGCGTGCGCATGTGTGTGAGAGTGAGTGTGTGCATGCGTATGTGTGTGAGTGTGTGTGTGTGTGTGCGTGAGTGTGTGTGTGTGTGTGCGTTAATGTGTGTGAGTGTGTGAGAGTTAATGTGTGTGTGTGTGAGTATGTGTGTGTGAGTGTGTGTGCGTGTGTGAGAGTTAATGTCTGTGAGTGTGAGAGAGAGTGTGTGTGTGTGTGTGAGTATGTGTGCGTGCGTGAGTGAGTGAGTGAGTGTGTGTGTGTGAGTGTGTGTGAGAGTGTGTGCGTGAGTATGTGTGTAATAGTGTGTGTGAGTGAGTGAGTTAATGTGTGTGTGTGTGTGTGTGTGAGTGTGTGTGAGAGTTAATGTGTGTGTGTGTGTGTGTGTGTGTGTGTGAGAGAGTTAATGTGTGTGTGTGTGTGTGTGTGTGTGTGTGCGTGAGTGAGTGTGTGTGTGAGTGTGCATGAGTGAATGTGTGAGTGTGCGTGAGTGAGTGTGTGTGCGTGAGAGTAAATGTGTGTGTGAGTATGTGTGTGAGTGAGTATGTGTGTGTGTGCGTGAGTATGTGTGTGAGTATGTGTGAGTGTGTGTGTGTGCATGAGTATGTGTGTGAGAGTGTGTGTGCGTGAGTGTGTGTGTGAGTATGTGTGTGAGTGTGTGTGCGTGAGTGAGTGTGTGTGTGTGAGTGTGCGTGAGTGAGTGTGTGAGTGTGCGTGAGTGAATGTGTGAGTGTGCGTGAGTGAGTGTGTGTGCGTGAGAGTTAATGTGTGTGTGAGTATGTGTGTGAGTGAGTATGTGTGTGTGTGCGTGAGTATGTGTGTGAGTGTGTGAGTATGTGTGAGTGTGTGTGTGTGCATGAGTATGTGTGTGAGAGTGTGTGTGCGTGCGCATGTGTGTGAGTATGTGTGTGAGTGTGTGTGCGTGAGTGAGTGTGTGTGTGTGAGTGTGCGTGAGTGAGTGTGTGAGTGTGCGTGAGTGTGTGTGTGTGAGTGAGTGTGCGTGAGTGAGTGTGAGTGTGTGAGAGTTAATGTGTGCGTGAGTATGTGTGTGAGTGTGTGAGTATGTGTGAGTGTGTGTGTGTGCGTGAGTATGTGTGTGAGAGTGTGTGTGCGTGAGTGTGTGTGTGAGAGTGAGTATGTGTGTGCGTGCGCATGTGTGTGCGTGCGCATGTGTGTGAGTGTGTGTGCGTGAGTGAGTGTGTGTGTGTGTGCGTGCGTGAGTGAGTGTGTGAGTGAGTGTGTGTGTGAGAGTGAGTCTGTGTGTGAGTGAGTGTGTGAGTGTGTGCGCGTGCGTGAGTGAGTATGTGTGTGTGCGTGAGTGTGTGAGTGAGTTAATGTGGGTGAGTGTGTGAGAGTTAATGTGTGTTTGTGTGTGTGTGAGTATGTGTGTGAGAGTGTGTGTGCGTGAGTGTGTGTGAGAGAGTGTGTGTGCGTGTGAGTGAGAGTTAATGTCTGTGAGTGTGAGAGAGTGTGTGTGTGTGCGTGAGTATGTGTGTGTGCGTGAGTGTGTGAGTGAGTTAATGTGGGTGAGTGTGTGAGAGTTAATATGTGTCTGTGTGTGTGTGTGTGTGTGTGTGTGTGTGTGTGTGAGAGAGTGTGTGTGCGTGAGTGTGTGTGAGAGAGTGTGTGTGCGTGAGTGTGTGTGTGAGTGAGAGTTAATGTCTGTGAGTGTGAGAGAGTGTGTGTGTGTGTGTTTGAGTATGTGTGTGAGAGTGTGTGCGTGAGTATGTGTGTAAGAGTGTGTGTGTGAGAGAGAGTTAATGTGTGTGAGTGTGTGTGTGTGTGTGTGAGAGAGAGTTAATGTGTGTGAGTGTGTGTGTGTGAGAGTTAATGTGTGTGTGTGTGTGTGTGTGTGTGAGAGTTAATGTGTGTGAGTGTGTGAGAGAGTTAATGTGCGTGTGTGTGTGAGAGAGTTAATGTGTGAGTGTGTGTGTGAGAGAGTTAATGTGTGTGAGTGAGAGTGTGTGTGTGTGTGTGTGTGTGAGAGTTAATGTGTGTGAGTGTGCGTGCGTGTGTGTGTGTGTGTGTGTGAGAGAGTTAATGTGTGAGTGTGTGTGTGTGTGTGTGTGTGTGAGTGCGTGAGTGTGTGTGTGAGTGAGAGTTAATGTCTGTGAGTGTGAGAGAGTGTGTGTGTGTGTGTTTGAGTATGTGTGTGAGAGTGTGTGCGTGAGTATGTGTGTAAGAGTGTGTGTGAGTGAGTGAGTTAATGTGTGTGAGTGTGTGTGTGTGAGAGAGAGTTAATGTGTGTGAGTGTGTGTGAGAGAGAGTTAATGTGTGTGAGTGTGTGTGTGTGTGTGTGTGAGAGTTAATGTGTGTGAGTGTGTGTGTGTGTGTGTGTGAGAGTTAATGTGTGTGAGTGTGTGAGAGAGTTAATGTGCGTGTGTGTGTGAGAGAGTTAATGTGTGAGTGTGTGTGTGAGAGAGTTAATGTGTGTGTGTGAGTGAGAGTGTGTGTGTGTGTGTGTGTGTGAGAGTTAATGTGTGTGAGTGTGTGTGTGAGTGTGCGTGCGTGTGTGTGTGTGTGTGTGAGAGAGTTAATGTGTGAGTGTGTGTGTGTGTGTGTGTGTGTGTGTGTGTGTGTGAGAGTGAGTGAGTGAGTGAGTGAGTGAGTGAGTGTGTGAGTGTGTGTGAGAGTGAGTGAGTGTGTGAGTGAGTGAGTGTGTGAGTGTGTGTGTGTGTGAGAGAGAGTTAATGTGTGTGAGTGTGTGTGTGTGTGTGTGTGTGAGAGAGAGTTAATGTGTGTGAGTGTGTGTGTGTGTGTGTGTGTGTGTGTGTGTGTGTGTGTGTGTTTGTGTGTGTGTGTGTGAGAGTGAGTCTGTGTGTGCGTGCGCATGTGTGTGAGTGAGTGTGTGTGTAACAGAATTCTGTATAATTCACCCGTAGAGTAACACACGACACACAGGAGGAACTTCATATCTATGTTTATTCATATAGCAGCACATCTTACAGAAGTATAACTGCAGGAGATACAAATGCACTGATTAAAGCAAAGACAAACGCAGATGTCATTAGTTCACGTCTCTTCACGATACTGAGCGTCATTCTCACACACTCACGAGTGAGCGCTCGAGTCCCTGTGACAGTGGTTCTGACCCGGGGCCAGCAGGGGGCGGCACTCGACCGGCAGACGGACCGGAGCGGACACACACACACAGCTAATGTGTCCCGCTAACGATGGGTTGAGAACCACTGTCCCGTCACGGCTTCACAAGCAGGGGACGTTAATCACATCAAACTAAAGCCAACGAAACTCAAAACAGAGTGCATTTAAAATGCCCCTCTCACACACACACACACACACACACGAATAACAGCTGGTGATTGGGGTAAGCGCTCTTCAAACCTCTTTTAATTTAACATGTACTAACACAGATTCTTCACACACCCACTGCCCAAACAAACAGAAACCCGTGACCTTGCACACTTACACACCGGCGGATGAGAACGAGTCGCGGCTGCATAGCAGTTTGATGATCTCAGAGCTCAGAGCGTCCGAGACTTCACCGCTCAACGACCCCAGCAGAGTCTCCACTGGGGGAGAGCCAGCACACACACACACACACACACACACACCACAGGGAGGCTTGTGTTATATACACAGGTCCTTTAGGAGTCGGAGGAAACGCTTGCAAAGGCACAAAGTACTTTCGATCAAAATAAAGCACAATATGATGGAAAGCAAAGACGGAACAAATGTAAATGATGGACTTGTGCAGAAATATGACTGGAGAATCCGTCCCAAAACAACACACACACACACACACACACTGAAAAATGACCACTTTGATGAAAACACGTTGATTTTGCTTACCAAAAAAAAAATGTGTGTGTGAGCGTGTGTGTGAGCATGTGTATGTGTAGGCAAGTATGTGTGTGTGTGTGTAAGTATGTGTGTGTGTGTGTGTGTGTGTGAGTGCGTGTGTAAGTATGCATGAGTGTTTGTGTGTGTGTGTTTGTGTGTGAGTATGAGCGTGTAAGTGTGTGTGTGTGTGCGCATGAGTGAGCGTGTGTGTGTGTGTGTTTGTGTGTGAGTATGAGCGTGTAAGTGTGTGTGTGTGCGCATGAGTGAGCGTGTGTGTGTGTGTGTGTGTGAGCGTGTGTAAGTATGTGTGTGTGTCTGTATGTAAGAGTGTGTGTGTGTCTGTATGTATGCAAGTGTGTGTGTGTGTGTGTCTGTATCTAAGTATGTGTGTGTGTAAGCATTTGTCTGTTTGTGTGCGTGTGTATGTGTGCGTGTGTGTGT
Source organism: Romanogobio albipinnatus (assembly GCA_023566225.1). Lineage (NCBI taxonomy): Eukaryota > Metazoa > Chordata > Actinopteri > Cypriniformes > Gobionidae > Romanogobio > Romanogobio albipinnatus. The sequence continues at coordinate 3,207,962 of CM042262.1, read as the reverse complement.
GAGTGAGTGAGCGAATGTGTGTGTGTGTGTGTGTGTGTGTGCGTGCGTGTGTGCGTGTGAGTGAGCGAATGTGTGTGTGTGTGTGTGTGTGCGAGCGAGCGTGTGTATGTGTGTGTGAGTGTGTGAGAGTGAGTAAGCGAGTGTGTGTGTAAGTATGTGTGTGAGTGTGTGTATGTGTGTGTGAGTGTGTGTGAGTGAGCGAGTGTGTGAGTGTGTGTGTGTATGTGTGTGTGTGAGTGTGAATAAGCGAGTGTGTGTGTGTGTGTAAGTATGTGTGTGTAAGTATGTGTGTGTGTATTTGTCTGTTTGTGTGTGTGTATGTGTGCGAGTGAGTGAGTGCGTGTGTGAGTGAGTGTGAGTGAGCGAGTGAGTGAGTGAGCGAGTGAGTGAGTGAGCGAGCAAGTGTGTGTGTGTGTGTGTGCGCGCGAGCGAGCGTGTGTGAGCAAGTGTGAGCTTGTGTAAGTGTGTGCGCATGAGTGAGTGAGCGTGTGTGTGAGTGTGTGCAGCGTGTGTGTGTGTGTGTGTGTGTATGTGTGCGAGTGAGTGAGTGCGTGTGTGAGTGAGTGAGTGCGTGTGAGTGAGTGTGTGCGTGTGAGTGAGTGTGAGTGTGTGTGTGAGTGAGCGAGTGAGTGTGCGTGAGTGAGTGAGCGAGTGAGTGAGTGAGCAAGTGTGTGTGTGTGTGTGCGCGCGAGCGTGTGTGAGCAAGTGTGAGCTTGTGTAAGTGTGTGCGCATGAGTGAGTGAGCGTGTGTGTGAGTGTGTGTGTGTGTGTGCAGCGTGTGTGTGTGTGTGTGTGTGAGTGTGAGCTTGTGTAAGTGTGTGCGTGAGCGAGCGTGCATGTGTGAGTGTGTGTGTGTGAGTGAGTGAGCGTGTGTGTGTGTGTGTGTGTGTGTGTGTGTGTGTGTGTGTGTGTGTGTGTGAGTGTATGTGTGTGTATGTGTGTGTGTGTGTGAGTGAGAGTGTATTTTGCTGCCTTGTTTTGAGAAAATATTCTCCTTAGTTGGTCCTTAGGTTAGATGTAAGCGGATCTTTATGAACACACACACACACACACACACTCTTCCCGTCTCGGCTTCTTGTTTTATGGCTTTGCGTTGTGGAGGTTCCAGAACATTAGCCTATATATCGAACAAACATCATATTTCACCCCAAAATCAACTCATTTAAACACACACACACACACACACATACACACACACACACACACACACACACACACACACACACACTACTGTAACAGCCATAAAGATGATTCGGCACAACTAATAGTGCCACTGTACTTCACCATTAAACGAATCATGATTTTATCCGGGACTGAATGTGCTGGCCTGTCATCCTTCTCTTGATTTTGAGGTGGAATAAGACACAAGAGAAATCACACACAAGCAAGACTTTTTCTGTTGTTGTTACAAATCGTTTACAAATATTTGATTTTCACTCACCGAACAAAATGGAGATTATGTGTAACACAGCGAGGGCACTCCCCAGACGGACACATGAAGAGTGCAGTACTGCAGAGGGGCGAGTCACGTGTAAATGGCTCAGATGTACACAGTACATCCGGAGAGTTCAGTCTTACAAAAATACTGTCAGCGCGCCGCGCACCTGCAGGCGAGACACTGTTACTACAAAGAGCGCGCGCTTTTACAAACTGCTACCTCACAAAGGAACAGCACACGGCAAACAGCCAATCTAATATTTACAATTTGTTATGCAAATTTTACATAAAGCATTTTTTGTTTAAAGAATAAAGGATATAAAGACAAGAAAAGGTATGTGTAGATGAAGAATAGAGCACACTGAAGTCTTAAAAAAGCTTTTAAAAAGACAAAATGTGATTTAATAATAAAAAAAGATCTCCTCAGGAAGGGGTGATAGATTATTAACCGTTTAAAAACTGAAGACGATGTAAACAACCCATCAAGTCCATATCTGGAGACCCTGTTCGAGTAAATTACCCAGCATGCACCTCTTCCGTTCAAGCTTTTATTTTTAAACTCGCATGACGAGATTGTCGCGCAGGGACCGTGTGAAGCGCAGCTTGGGATCGGATCGGATCTCTCCCGGGCCTCGACTCCGTCTGATCAGAGATGGGCTTCATTGTAACTTTGGGGGGGGCAAACCGATCCCTTCTTAAACCCTCAAGTAAAATATGGACCAAACCGCCATTTTAAGCTGCCCAAAAACACTCTCCTAGCTCACACCAACAATAAATATCTTCTTTCTTCCGTGGAGCGCAAACAACACACGAAGCATCTTCAGTGTGTGTTTGTGTTTGAGTTTCACGGATGACAGAAGCTCACTCGAGTCCGCCACAACCAATCCTCTTCCAAGCTTGTGCTTGTTTGAATAACCTCCCCAAACCACATATAACTCAAAATCAAACGTAGCTGCATCTCATATAGACGAACGTCTACACACACACACACACACACACACACACACCTCACGATCAGTTCACATATCTCAACGGCACATCCCTGATAGGATTCATGTCTTGGACCTCTTAAATAAAATAAACGTAAAAACAGAGGACGTTAAATGTCATGTGGAAACGGAGAGGAGGCGGACACGTCAAACATGGCTCATAAAATAGGCTATGTTCAGAAGAGGAAACGCATTTGTTTCGTTTTTTTTAGAAAAGCGTTATGACTATCAAAACATGAGACGCTTCGACAGCCACGCAGACACGATGGGTTACAAAGCTAAAAGGGAGAATCTCCCTAAAGTGCTAAATATATTTCAAATTCATTCACGATGTATTAGTATGTCAACGGCAACAGAGAGCTCTTGATTTAATATTCTACTAGAGGTTGGTTTCTACTGAAAAACAGATTAATGATGCCAATAAAATGGAGGAGAGTCGACTGGAAGTCAAGAACACAATACAAAGTAGCAAAGTGCCAATACACTCGATGGCTTAATGGGTCACATGATATGCTGACATGCCCAACAGTGGCCTCAATATAAAGTGGACCCTTGTGTGTCCATCAAGAAAAGGAGATCCGTAGCGAACACGTCCCAACAAAGAACAACACATCACAAGCGCTCAGAAACACGGATATAAGTGAAGACGACCCTTAGATGAACCCCCACATGTAGCGGAGCGCGACGAGCGGTGTGGACACTGCTCTGCTGAAGGGAGGCTCCAGCTACTTATCTTTAATGGTCCAAGAAATCCCTAGGGAGCGTCTTGCCCTGCTCCTGAAAACGCTCCAGAAGTTCGTCTATCTTGTCGTCGAGGTTGTTGGACTGGTCCAGTAAGGTTTGAATCTGCGCATTAGTCTGATTCTGATCCGAACCCGGGTGACCCATGGTGACAAGCTGATCCGACAACGCCGGGCCGGGAGAATTTATGAGCGGCCCACATTCTAATAAAAGAGAGGAAGATTAGGCTTTTGGAGGCTGTGAAAGGCACATTCTACAATAAATCCAATTTATAAAGGTCTGCACATTGATTCATGAGAGACACACGCAGGACAGGCTTGGGTTTATCCATCAGGATTCACTGGATCATTAAAAGTGGGCAGTACTCCAGTACCAGAAGCCACTTTTTAAAGTGCCCCTATTATGCTCATTTTGTCTACAACAGGTTTACATTCATCAAAGCTCAACAACACTCATTCTCTCATAACACACATCTCAGCGTTCAGTGATTCTCAAACGACACGACAGATGAATCCGCCTCAAATGGCCAGGTCTCTACTGATTGGTCAGATGGCCCAGTCTGTTGTGATTGGTCTACTCTGCTCTGATTGGTCAGATGGCCCAGTCTGTTGTGATTGGTCTACTCTGCTCTGATTGGTCAGATGGTCCAGTCTGTTGTGATTGGTCTACTCTGCTCTGATTGGCCAAATGGCCAGGTCTGTTGTGATTGGTCTACTCTGCTCTGATTGGTCAGATGGTCCAGTCTGTTGTGATTGGTCTACTCTGCTCTGATTGGTCAGATGGTCCAGTCTGTTGTGATTGGTCTACTCTGCTCTGATTGGCCAAATGGCCAGGTCTGTTGTGATTGGTCTACTCTGCTCTGATTGGTCAGATGGTCCAGTCTGTTGTGATTGGTCTACTCTGCTCTGATTGGCCAAATGGCCAGGTCTGTTGTGATTGGTCTACTCTGCTCTGATTGGCCAAATCTGTTGTGATAGGTCTACTCTGCTCTGATTGGCCAAATGGCCAGGTCTGTTGTGATTGGTCTACTCTACTCTGATTGGCCAAATGGCCAGGTCTGTTGTGATTGGTCTACTCTGCTCTGATTGGCCAAATGGCCAGGTCTGTTGTGATTGGTCTACCGCTTATAGCACGTGTCGGAAGCTTAACGCTCATTACCATAACTGAACCTAAAGCTCAGTGATTGTACACACCGTAAAGACAGTAACGATGGTGTCGATTTTACCATATCAATCCGAGCGAGAATACGATGACGAAACATTGGAAGAGCTAGCTATTCAACCCGAACCTCCATCGCAAGGACGTTTCTCAGTGATACACTACTCACTTTGAGGTTCATTATGAGATGTTGCAGCTGTAATTCCCCACCATCAGCATTAACAAGAGCATGTCCATCAACAAACCCATGTTTCTGATTTATTGCGGTGCACATGCGGGAACTGTATCAGTGACAGCGCATACATTAGCCGAGCACTAACGTGAATGACTGATGTAACGAACGTTTGTAAAACAAATCTTGCTCCATCCTTTGTCGTTCTTACTACATTGAGTAAAGATAATCTGCATTAATAGACAGCTTTAGGTAACAGTGGCCCACGGCTGATTTGCAGAAGTGTTTCAGTAAGACAGTAATAACACAAGTTAGCCGGAAACTTACACAATATAAAACACTAAACTATGTATTTGGTAACACCCGGTAGAAAATATATACATCAATAATTGATCATACTTACAGGTTGTGATTCTGAGGAGCAAGTTGGTCCAAATACACTGGTACTGGGTACTGACCCATCAGAGCAAGTGTTTTGCGAATCCCGAGATTTGAGAAGCAGCCGTCAGTAAAACCCTGCGTTGAAGGGCGGGTCATGTTGTTCGCGGACGGACAACATGCAACATAGGCGGCATTATGCAAATGTACTACTGACATAGAACCGTAACTCATTGGGATTCAACTTACAGACGACTCGTTTCGGCGGGTCAGAGACGATTCTTTCTTTTGGGAAGCAATAACTTTATTTAGCGAGCACTCTCGACTTTACAACTTTGCAGAACGTTTACATTCACAAACAGCTGCATTACACACATAATAGGGGCACTTTAATAGGGACTAGGCCAGGGGTGTCCAATCCTGCTCCTGGAGGGCCACTGTCCTTCAGAGTGTAGCTCCAACCCCAATTAAACACACCTGAACCAGCGAATCAAGGTCTTACTATAAAGGTCATACTCGAAACTTTGAGGCGGGTGTGTTGAGGCAGCTAAACTCTGATGGACAGTGGTCCTCCAGGAGCAGGTTTGGACAACCCTGGACTGGGTCAAGAATCATCTTTCAGAACATCTCAACATGACCCAATGGTATTTTCATTTCATTTCAGTCATTTGATAAGATTTCAACTCTGATTTGATGTTGACTTGGCCTGGCCATTAGGAATCTCCCCAAAAAACTTCAAGAGGGTTTTTGATCCCTCACAACTGCCTATTTTGGATGTCTCCCTCATCTAACACACCTAATTCAACTCACCAGCTCAATCAAAGGGATCCAAAAATTTTAATTATCCCATGATTTACATACCTTCAAGCCATCCTAGATGTATAACATTCTTCTTTCAGATGAACACAATCAGAGTTATATTAAAAAAGTGTCCTGGCTCTTCCAAACTTTATAATGGCAGTGAATGGCAGCCCAAACATTTTGCCTAAATCTAACCCTAACCCAGCCCAAAAGTCCATAAAAGTGCATCCATCCATTATAAAAGTGCTCCACACGACTCCGGGGGGTTAATAAAGGCCTTCTGAAGTGAATCAATGGGTTTTGTAAGAAAAATATCCATATTTAACACGTTATAAAGTCAAATATCTAGCTTCCGGAGGACCATCTTCCATATTCAACTTACGCAGAAAGTGTAACGCCTCTCGCAGTTCAAACACTTACTATTACTCCGATGTAATCGGCGCGCCAGTTACGCTTTTTTTTTTTATAATGGATGGATACACTTTTTTGGGCTTCAGATTTTGGGCTGCCATTATAAAGCTTGGAAGAGCCAGGACATTTTTATTATAACTCTGACTGTATTCGTCTGAAAGAAGAAAGTCTTATACACCTAGGATGATTTGAGGGCGAGTAAATCATGGGGTAATATTCATTTTTTGGTGAACTATGCCTTTAATAGAGACTTAAATAAGGTGTGTCCAATGAGGGAGGCATACAAAACGTGCAGTGGTGGAGAGTCTCCAGGACAGGGAAGGACTTCTCCAGAGCATGTCGCAATGGTACCCAGTACCCCCTCAAAGCTATTGTTTTTGCTACGACTGCAACTCTGTCGACTTAATTGCACTTACCACTGGGAATCTCAAAGAGAAAAAGGCCTGCTTGTCCTGGCTGTCCAGGCTGGCTGAGAGTTCCCCCAATAGCTGTCTGAAAGAGTTGGCTGGGAGGCTGCTGAGGGGTGGTAGGTGTGGAGCTCTGTAGACCGCTCACTGCCACGCCACCCTGTCCACTAAATATGGTGGCTGCTGCTGCAGTTGGAGGTAACTCCTGAGAACTTACACCACCTTGCAGGGCTAAAATTGCTGACTGAGGCAAAAAATTGTTGACAGAAGGTTGGTCCGTAGGAGAGACAGGGGTTACACTGCTGGCACTGGGGACAACCTGCATAGGTTGCTGGTCCTGAAAGAGCTCTGTCCGTGTTGAAGGCATACTGGCAGACGAGTCACTCACAACGGTGCTCTGGTCTTGAAAAGACATGGGCTCTGCCGAGTCTTGTTGGGCAACAGTCACAACACTGGCTTGTGGGAAAATAATTGATGGATTCGGGGTTGTCTGGGCTGCCGGGACGGTGGGTTGGTTTGAAGGGTTGTTCACAGTAACGTTTTCAGAGCTGGGAACAACTTGCATGGGTTGCTGCTCCTGAAAGATATTTTCTGGGAGGCGGTCACTTCCTAGTGAAGCTTGGTTCTGGCCACTGAACAACAGAGCCTGGGGCAGATCATGGGGATTAATGGTTGTGGTACAGAACAATATGCCTGTCTGTGTCTGTTGTTGATTTGGGGATATTGTGGCAATATTTGGGAAAAGAGGGGCTTGTTGGGGTGCTGCCATCTGCTGTTGTTGTTGTTGTTGTTGTTGTTGAGGAGACTGTTGTTCCATTGGGGTGGACAACTGTGTTTGTCCCTGAAAAAGTGAGACAGTCTGGGTGTCTGTTCCAGAGGTCTGCATGGGTGTGAGGAAGGTTATCTGTTGTTGCTGCTGCTGCTGCTGCTGCTGCTGGCTCTGGTTATTATCCGATGGTAGCTGGCTAGGCAACACACTTTGCGTAATAAACAGGCTAGCTGAAGGAGCCTGCTGTTCTGTGGGCAGATTGGTGCTTGTTAGCATCGTCATGGTACCAGGAAATAAGGCTGCTTGAACCTGTGGTGACTTTGTGGATCCAAAGAGTACTGTCTGCGAGTCTTGCGTTTCAGTCAAGGGGTTATGACTCTGAAAAAGCGGCTGAGGCGGTGAAGGCTGAGAGGGTGGCTGCTGCAGAAAGCTAGATGTCTGAATGGTCATTAGACCTCCAGTCTGTTGGAAAAGCGCAGTCTGCTGCTGGGGTGGGTTCTGGAGGAAGCCTTCAGAGGGCTGCGATAGACTATTGGTCTGTGAGGAGCTTTGCTGTTCGCTTGTGAAGCTAGGGGTGCACTGCATTGGAATCTGTGTCTGCAAGAGCTCGGACTGCAATTGTTGCTTTAGGCTCTCTAATACTTCCTGATGCTGAAGAGTTTCTAAATTGATCTGATGCTGTTGCTGCTGTTGAAGATTATCAATGACTTTTTGATGCTGCAGAGTCACTATAGAACTCTGTTGCTGGATGTTCTCGAGAACTTTCTGGTGCTGTTGTTGATGCTGCAGATTCTCCAGAACTTTGTGTGTTTGCTGCTGCTGCTGAATGTTGCCGAGAGCCTGTTGCTGGAGGTTTTCCAAGACCTTCTGGTGTTGCTGTAAATTTTCAAGGACTGTCTGTTGATGCTGTAGATCCACAAGAGCCTTCTGTTGCTGCTGATGCAGATTCTCCAGTATATTCTGCTCTTGCTGCTGCTGTTGCTGGTTGGTTAGAGTGGTCTCGTTTCCACCCAACCTTAGACTGTTCATGTTTTCCTGGACGTGTTGCTGAAGGCTCTCTGCAGACGGCGCTGGGCTGTAGAGTACAGAATTAAGCTGCTGTTGCGCTTGCAGCTCTCTTACTGCCCTCTCTAGCTGTGCAACCCCATCCTGGGGCAAAAGCGCCTGAACCTGTGGCTGCTGGGATGGAGGACTCCGAGAGTCTATGCCCACCAACACCATTCCACTCCCATCTGTACTGTTGTCTTCTGGAGACAACGTTTCTGGGGTTTCCCGCAAGAACTGCTGAGGGACCTGAGGGGGAACAGGCTGGAGAACTGTTGTGTCTTCTGACAAGGACACTTGGAACGATGCGGGCGAAGGAATGTCCTGCTTCTGGATGGTGGACAAGGTTTCTTGAGTCGTAAATATTTGAGCCGATGACTGTTGCGAGTCCACGGGTTGGAGAGCCACAGGGCTTGGAAAAGACTTGGTGGCAGAGGGAAGGACAGTGCTTATCTCCAAGATTTGTTGGGTCGAACTAAGGGCCTCTACAGGCTGCATTGCGGAAATAAGAAAACAATCTGTTAATTGTCCTGCCCCATTCATAAAAACAACAAAAACGAAAGGAAAACTGGAACATTAACTCAAAAGGGATGGGCTTTAAGAATGATAGTACCTTGAAAATGTCTGAAGGTGCTGCGTTGCAGGAGACTTCCATAGGTTCTTCTCGTTTGACCATAGGCAACATTAGGACGTTGTTTAGACAACTGGTCTCAGTTTGCATTGCTGTAAACAAAGTCACAAAGCATTTGAGTTTAAACTTCAAAGCTGTTCGGCAGCAAAACATGAAAGTATTTTTGATAATGCCACACCTTTTATCTGCTCTTCAAAGGTACAAGCCTTAACTGTGGCTGGCAGCTCTGACTTCACTGGTAGTTCAACTTTCTCTGTATGAAAAGAGTTAAAATATGTGAATCTACTAGTGCCATCTTATTCTTTGTCCCATTAAGGAGTGTCACCAAAACAACATTTCACAAGGAAAATTGACGATATTCACAAAAACAATAGCCTGTAATCTTTAGACGTTGTTCTTGATGTTTTTCTTTTCAACTAGCCGCCGCAGCACTACTACTCATCCTGCATTTCTGTCGCCTGCTCTGTCAGACAGCATTCAGGTGCAAATGTACCAATGCTATGTAGCTGGACACTCCAGGAGAGTTACAAATCACCATCAGCATGACCAAATTAACGTTATACAAGAATTCACGATTCTATACGTTTTACCAAAGTAACTTTGCTTGATGTACCCAAGTATACTTTATTCAAGAAAGACATGCATGGTCGATTTGTGTCAAAACTAGATGCTGTGTGTCCTACCCCTACACTACTTCTACTCTCAATGATATGGCGATTTCCGTAATTTTGTCTTTCCAAACTATACATTTAGCAAGCAAAGCGGTATATTTGTACTTAATGTAATTGGCATCTACTCCAGTAAAAAAATTCTGAGGACCCACCCACATTTTTTTTGCTTCCGACGCCCATGCAAGAGCCACTCAGGATCTGCCATAACCAATCGCTAACGTTTGGTCGTGATGCATGTCATGCGCCGTTCACCTTTATTTCTTACGTGGAAGTCCGTATCATAAAAATAAACGTGCACACCACCTCAGTGATAAAACTCGTGCATCCGATTGTGATTTATTCACGGTGGAGGGGAGAGCTTTGTGATCGGGAACGAGCTGCTAGGGCCCTATGAAATCCGTTCCCAAATTCCGTTTTATTTTTTCTCTAATTCCTTTTTTTCCGGTTTAATTTTTGGGAATACAGTTAACTGTTATTTTAGTCGTAAAAAGAGTGTGTTATTAATGTTAATATAATAGAACATAAAACATAAAATAGGAATGACCTTAAATTTATTGAGGTAAACATCACATTTACTTTTCAGGACAAATACCGCATGATGCAACATAACACTGCACTCTAAATACTTCAAGTCACAACAAAATATTAGTGCTGTGAATTGATCATTTAAAAAAACAATGTGTGTTGTAATGGCATCTTTTTATGAATGAAGGCCAGTATCACTGATATTAATGTCTATATGAAACATTGATGACATTACATTATAACTGAAAGCTACCAATTTCAACATTAGGCTTTAAAAAATAATAACTTTTAATTTAATTGAACTTAAAACAATCGTTAATAAACCCATTATAATAAATGTTATATTTACCTGTGGCCTTCCCTGTCAGACATAGTCTACACAGAAATTGAATAAAGTTATCAACACCTTTCTTAACAGCATAAATAATAAGTGAAATATAGATGAATCATCATTAAAGCTACAATCTTCTCTGTTCCCGTTGTTCTTTGAACATTAATGACAGACATTATCAGTGCTACTGTCACTTTAAGATCTACCTCAGCCGAACATGAAGCGGATCAGACGCGCTGTCCCGTCCATCTCATTTTCTCTCAAGTTCATTTAAGACATTGTTTTCCATAAAGTGCATTAAAAACAAGGCAAAATACAGCAAGCACTCCCCGCGAGGGAACTGCTCGGTACTGAGGGCTTAGCGTTGAGTTTCTTAACGTTTCCGCCGACGAAAGCAGAGTCGCTTCGCCATACTTGTTTTGAAGGGGGAGCTGAAATGACGGGAGGGGTTGTGTTGCCCAGATTTGCTTCCCCCGGTCTGCATTTTCCACAGACATACGTTCTTCTCCCACACAAAACCGCATTTAATTCCAAATATGTAAAATTCCGGGAAATTCCGCGTTAACACTAGATTCCGCGTTAATGTGCCAATTCCGCAATTCCGTCCGCGATTCCGTGATCACGGAAATCATAGGGCCCTACGCTGCTCACGTGGTCAGTGACATGATTGCATACTGTAAATAAAATAGCATATCCTCGGTATGATAAACGCTGCTGTAAATAACGGCCCAATTCAAATGTTTACGTGCTTTTCTTCCTTTTATTTTTTGAGCGGTGATGAAATATATCGCTCTTGAAAATACTTGCCAGAATTTAAAGAAATACAAGTCTAGAAATGCATCCAAATGACAGCGAAGCGCAGCCGTACGGTGCTCTGCAGGGGTCAAAAAGGATATAAACAGTGAGTTTTCAAGAATATATCACTTCAAAATTCAGAGATGTGGTTTCGGACAGCAATTCAATGACCACACGACCTGGTGTTTGTCTAAAAAAGGAGGTCATTCGGCCGGGGATTTTTACGCGGGGGGTGGGAGACGGATGGCAATAAAATCACTGACTAGTCCCTGTAAATGACGACATGCCTTCTGACCGCTCGAGAAACAATTACCGTCCGAATAGGGCTTCAGCAACTCCTTCACCACTAACGGAGCGAGCTGGAAAATCAAACTTTTCCCGGGACACAACATCATGGCCAACAACAGAACTCAGCAAAGATTGTTCTTGCTCCGGCTTTAACTTCTGGATATTCGGAATGAATGAATCTTTTCTCTGCCACCATTACTGAACTACAACTCAAACTAGCGCACGACATCGCTCTCAGCCACTCCCTCTAATCACTGATTGGACTGGTACAAATTAGTTCGGAGAAAACCTAAGAATATACCGCAGTCCCAGACGGAGTCCTGAAGGAAAAGGAAAATTGAGCGGAAGTACGTAGGAGGGTGGAGCCAGGCTACCTTACCCCAGCCATTTCCTCTAAAATATGACAGGTTCCAACTGTATGTCTGGGACTTTCCAAAGAAGAAAACCACCCCCCTCGTTTACAGTCAACACATCTTTGCTGGAAACCTGTTGATAACATAAAAGCATCCTCTCTTCACCAACCTGTAAGAGGAGTGTAGGTAAAAGGCTGTAGATCATGCGTTCTCCCTGCGTTTGTCACAACGGCAATCCCAACAGACACTGGGGAGGCCGCTGTCTGGTCATGATATGGGGGAACCTTCACCACTAGATGATTCTGGAGCAAATTATGTTGAGAAGACGCTTTAGACAAGATATTTTTGAATGATAAGCATTATCACCAGAACTGTAATACCATGTGTCCTGCACTTGCCTGATGAAAAAGTTCCATGTCAATTTCTGCTTCAGCTTGCCAGCCACTCTCATCTGAAAGGAGAAATAAAAACATGCACTTTGGTGCAAAACATTCTACACACGTTGGACAGATGAGGAGCATGTTCATCATAGTAGCTATGCAAGCTAAATTTGCATTCTGAAAGGTGAGTGCAACAAAAGTATGGGGCATTAAAGGGTTAGTTCACCCAAAATTGAAAATTCTGTCAGTAATTACTCACCCTCATGTTGTTCCAACCATGTAAGACCTTCGTTCATCTTCGGAACATAATTTAGTATATTTTTTATGAAATCTGAGAGCTGTCTCACTCCTCCATAGGCTTTCAGAGGGACTGAAACTTGATGGCCCAGAATAGTAAGTAAAAACGTCATTTAAGGAGTCCAAATGACTACAGTGGCTCTGTATTAAGTCTATCATGCGACGAAAATACTTTTTGAGCGGAAAAACAACAAAAATAACGACTTTATCCCACTATTATTGTTCAATTTGAGCCTCTGACAAGAGTTCGCAGGAGTGCCACGACGCATGCGCTGTTGTTTTTCCGCTCAAAAAGTATTTTCGTCGCATGATAGACTTAATACAGAGCCACTGTAGTCATTTGGACTCCTTAAATTACGTTTTTACTTACTATTCTGGGCCATCAAGTTTCAGTCCCTCTGAAAGCCTATGGAGGAGTGAGACAGCTCTCAGATTTCATCAAAAATATACTAAATTATGTTCCGAAGATGAACGAAGGTCTTACATGGTTGGAACAACATGAGGGTGAGTAATTACTGACTTTATTTTCAATTTTGGGTGAACTAACCCTTTAAGCTAATACCCAATGTAAAGGTATTGGTTTTTATGGTATAAGACAGGGTTCCTCAAACTCGTTCCTGCAGAGTTTGGCTCCTACCCTGATCAAACACACCTGAGCAAGCTAATCAAGGTATTCACAGGTTGGTGAGTTTGATCAGGGTTGGAGCTAAACTCTGCAGGACAGACAGCTTTCTCAAACCAGAACCGAGTTTGAGAAGCCCTGGTATAAGATGTCCATGCATGCAGTACCTGTAGAATTTTCCTGAAAAAGAACTTTGGTTCCTTTGAGAAAGTTCTTGCCGATGATAAAGACCTCCTCTCCTCCTGCGACAGAACAACTGTGAAGACTCTTCTTAAGGATTTCTGGCACCCCAGCAGGTTGAGCTGAAAATGTGACACAAAGAATACAGTCACAACCACTGACAGACGTGGAAAATAAAACCCTTTACAGGATTAGTTCACTTCAAAATTAACATTTCCTGATGATTTCCTCACCCCCATCTCATCCAAGATGTTCATTTATTTATTTTCCTCAGTTGAAAAGAGTTTTTTGAGGAAAACATTCCAGGATTTTTCTCCTCATAATGGACTTCAATGGGAACCAACGGCTGAAGGTCCAAATCAGTGCAGTTTCAGAGGAAGGGCTTCAGAGGCTCTGACCGATCCCAGAGGAATAGAGTCTGATCTAGAGGAACCATCGGACACATTTACAACACAAATAAACATTTATATACTTTTTAACCTCAAGTGCTCGAGTTCGGTGTTCTGCTTTTGCACGGCGTATGCCATCATCACGTCGGAAAGGTCACACCTGTGACATACGTGGAAGTTGCCCCAGAGTTAAAACAAACGTGCAAAGACTAAATCAAACGCCCTTTACAGAAATAAAGGGAAAACAACGATGTCTGACGATTTAAAGTTGGAGGAGAACATGAGATGGAGTTTTTCAGCACTGGGTCGGTACTTCCACCTACGTCATGTGATCTCTCCGATGTGATGACGTCATACGCCGTGAAGAAGAACAACACAGAAGTCGAGCGTTTGAGGTTAAATAGTATATAAATGTTTATTTGTGTTGTAAATGTGTCCGATGGTTCCTCTAGATCAGACTCTATTCCTCTGGGATCGGTCAGAGCCTCTGAAGCCCTTCCTCTGAAACTGCATTGATTTGGACCTTCAGCCGTTGGTTCCCATTGAAGTCCATTATGAGGAGAAAAATCCTGGAATGTTTTCCTCAAAAACTTAATTTCTTTTTGACTGAAGAAAGAAAGACATGAACATCTTGGATGAGATGGGGGTGAGGAAATCATCAGGAAATGTCCATTCTGAAGTGAACTAATCCTTTGAAATCAAATCAAACCCAGCTTTGCACTTACTACATAAGATAGGAGAGGAGAGAGTCTGGAGGGTCAGAACAGATCCGTCAGGTCTTGGGATGTTGACTCTGAAGGCCAAACGAGCTCGAGTGCTCTTCTTTTTGGAGCCGGCAACCCCTATACGAGCTTCAACATCGGCGTTCCTCAGCTTCAAGATGCCCACACAGTCCACGCTGCCAAGACACATCACATTAGACTTCAACAATACAAACCACATTAACTAAAAGAGATTAGAAACTACAGAGTGATCCTTACGGTAGGGTCATAGAGTTGGTCGGCTCAATGTTCACTTCAATAACTGTGGTCCCCTCGATATCCACTTCCTTACAGGCCGTTGTGTTGCGCCCCGTCACTCTGCAGGCTTGATAAAACCCATGAGGCTTCACACGTCCAGCGTCATTAGCCACAAATACTTGGAGCATCACTGGGTCACTGACTCCCTCTAACTGATATTTAGAAGCATTACCATATAAACTGCATTCCTTCCATAAATGCATATTGGTCCAGATAATATAATGTGTATTAAATTCTTACCTTGATTGTGGGGAATCCCTGCTGGGTGCGGTCTTTGACCGATCCTCTACTTCCCTCTGTGAGGTATCGAGCTCTGTGCTGTGTCTCGGGCTGAATCAAAATCTTCAGCTCCTTCCCTTCGCTCTTCTGCGGGTACTGAATGGAAAGAATCCCCCCTTTCTGATTGTTTGACACTTCCAGGGAGCTAAAGGTAACATAAAAGAAAGAACATTTAAAAAGAAAACCCTTGATACACCCCTTCTATTCAAAAGGAGAAAATGCAAGGACACCAACCTCACTTTGGGTGTGACTTTGGCGTCTGAACCAAGTTGTGAAAGAACAAAGTGCGGCGCTTTAGCGCTGTCTGCGTCAAACACATCCATGCCGGCTTCCTCCCGCGCCGCAGGTTTCGGCCCCGGCCGCTGGCGAGGAGTTCTCTTTCGAGATTTTCTGGGCACTTCAGTATTGTCGTTGTACGAACTACTGCTGCCCATGCTAAAGTTGGACACGGAGTCCTCCATCCACATGCTGCCGCTCTGCTCCGAGTCCGGGTTGGGAAGCAGATCATCCTGGCAGGACATACGGCTGTCATCTAGCAAATCCTCCGGAGGTGGAGAGATGCTCAGGACGGTCCGCCGCTTGGAGGGGGTCGCCTGGCTCTGTGCGGCTCCGACAGCGTCGCCCACCGCTGCCGCACTGATGGCCACCACTGAACCAGGCTCCACACCCAATCGCTCCGGCATCCCCTCTGTGCCGGGGCCGCTGTGGAGCCTGGAAGCCTGCTCTTGGGCTGAGGTAGCAGAGAGCATGCTGGGACAGGAAGGAAGCGTACTGCTGAGTCCTCCAGGGGAGGAGGCAGCGGCGCAAGTGGCAGCAGCATCTGTAGTGTGCACAATGCAGAATGATTAAAAAACCGGTCCCTTCACATCTGGCTAGCAGTCCCGATCAAGCAGTGAAACTCGACATGGTATCTGGTCAATGCCCTTTATCGGTCTTGTTGATACTAATTTAGGCTGATACATTGTCCAATACCTTCATATTATGGCCCAATAACTGAGTCGTACCATGAAAAAAGCAAAGAATATACATGCATAGGGGGTATACAGAGCATTTGTTGTTCTGCATAACCCAGTGCTGATCTATTCAAATCTATCCATTCAAGACAAATCTTATTGGCCAATGATAACTCTGAGACTAATGCATGCCAATTGGGGCGAACCGCTTTGGTTCTGGCTGATAATCCTGAGCTGATCTATTCAAAACAGCCTCTCATAAGACACATAAATATTGGACAATGGAAATTCTGAGGTGTTTGACTAATGCATGCCAATTGGACAATTTGGTTGGGACTGAACGTAGCCATGGAGACAGAATAAACAAGCTTCTGACCTACGAAGCAGAGAACTGCAGACCATTTTATATGCAGACTCTCCCTGATTCAGAGGGAACTCCCTGGAATAAAAACGACAAATGACAGCGAATGAACAATAAGTGCTGGTCATCCAATGTAGATATCTGCAAATTTTGGTCAGAATCATTTGAGCAAAAATCATCATTTTCATAAAAACACCCGTTTTTATAAATTACAAATTTACTGGGCCAGTTTTTGTACAGAAAAGGTTTTCTCACTGTCCTAGTTTGGTGCTGGATTTGGTTGATTGTTTTAATTTATTGGTGCATAAACACTGATATTTGTCTGGGCTGCTTGGCTTAAAGATCCCTCAGCTTCCTGTCAAAACAGGACGTAGCGTAACATTCACCAGATTTGCATTCAGAGTATTGCCTTTTAGCTGGGACTGGGCAATATGTGTGGTGTTATTTGGTGTGAATATCGAAATGATCTTAAACGCATCAATTAATTAAAACTAAAACGAGTACCAGACATTTGATTAATTTCTGCAAATGTATTAAATTAACCAAAAGTATTTGTTTACATCATCACTCTAGAACAAGGGTGCCCAACCCTGTTCCTGGAGATCCACCTACCTGCAAAGTTGAACTCCAACCCTGCAGATCTTCAGGAGCTCTTGATAATTACAGATGGGTGTGTGTGTGTGTGTGTGTGTGTGTTGAACAGGCCTGGAGCTAAACTCTGCAGGAAGGTGGATCTCCAGGAACAGGGTTGGGCAATCCTTGTGTGGCACTGGATTTATCATGTGCAAAATGATTTAAAGGGGACCTATTATGTACCTTTTCTACAAAATAAGTGTCCCCAGAATGTGTGTGTGAGGTTTCAGCTCAAAACACCCCACAGATCATTTATTAACACCACGCCTCAAATGCCCTGTTTGGGTGGAATCAAAAACACGCTGTGTATCTTTAAATGCAAATGGACCCGCCCCAATTTCCAGAAGAGGGCCTCGTATACTCCGGCAAATGACAAAACAGAAAATACGCAAGGTGTCAAGACATTTTTTAAAGTTATTTTAACTTGAGCGCTGTTCTTTTAGTGCATTTACATAGAAAAGCAATGGGAAAGTGGCCACCTGTACAGCCAACCACAGAACATGTAGACTGTTTATCCCGTAGCTGAGACATTCTTGTATCTTCACTGCTCTAGTGAGGAGATAAACATGGCGGACTGTGACAGCTCACTCAGGGGAGGAGCTAAGCTAACCGTCAGCAGTTGTGGGCAGGGCCTGTTACAGTGTGACGCCAATGAACGACTCGTTTTGAGACACTGTTTATGATTTATGAGGAATATAAAAAAGCGGTGGTTGCGTACACATAGGTCCCCTTCAACACAATTATATTTCATTGAAATCGGCATAAAATGGAAGTTGAGAACTACTTTAATACTGTATTGTGCTGTATTTCTGACATGATTTTATCCATTGGTATTTGACAATTTTAACATAAAGTGAGAGCTGCATCCAGAACTTTAGGCTGAATGCGATCTGACCGTGATTGGCTTAACTGTGCGCAGTCCTTCATGTGTCAGCAACTGGAGCAGATCACATGATTACGAAGATTATGAAGCCAATTAATGTTCGTTAAATAGCACAGATGAGTGAATCAATAAGAAATAAAACAAGCCATCTTGATTCCATCCAGACTATTACGCATTGTGCGTGATAATATTGGTGCATTTTACTATATTTCATTTCTTGCATTACATTTTTCTTCATTCACTTGAGAACAAAGGCTTTTAAAAGCTTTAAAATATGCAAATATTTTAGAATATGGAGTCATATTAAACATTGGGTATCTTTTCTGTGCTGTATTGCCCAGCCCTACTCTGATTACAAGCCGTTTAATCATTAGTTGGAAGCAGCAAAGGCCTTCCAAAAAGAGCTGAAAAGAGAGAAGCCCCAAATTAGGCCTAACGCCAATATAGTTGAAAAATGGCTTATTATTTTAGGTGTAGGACCGCAGCTCAACCATAACATGCCCTCGACAGGCAGAGACTCCAGAACATGGACGGGGGGAAATCAGGAAATCACTCGACCTCAATAACAGGAAGCTCTTTTTAATGGGACAGGTCAAGTAAAACACTCGAAACGAGTTAGTCTGCAAAATCTGAAATGACCTAAACAGCCAAAAAGGAGAGAGAGAACAAAACATGTGAAATGAAAAAGACGTGCAGATGGGTTTTAAAAAGGTGAATCAGGTGAAACAGGAAGCACAGGTCTGAAAGGAATGTGCACAAACCCATAAGATAAAGACAATAACACCACACCACCACCACCAGTAAAGATCCAGAGACACAAACGTATCAGAGGGAGTTTAGCTTCACAGGAAGTCAGACCGTGAACAGAGCGGGGCGACACGGAGAGGAGGGAAACAGCGGCGGGGTGAGGAGGGGCGTACCTGAGGCCAGGGCGGCAGCAGGAGGAGGGCCGGCCTCTCCACCGCTCTTCTGGCTCATGCTGGGGTTGTCCTGCTGTACGACCGAGGGCAACTGCAGCTCTTTAGGGAGCAGGTCATACACTGACTCTGAAACAGACAGAAGGGCAGGGTGAGGGGTCAACGGGCTGTCAAAGGCACAATATTGAGCAATATTGGTTTATCGGAATATTCCCCGGCTCAATATTTTTCTGTGGAAAGACAAACATTATTCGTATTAGTGATCCGAAAAATTTGTCACGCACAGAGACCTTGCACACTGAGTCCGATGCGTATTAATGAATGCGTTACGGAAAAAAACGCAAAACAATGCAAAATGCTGTCTTCAAGGAGTGAGGATGATGTTTTGTCCTCTCTCTTCTTAAATAGAGAAAAAGAAAGAGGAAATAATGGTTCCATCATCCACTCCTGCGATCGCGTAGAGAGGAAGGAGTTCCACCTCCTTATCAAGGAGCTGCGGGATTATCCCGACCGATTCAGAGTTTACTTTAGACTGTCAGTGACTCAGTTTGATGCTTTGCTAGCGATACTGGAGCCACATATTAAAAAGAAGACCACCAATTTCCGTGAATCAATTGATCCTAGGGATCCGCGCGCACACACACACACACACACACGGTTTACAGGGACTTGGTGTGCTATAATTATAGCTGTGATATAATAATATTAGTAGTATTTTTGATACAATAATATTTGTAGGCTATATATAATTGTAGGTATCTGAGCACTGGCGATTCATTCACCACCACTGCCAGCAGTTTAGGTTGGGCTGTAGATGGGAAAAACGGATGCGAAAAACGCAGAAAATCGAACCTGTTCCGTTTCGGAAGCAGTGTGCAAGCGTGACTGACATAACGTGTGGTCAAATTTATTTTTTGACGTGCGAAAATTTCGCATGCGAATATCGGACTCAGTGTGCAAAGGCCTTAATCCACCATTTTGTAAAGGGTGGGTCAAAATGGACAGTTCACATGAGATCTGAAGCCAATTTTGAGGGGTGTAAAAATGACTTTAGAAAGACGGCAGCCTCATGATTTTTTTTCCACACAGAGATTGGTAGATCTATTAGTGAAATCTGTTGACTTTATCAATCTGCGTTTCATTATACGCCAACGGTGACCGTTCAAAAATGGGAGAAAAGCACTTTTTTGTGTTTTTTGTCTCAAGTTTGCATGCCTGTAACTCCAGAAGTATTCATGTTATCTTAATATCCTTTTAGATTCTGACTCTTAACTAACTTTACTCTTAGTATCATCATTTAAAAGGCCCTTGATGGTTCAGTCCCAGAGATATGGAGATCTCAATGTGGCTCCGTGAGTAAATTGTACACATTTTCAGTGGGCAAAAACCAAATGTGGGTCACTTTGCACACAGCTGATACTTTTTTTCTTTTAAAGAGGAATATCTGAACAACAAATAATGTTGAAACTCGTTTTTCTATCAACACAATTGCATATAAAACAAGTGCCATAAATATTATTTTCCCAAAGTTTGCATTGCAACATATATTATTATATATCTTCATAATACTGGTGTGTGCTGCTAAATTACAGTCTGTGAAACATGTAGGCGAGTTTTAAAGTTATCATTATGTTTCTAAAGCACATGAACTGTTTATTAGACAGACTTGGACGGTCACAGATATTTACAAAGATCCCAAAAAGAGCGAAATATGGAAATATGCAATACATAACATGATCGAATGTTACATTTACTACAATGCCAGCCATTACACACAGATCTCATCTCATATGCTTCCTAATGAGAGACGCCGAGCGCTCACTACAGTTGTGTGATGAGGTATTAACGCTGATATTTAATAAGCAGAGGAGGTGTTTATGGTAGGGACACTCCGCCCCCTGCCGCCCTTGGGCGTCACTCAGCATTATCACTGGAGCACCATGACGACATCTCTCACATGACCTGGAAACCCTCGCAAACACAACCAGCTACTTCCCATTACAAAACAATACTCCACTCTTACTGACAGTGGCTTATTTCTGATAGAGTACTTACTATTATCAAGCTGTGTTAAATAAGGAAGCTTTCTGTTTTCTGTTTATTTGCGCGTTTGAGACTAAAAATACACACTGCACGATGTGTTTTAGAGCACGTGTGCGAATAATCAAACCCCCATCAGTTTTCATTAAAGGGTTAGTTCACCCAAAAATGAAAATTATGTCATTAATTACTCACCCTCCTGTCGTTCGACACCCGTAAGACATTCGTTCATCTTCGGAGCACAAATGAAGATATTTTTGTTGAAAGCTGAAGCTGAGAAAGGCTTCAGACAGGCCTCCATACGGCTTCAGTACATTCACACTCTCAAGACCCATAAAAGGCACTAAAAACGTCATTACAAAGTCCATCTCACTACAGTGGCTCTACAATAACTTTACGAAGCGACGAGAATAGTTTTTGTGCGGAAAAAAAAATCAAAATAACGACTTTATTCTACAAGTTCTGTCTTCCTTGTCGGCCTCTGCCGTGAACTCACGAAGCAGCACGACGCATGCGCGAGAATATGACGTAGCGCCGGCGTTCGGGAATCCATGAAATGCACACTTTAGTCACATTTTGAGCTCTACGCCGAGACCTAAAGCACGATCAATGTAGAATTCAACAGCTTAGATACGGCGCGTCTTCCTCTGCTCGTTGTAAACACATCTCCTCCTCGCTTCTGGGTCACGTGTCCGAACGCCAGTTCTGCGTAATATTCTCACGCATGCGTCGTGCTGCTTCGTGAGTTCACGACAGAGGAAGTCGTTATTTTGATTTTTTTTCCGCTCAAAAACTATTATCGTCGCTTCGTAAAGTTATTGTAGAGCCACTGTAGTGAGATAGACTTTGTAACGACGTTTTTAGTGCCTTTTATGGGTCTTGAGAGTGTAAATGTACTGAAGCCCTATGGAGGCCTGTCTGAAGCCTTTCTCAGCCTCAGCTTTCAACACAAATATCTTCATTTGTGTTCGGAAGATGAACGAATGTCTTACGGGTGTCGAACGACATGAGGGTGAGTAATTAATGACAGAATTTTCATTTTTGGGTGAACTAACCCTTTAATGTAAGGTCATAACGTCTTCAATCCCTCAAATGGTGTAACAAGCGTCTTAATGATCATTTTAAGGCGTCTTATATTTTGGCGATGGAAAATCATAAATGGCGATTCTGCCGTGATTATTAAACTTCATAAGGCCGTGACTTCATTAAATAGCCTGAAGGTGGCCCTGTTGTGGGTTCAGGCCATAGACTGTAAAGAAATATGGCCGTGGTGTCCGTGACGTCCCCCAGAGGATCTGAAGAGCAGTTTTGAAGCGTAAAGTAGGGACAAAGAGGCGGGACGTGGGCGGAGCTGAGGTGATGACTAACAGACAGCAGACAATCCACCTGTCACTCAAAGTGGCCACACCCTTAATTATGCAGAACTTTAAGGATTTATATAATGCAAACGAATGAGTTATAAAATAATTCACCCCCTCACAGTCGTCATGAAGGGCAAAATTAGCCGTGTAGACCAAACCCACTGTCCCAGACTGTAAACATGTGTTCTTCTGCTGTAAAGTTGGGCATTTTAACATGAGCTCAATGAGATTCTGCTCCTTCTGGAGTCTGTCTCTAGTGGCCAGTCCATGAACTACAGTTTAAGTCACTTCCGTATTGGCTTCAAGAGAGAATCCAATATAAGGAGGTTGCCGTATAAGAACGCATATTTATCTCCTCGTCTGAATTTGAATCATAGACCGTAAAAAATATGGACGACGCAACTTCCTTCTCTTCCGCAGAAGTCTGAAAATGGCACTGCCATCTTGTGCAGGTTTGGGACTGAGTCTGTGCCGTAGAGAGCAACGCCCACCCACACTCTCACAGATGCAGAACAACTCTTTATGTCGGTGTGAAATAAACAGTTATGGAAATGTAGAAATTAAAGCTAAAGCTCCAATCTCCTCCCGAAAATCCTGAAAAAGTGACAACTTCACTCACACCCCCCTGTTTGTATAGCATCAAATGACTAACTAAGACTAAACTAATTTTAAAAAAAAGAACACTTGAAATGAAATCGTGATAAAAACTGCATTAAATGACAAAAGCCATCTTTAGGAAACAATGACATGAAGTGTAATTTGATTTAGTTTGTCTCACGTCTATTGAAAACACGGAGGGGCGGGGCTTATGAGCTATAATAATAATAATAATAATAATTTATTACATTTATATAGCACTTTTCAAGGTACTCAAAGCGCTTTACATAGAAGGGGGGAATCTCCTCAACCACCACCAATGTGCAGCATCCACCTGGATGATGCGACGGCAGCCATGTTGCGCCAGTACGCCCACCACACACCAGCTGATTGGTGGAGAGGAGACTGAGGGATGATGCCAATCGTATATATATATATGGGGATGATTAGGAGGCCATGATGGACAGGGGCCAATGGGCAAATTTGGCCAGGATGCCGGGGTTACACCCCTACTCTTTATCGATGGGCATCCTGGGATTTTTAATGACCACAGAGAGTCAGGACCTCGGTTTAATGTCTCATCCGGAGGACGGTGCTTGTTACAGTATAGAGTCCCCATCACTATAGTGGGGTGTTAGGACCCACACAGACCACAGGGTGAGCGCCCCCTGCTGGCCTCACTAACACCTCTACCAGCAGCAACCTAGTTTTCCCAGTTGGTCTCCCATCCAGGTACTGACCAGACTCAGCCCTGCTTAGCTTCAGTGGGAAACCAGTCTTGGGCTACAGGGTGATATGGCTGCTGGTTAAATACCCAAACCGGGCACCTGGGGGCGTTCAAGTCAACTTTATTTATATAGCGCTTTTAACAATGTAGATTGTTTCAAAGCAGCTTTACAGTGTTAAACAGGAAAATAATGCAGCATAATTTTATTCAGCTGTATAGCCATTTGATGTCATCAGTTCATTTCAATTTCCATACGGTGACAGTGTGGGCTTTAGATCAATAATTAGATCAGTAATTGAGTTTATATGGTTAATTTAGTTTATTAATTAGATTTATTTTGATGTTTAGTTGAAAAATGTAGTGTCCCCAACTGAACACGCCAAGCCAGAGGCAACAGTGGCAAGGAAACCCAAACCCCATCAGGTGACCTAATGGAGAAAAATAAACCTTGGGAGAAACCAGGCTCAGTCGGGGAGCCAGTTCTCCTCTGGCCAATTAACAAACAGCGTATTATTATTATTATTCTGGCAGCTTTACAGGTCAGAGGTCATAATAGATCGGAATATTCGAAGGACTGGAGGACTGGTTCGAGGCGCGTCGGCTTCAGTTTTCAACACGAGTGTGGCACCCTTGATTATAAAGCAGACATTTCAAAATAAGAGTCCTGGGGTATTTCAGGCTTGTTTATTAAATAAAAGTCACGTGTGTCTGATTTCCACCCAGTTATTATTTGGCTACTGTATTTAATTTAATTAAAGTGAACTCTCGTGTGGGACGCTCCGTCACAGGAAACACTGAGCACATTCTTTGACACACGTTATTAAATATAGCGATTTTACTAGTATCAGTGTTATTATAGTTAACTCAAACTAAAACCATTAAAACATTTTTCATTACTTGACATAACTCACATAAAATATAAAAAATATTCATATTTTAATTTAGTTGAAATTAACCTGATGTACCAAACTACAAATGAAATAAACATGAATAAAAACTACAGACATGTTTAAAAACAACAAAAACTAATAAAACAGAATTACTAAAACTTAACTACATTTCAAATGAAAGCAGAAAATATAATAATTTAATTCAAAATATCAAACATTCTAATAGTATCTCAATGATCCTAAAATATCTAGTATGACAAAATGTGTTCATTTCAGTGTTATACATATATTCTAATAAATTAAATTATCTTGTTTGTACATTTTTATTAAGGAAGAACACATTATTTTTGCCCCTAAGTTCAGTTTCATGTCAATTTTAATTCGTAAATTTACAAATTGGTGTCCCATACATTAAGGCAAATCACAATTTAATAAATAAAATATTTAAAAAATTTAAGTTAATCAGCATTTTGTTCCAAACCTGTTGACTCCTGAAGTGTTCTGCCATGTTACTTCATGAGCCCTATTGGGACGGTAATTGATTCTCAAGCCACCTCAGTGATGAACTCGTGCGTTCGGATGCGATTTATTCCCGGTGGAGGAGCGAGTTGTGATCCTGCGCACCTAACCTGCTCTCGTGCTCAATAACATGATCGTAAATAAAATGTCATATAGTATAATAAGAATAAATGCATATTTAATATCCTAATAATATCCTTTTTTTAGCTTTTAAAAATAGAATGATATATAGACGTGCATTATAGTTAAAATAGTTTTCTATCTTGTATTTTATCTCAAAGGATGTCATTTTATTCCACATGGAAATGAGCCGAAATAAGTCAATTCAGCCTCTTATTTACATGAGGTCATCATAATGTTGCTTGGCTATTTTACCATAGGCTACTAAAACTGCTGCCTGCCGTAATAACAGCCCAAACGTTTACGTGCTCTTCTTCTTTTTATTTTTTGAGCGCTGATGAAATATTGCTCTTGACTATTGCGCATTTCAGTGATAAGAGTCTAGATCTTTAAAATTCATCCAAATTACAGCAAAGCACAACCGTACGGTGCTCTGCAGGGGTCAAAAAGGATATAAACAGTGAATTTTGAAGTGAAAAGTGATATATTCTTGAAAACTCAGAGGTGGATTTGGACCACATGACCTGGGGCCTCATTTATAAAACTTTGCGTAGGATTTGCGTCAGAAGTGGCATACGGATGAAACATTGGACGTGCGTACGCACAGAAATATTGGGATTTATAAAACCGTGCGCACGCAAATCCTACGCAGTTTTCCCTTAATAAATCACAATCAATTCTAAATGTAGCGCAGATTTTGCGGCTTCATGTCACGCCCATAGTTGCCCATAAATAGTCCGTGAAACGCCCACAAGTGAATATTCATCGATTGCAAAATCATGGCAAACACAGAGAGGAAATAAAAAAAACGTAACTTCACTCAATGTGAAGTAGAAGTTATCGTTGGCGAGGTGGAAAATATTATTATTTATGAGGATGAATTGCATAACATGCCAATATTATTGCAGAACATATTTCACTTTTCTTAGCGCAAATATGTGTTCATTTGCATTTCTGTTGTTTTGTTTGATTTTGTTTGTTTTGCAGTGCAGATCGATCAAACGGGTGTTCGTGTAGGCTGTTAATGGTAAGACTTGCTTTGTGAAGTCTTCATGTTATTTATGAGAGGCAGTATTGCCATTTCTTTTACACAACGGTCTACAGCTTCACACACTTTCACGTGTTTCTTCATCTGCCGACGGTGTCGCCATTTCTCATTTCACCCGTTTTTGTGCGTACGCCTGGGTCAGAGCTCGCGTGAAGGACCGCACATTTTCCCGTCAAGTTTGCTTTTTATAAATACCAATTATTGCGTAGAGAGCGGCGTACGCCTTCTTTTGTGCGTACGCAACGTTTATAAATGAGGCCCCTGGTGTTTGTCTAAAAACAGGAGGTAATTCAGCTGGGGATTATTACGCTGGTGGTGGGAGAAAAACACGGCATTCTGGATTCAGACGGCAATCACAGACTAGCCCCTGTCAATGATGAAAACTAGGGCTGTAATCTCCCAGTCGATTAGTCGATTTATTAGTCGATACGTTCTGGCACGACCAAAATGCTGATTGGTCGATTTTTTGCCGCGTTTATTTCATTAGTTTTGCCGCGCCGTGTTCATTTGATCAGGTGGAGAGCACTGATTGCTAATGGGGGTGTTTTGAGAGCAGCCCTGTTTCACAGGTAACAGTCTGTCTTCAGAACACCCCCTTGTTTCCACTTCTTTTGGATTAGCCCAACCCACTGGAGAAGAGAGACAGATTGAAGAAGGCTAGTTTGCTGTATATTATTTATTTAATTGTGAGAGCGTTTTTTCTGCTCTTGATCTGGCTTGTTTAATAAATATCCTCAAAAGATCTTGTGATGATATCACTAGTTGACAACACAGTACTATATTTTGGGAAATCATAGGCTATGATGGTGCACGTGATGCTGTCAGAGCCGACAGACTCGTGTGTCAGACTCATTTCAGTGCAAAATAATTTTTTATACTGCAAATAGCCTACTAGTTTTTAAGTTTATTTATAATTCATTTAGGCAGACAACAAGGCTACCAAGTACTGCGCACAGTGTGCAGCTAATTCATTTTTTTTTTTTAATTCCTAGCGTAATTTTTAGTCGAAAATTTCAGTCGACCAAGATTTTCTTTGGTTGATTACAGCCCTAATGAAAACACCTGATGACCGCACGAGAAACAATTACCGTCAGAATGGGGCTTAGTTAATTACTTTTATATGTTCCTGTGTTTTCCTATGTTGGCAGAAAACATAAATATTAGGACTGCAACAACTAATCGATAAAATTTGATCATTAAAAGAGTTGGCAACGAATTTCATTATCGATTCGTTGTGTCGCACAACTATAATGCCCCTCAATAAGACACAGAGATGTTTGAGTATAAAAAAAGCACGGTTGAGCGCAAAGCAGAGTGGAAGCGGGCGAGCCTTGCTGTACCCACCGTACCACGCAGCGGAAAAAGCAAACCGAGCCGTACCCATCAAAAAGTGCCATTAATAAATCGAAAAAGTGTGTTAACTGCAGCAAAAGCGACGTGACATGGCACGGGAGCACCACGGTGGCGAAATTGCTTGGCAATTTCCCCGTAGCCCTTTCCAGCCTTGTAGAGGTGTACAATTTAGTCTCTAGTGTCTTTGGACAGCTCTTTGGTCTTGGCCATGTTAGTAGTTGGATTCTTACTGATTGTATGGGGTGGACAGGTGTCTTTATGCAGCTAATGACCTCAAACAGGTGCATCTAATTTAGGATAATAAATGGAGTGGAGGTGGACATTTTAAAGGCAGATTTCAAATCAAAACCAGCTTTGAATTTTCGGTCAGCATTCGGTCTTAAAGTGACAGCAGTCCATTAACCTGCTTCCATTTGTGCTCTGAATATTAATCAAACAACAAAAGAGAGAGAAAATCAACTCTTTAGTTTTAATAAGGATTCATTATACATTCATTATCTAATCCATATTTAATATATAAGGAATGTTGTATGCAAGTTGTTATCAAGAATGCATATCATTCATTGAAAATAAGACATTGTGTTCTTCTTTAGGAGGAGTAGTTTTATTTAATTGTTACATAATATTTGTTTATATGTCACAGCAGTTAAATCTGTGTCTGTATTGCATGTTTAAACTTTAATATCATTCATATTAATAGGTTAATACAGTAGATGTTTTCTCCAGGAGTATATCATGGGTTTGGACATTTTAGAGAAATTCTTAATGCATTACAATTGAACTAAACCCATTACATTTGGTTTGTGAGTGTGTGCGTCAGTGTAGTGTAGAGAACAAGTTCTAACATCCTGTTAAGTTTTCTGATTAGTATTTTTCTTTATAAAAAATAAAA
The DNA here is from genome assembly GCA_023566225.1 of Romanogobio albipinnatus. Classification (NCBI taxonomy): domain Eukaryota; kingdom Metazoa; phylum Chordata; class Actinopteri; order Cypriniformes; family Gobionidae; genus Romanogobio; species Romanogobio albipinnatus. The sequence continues at coordinate 3,179,601 of CM042262.1, read as the reverse complement.
AAGATTTCTAGATTTATTATAGCAACCTGTGCACTTTCTGAAGATGTTTTGCACTGTCAGTTCAGTTTTTGAATAAAGGATTGAAAATTAATGTTTTTTTTAATTATCCGATTCATCGATTCATTGAAAAATAAATAGACAGATTAAGGTTAGTTGCAGCCCTAATAAAAATGAGCTTTTAAAGTGTGTTTACTGATTTTGTTGTAACATTATTGTGGGACGAGGGGAAGCAAACCGATTAATAAAACCAGCTCACATTAAAACATTTGGCTAGTTTATGGAGGCCTGAGTTTAAAAAAAGCGTTTGTGAAATGAAGTTAAATTAAACAAAATTATAATTCCCTGTCTGTGAAATCCACAGTTATGATTAAACCAAAACAACTAAAAATAAAGCTCAATTCTAGAGGGAACATGTTCAGGCTTTGTTGCAGATCAAAAATCGTGCCGTCTTTCAGCCCTGTTGAGGAAACGTGCCGTTGCCCTCGGAGGATCAGAGACCCTGGATCCACACGCCCCTGCAGGAACGCTTGTAAATAAAGGCCCTGGAGCCTGCAGAGAAGCTGAAGCTCTGAATGCCACGTTCTGCATTCCTGCCATTTCAACACTGTGCATCCCCGGACGACACAGAGATAACGGGATCGCCCACTTCTCCTCGGCCAAGGATTTAATCTGCTCAAAAGAACCCGAAAAGACAGGAAAACGGCTCTTGAAGCTGGACAGTGTCACAATAATTACACCGCTCGTCTGTGAACGCTGGCTTTGTAAAACGCAGGTGGTGACATGATGACAATCATCAAGCCGTTCCTGGAGCTATTAAACCCGTGGGTCACGTGACTCGAGCACAAAGGCCAAGCGTGACCATGTGACCTGGGTCAAACCGCTTGAGCCCTATAAATACATACTTTGTACTAGATTGTGTCTAATGCGAGTGCTGTCGCCCATGCAGCCATGAAGCCAAGGCATTGTGGGTGGTTTCCAGGGTGTTGCCATGCATTTTCATATGATAAACTATTTCATTGAAATTAACGGCTGTTTTGCCCCCATATCTTGAGATTTACAGCTCTAACTGGAGGGCAGTATGATTATTAAAACACATAATTAATGTATAATGTTAAAAATCACATTATAAGGCTTGATATGGTTGAAGAACCAAGTGCAAACGCCACTGTGTTGATGAAAAACAAACTTCATTTGTTTCATTACTGGATGAATCAGTGTTTTTTGAATGAATCTCTTGAGTGAATGATTCAGTGACTCACTCATAAAGACTTCACTTGTTTCATTACTGAATGAATCAGTGTTTTTGAACAAATCACTTGAATGAATGATTCAATGACTCACTCGTAAAGACTTCACTTGTTTCATTACTGGATGAATCAGTGTTTTTGAACGAATCTCTTGAGTGAATGATTCAATGACTCTCTCATAAAGACTTCACTTGTTTCATTACTGGATGAATCAGTGTTTTTGAACAAATCACTTGAATGAATGATTCAATGACTCACTCATAAAGACTTCACTTGTTTCATTACTGGATGAATCAGTGTTTTTGAACAAATCACTTGAATGAATGATTCAATGACTCACTCGTAAAGACTTCACTTGTTTCATTACTGGATGAATCAGTGTTTTTGAACGAATCTCTTGAGTGAATGATTCAATGACTCTCTCATAAAGACTTCACTTGTTTCATTACTGGATGAATCAGTGTTTTTGAATGAATCTCTTGAATGAATGATTCAATGACTGTCTCAAAGACTTCACTTGTTTCATTACTGGATGAATCAATGTTTTTGAACGAATCTCTTGAGGGAATGATTCAATGACTCACTCGTAAAGACTTCACTTGTTTCATTACTGGATGAATCAGTGTTTTTGAACGAATCTCTTGAGGGAATGATTCAATGACTCACTCATAAAGACTTCACTTGTTTCATTACTGGATGAATCAGTGTTTTTGAACAAATCTCTTGAGTGAATGATTCAATGACTCACTCATAAAGACTTCACTTGTTTCATTACTGGATGAATCAGTGTTTTTGAATGAATCTCTTGAGTGAATGATTCAATGACTCTCCCATAAAGACTTCACTTGTTTCATTACTGGATGAATCAGTGTTTTTGAACGAATCTCTTGAGTGAATGATTCAATGACTCACTCATAAAGACTTCATTTGTTTCATTACTGGATGAATCAGTGTTTTTGAACAAATCTCTTGAATGATTCAATGACTCACATGTTTAACAGTCTCGTCTCCACCTGCTGGTGTAATGCTGTAATTACTTTTTTTTTTGAATATTTTTCGCATTAATCTGAACTAGAGCTTAGATCGGGCTCAAAAAAAATCAGCCCAATTTAAAACGGACCATTTTTTAATACGTGTGCGTTCTGAAGAGAACGGGCCTGTAATGAGCGATGCGGAGCGGCGTGACGCTCAGATCAATGCCAGCGCTCCACTCATGATCCCTCACCGGTCAAACAACGCTCGCTCAAATCACACTCACACATGACATTTATCTGTACTGTATTGTTTCACATTTATGTTTAAATATTATAATGTTATTTTTAAATTTCATCTGATTATGAAAAGTGCAAAGATGCGAGTGGGTCAGAAATGATTTTGACCACTTCATTAAGTTTTGTTTTGTAGAAAGCTTTTCTTTAAAGTGAATTTCATTTTGTATATATTATATCTTAATTTTAATTAATGTTTCATCAGTCAATTGCCTGGACATAATAAATCAGAAGCAAACAGACTATAGCAGACAATAATCGTGACGGAGGCGCGGGAGCGATCACTTTCATTGCACGTGAACTGGAGCACGTCAAATAAACCTAAACTCAGCAGCCACTGCCACACAGACATGAGAAATATGCGTAGAAAGCTTGAAATGTCCACTTATATATATGGCTGACTGACTTCACGATGGAGCGCCACCATCATGATGCCACGCCCCCCATTGGGAGTCTTGTTGTGAATGCGACGCACACTAATCCTCTTCTATAGTTAAACTAAAAACTTTGCAGGGATTGCTCTGTAAATTATATTGAGAATATAACTAATGCATATATTCTATTTTAAATACTGTAGTCTTTGCCAGATATAGCCTACATTTAGAAATCATAAACGAGGCTCAAACATCCATTTCATAAGCATTCATGTTTCAGCACTTCTGTCAGTGAAACACCACAGCCTGTAAAACATTTAAACCATTATCAGTAAATAATGGTAGCCTAAAGAATATAAGAAAATTAAATATTAGTAAAAAAAAAAATCAAATTTCCCCTCAAAGCTGCGTCATATACCGCTCTGCGCGAGATGAAGCACGATCTGTAGACACCTTCTCATATCTGCGTCTTCATGTGTTCTCCTGAAGTTGCAGAGCAACACTTGCTCTGAAGAGCAGATTTTATCTTCCACAGGGTCAAGACATTTAAGCTGTTTGATTATTCACTGCCAGAGAAACGAAAGTAAAATGGCCTGTGTGTGTGAAATGCGCCATTCAAATAAACTTGACGCGCCTTACCAAGTCTAATAACAAACACAAACTGTGTTAAATAAAAGTAAGTAAAAAGGGAGCCTACTCATCCTACAGTGTTCTTCTGCTTTCCCACAGTAAAGGACGTGAATGGGTATAATAGACTTATAAACAAACCAAAGGAAGAAACATTTATAATTAATAATATCATTCTAATTATATAATTATATTCTAATTATATCTAATTAAATATAATTATAATTATAATTCCCTTTGGAAATGTGTGCGACGCGAGTGAAGATTTGAGAAAAGAAACGAGATGTCCTGTGGGATAAAATGGACTAACGTTAGGCCTATTGTTAAAATTCACGGAAGTCGCAAAACAGAATAAAGACGCTGACAAATCTTAAATTGGGCTCAGCCTCTTCCATTCGGCATCAATCCATTCATGGCTGCGAATTTATTTCCTTTGTAAACAAAGCTTTGTGCTTCACTCAGTATAATTCACGTAAAACAGCATTAACATACAAAACACTGGGTTAGTAATGAAATTATAGTTTTGAAGTAGAAAATAGCATTTATGTAAAGAGATTTATTAAAATATGCACTATTCTTAAGTGGAAGGAAGCTACTTTTTTCCCTCACGTGCAACCTAGCGCGGATGAGTCATTATTTGGGTTAGTAAAATAACGACATTATATATAGTTTTGAAGTAGAAAATAGTATTTATGTAAAGAGATGGTAAAATACAGATATAGTAAATTATATATTTGTATTAATTAAAAAACGACGATATCATCGTCCATCACGATGTTTTACTGTAAACATCGTCAGCTGCCAATTTAGGAGACATCGCCCAACCCTAGATACAGCAGCAAATAAGTATTTGAACACCTGTCTATCAGCTAGAATTCTGACCCTCAAAGACCTGTTAGTCTGCCTTTAAAATGTCCACCTCCACTCCATTTATTATCCTAAATTAGATGCACCTGTTTGAGGTCGTTAGCTGCATAAAGACACCTGTCCACCCCATACAATCAGTAAGAATCCAACTACTAACATGGCCAAGACCAAAGAGCTGTCCAAAGACAATAGAGACAAAATTGTACACCTCCACAAGGCTGGAAAGGGCTACGGGGAAATTGCCAAGCAGCTTGGTGAAAAAAGGTCCACTGTTGGAGCAATCATTAGAAAATGGAAGAAGCTAAACATGACTGTCAATCTCCCTCGGACTGGGGCTCCATGCAAGATCTCACCTCGTGGGGTCTCAATGATCCTAAGAAAGGTGAGAAATCAGCCCAGAACTACACGGGAGGAGCTGGTCAATGACCTGAAAAGAGCTGGGACCACCGTTTCCAAGGTTACTGTTGGTAATACACTAAGACGTCATGGTTTGAAATCATGCATGGCACGGAAGGTTCCCCTGCTTAAACCAGCACATGTCAAGGCCCGTCTTAAGTTTGCCAATGACCATTTGGATGATCCAGAGGAGTCATGGGAGAAAGTCATGCGGTCAGATGAGACCAAAATAGAACTTTTTGGTCATAATTCCACTAAACGTGTTTGGAGGAAGAAGAATGATGAGTACCATCCCAAGAACACCATCCCTACTGTGAAGCATGGGGGTGGTAGCATCATGCTTTGGGGGTGTTTTTCTGCACATGGGACAGGGCGACTGCACTGTGTTAAGGAGAGGATGACCGGGGCCATGTATTGCGAGATTTTGGGGAACAACCTCCTTCCCTCAGTTAGAGCATTGAAGATGGGTCGAGGCTGGGTCTTCCAACATGACAATGACCCGAAGCACACAGCCAGGATAACCAAGGAGTGGCTCTGTAAGAAGCATATCAAGGATCTGGCGTGGCCTAGCCAGTCTCCAGACCTAAACCCAATAGAGAATCTTTGGAGGAGCTCAAACTCCGTGTTTCTCAGCGACAGGCCAGAAACCTGACTGATCTAGAGAAGATCTGTGTGGAGGAGTGGGCCAAAATCCCTCCTGCAGTGCAAACCTGCTGAAAAACTACAGGAAACCTTTGACCTCTGTAATTGCAAACAAAGGCTACTGTACCAAATATTAACATTGATTTTCTCAGGTGTTCAAATACTTATTTGCAGCTGTATCATACAAATAAATAGTTAAAAAAATCATATATTGTGATTTCTGGATTTTTTTTTTTTGATTATGTCTCTCACAGTGGACATGCACCTACGATGACAATTTCAGACCCTCCATGATTTCTAAGTGGGAGAACTTGCAAAATAGCAGGGTGTTAAAATACTTATTTTCCTCACTGTATACATATATACACATATACATACATATATATATATATATAGGGCTCGACATTAACGCTTGTCCGGGACAAGTGGATTTTTTGAAGGGGCAAGTGAAAAATAATTTTACTTGCCCGACGGACAAGTATTCTGAGTAAAACGTCAAAACAAAAAATAACAAGGAATCACCAAAGTGCAAAAATGATTCTGCATCAGTTAGTGTAAGCGGAGATCGATAGTGGATAATAATATAAAACGAACTGACGTTAACAAGTTTGAGCTGTTGAGGCTCGCGCAGCCTCTCGAGGAGAAAATCAAAAACAAATGAGAACACACAGAGAAACTCAGTTAACATACACGGTTCAAATGGTGTAGTTTTTATATGTATAACATATGATACATTTAAGCAACATCCCACAAACCAGAGTGCTGTTTTCCTGAATACCATCATGACTGAAAATGACACTGATTTCATACGCCAGTCTATAAACAGTTAATTAACATTAATTCACTTACATTTCAGATGCAATATTGAGTGTTTTTGTTTAATTTCAGCAGCGAAAATAGTTCCAAACAATAATCACAACAGAACCGTAACGCCTCTCACAGAAACAGTGCGTGTTACTGAATGATTCAGCGTTTGAATGAATCGGTTGAGTCAAAGATTCAATTACCTGTTCATAAACGACCGCCTGATTCTTGAATGAATCAGCCGTTTGAACGAATCGACTCAATGACTCGCTCATTCAGACGGTCCCCTGCTGCCACCTACTGGCGGTTTAGTTTCATCTTTCCAACATTTCTTATTTGAAGATTTTTAAATATATTTAAAGAGATATTATATATATATATATATATATATATTAAAGAGATATAAATATATTTTAAGATTTCAAAAATATTTAAAATAATCTCATAACATTATTTAATGCAGTTGTGAATTTTCAGCGTAAATTATTTAATTTGATTGGTAACAGCCCTATAGTGTCTTATTTGAATTTAATTTATAGATCAAATTAAAAAATATAAAATGAAAGCTGAAGCATTGCCTATATTTAATAAGATTATGGAAAAATGCCCTTTATAAAAGGTAAAAATATCACAATAATGCATATTTAAATATGTCAAAGCTGACTGAACACTGGTGAGAATAATGTTTCAGAATAGATCATATTTACAAAAAAAAAAAAAATTCCTGACAAGCTCATTTTTTACTTGGACAAGTGAATGACAGATTTAAACATGTTAACGGGCTTAATGTTGAGTCCTGTATATATTTATTTTATTTATTTATTTATTTTTTGGGGATTATGGCATAGCTTTCTGCTATTAGGCTAATAAAGTAATGATTAAAAAAACACAAATGCTTGATCAAGGGTCCGGCCCGAGGATAGTGGCAGGAAATATCGGGCCGACCCGGGTCAAGTTCGGGCTCGGGCAGAGAATCTAAACTCTAATCTGAACGGACCAACCGCATGGGTATGTTGAATTTTCGTGATGAACATTCATCTTTTGTGTGAGCGGGCTTTTTCGAAGAACAATACTGTGTTTATAAATCGCTATAAGTCTACGAGAAAGTCCACACCACAATTACAATGCTAACGACACAGAGGAAAGATGTCGGTCTTTTCCAGCTGATAACTGATTAAAGGTCCCGTTCTTCGTGTGTTTTTGAAGCTTTGATTGTGTTTACAGTGTGCAATATAACATGTGTTCATGTTTCGCGTGAAAAAAAAAACAGTATTTTTAACACAATGTACTGATCTGTACGCCGCTGTTCTCACTGTCCTAAAAACGGCTGATGACTTCCTTTATTCTATGAAGTCCCTCCTTCAGAAATACGTCACGAGTTCTGATTGTGCCAGCGGTTCCTGTGTTGTGATTGGACAGCAGCTTAGCGCACGTGGAAAGGTCACGCCTCTTAACGGGAGATGTATGCGCTCAATGATCTCTACAGCGTCCCTGGGAAAGCCAAACAAAGGTGATTTGACTCCGGGATGAAAATAACAGCGTCTCGACGGCATGGCGACAAACACACTCAAACGCAACACTTCCTCTTCTCCACGCGACACGTCCTCTTCTCCACGTGGGACAGCAACAAGACCACGCCCCCTTTTTCGCGTATTCTTGTGGGCGGAGGTTAGTCTGTTCTACTGACGTCATTTATGAAGGAAGTACCAGGATGTAGTCCAAGCCGGCCGTTCGCTGTAGGCTTTGAAAGGGAACTTCTGTTAAATAAAATATCTCGCTTGGCATTGAACTTTGAGCTTTATAATTTTACAGGTATTATTTATGCTCTAACAGCAACATTACACACTAACTAAAGTTTGAACAATGGGATCACGAAGAACGGGACCTTTAAATACAAAAACATTGACAGCAAATCAGAATCTACAACTTTAAAGAGCTTAAGCAATAGTCTTTTCTGAAACGCTTCGCAAACAAGAACTAATGTAGGGCGGGGCTTGATTTTATCCGTGAGCATTTGATTGGATGCATCGATTTTGGTCATGTGACTGACACACTGCAGCACAAGCCTGTCAATATTCCATCTCAAAAGAAAACTTGCATTTAGTTTTTGGGCACTTTTATCTTATATACAACATTCAGAATATTCAAACCTGCATCATAATAAACCCCAAAAAGGGATGTCATCCACTTCCTATAGGCTCACCACAGGACAAGTGTGTATCTGTAACTGTACTCTAACCTTCAGTGTATATGAGCATATGAACACCTTGTGCTGTGCGCTTCCCTTCTGAGCACTGCTATAGTCAGAAGCATGTTGGCTGTCAGGCTGAGTGAGTTGATATGAATTATGATAAGCATCATCCACCATGATGACACTAGCCCAACTCTAGAGTACCTCGAAGTCAATGTACATAAAACACCACCACAACAACAGTGTGTGTGTGTGTGTGTGTGTGTGTGTTGTTCGACAAACCTTGGTTGTCCGGAGCCACGAGTCACTTAAAATGTGTGTAAAGGTAAACACACACACACCCACTCGCGCTCTCTCTCTCACTCACACACACACACACACACACACACACTAATACACACAAACGCACGCACTTATATATAGACTCTCACACACACGCATACATATAGACTCGCATTCACTCATGTACATACACACACATTTATAAATACACACAGCTAGCGCGTGCTCCCCTCTCGTGCTAAGTAACGTTAGCCATTTTTCATATTTATACACAACTAAACGCGTCCGTAAAGACCCAAATGAATGAAGAAAGGACGTAGTATGATAAAAACACGCTCTTACCTTTGGAATAGAGTGATTTAGGAGAACTGGGGTCGATATCGGCGCTCAGGAGAGATATAAAATCAGAGGGCATGCTAGCATGCTAAAGCCTCATGAGATCAGAGGAAACGACTCTATCAGCCTCGGCTTAAAGAGCCACGCATACAGAGAGAGACGCTTTCAATCATAGAATCCTTATGAAGGCTTTATAGCACATGTATAGTAGTGAAGTTCACACTCAGGAACATTTTAATGTGTTTTTTCTCCATCTGATTAGCTAGCCAGCCATAAGAGCCATTCACCTTTTTTTAGCGACTCCTCCCCCCTTTCTGCGCATGCGCACGCTTTCCGACTGACAGAGTATTATTGTTCGACTGTAACTGTGATAGTAAGCGTTAGATTGTGATTATTATTCGGATATGGTTAGTTCTGCAAGTATATGACGGACTGGACCCGACGGATTGGCACTGTTCTTCTATATCTGACACATTCTGTTCACTTTTTTGCCAATTCACTACAGTTTAGTTATATTTACAAAAAAGTCATAATAATAATAATTTGATATATTATAGTGTATTCTCTTCATTATTAACGTTACAATTAATTCACTTTATTAATGCAAATAAATGTTCAGGTATAGATATAATACAACGTATAGAGCATTCTGTCACTCCTGATGATGATGTCACTCTCTCCCCGTGTGACGCGGTCAGCGATGAGGTCAGCCGTATGTCGTCTGTCACTCCTGATGATGATGTCACTCTCTCCCCGTGTGACGCGGTCAGTGATGAGGTCAGCCGTATGTCGTCTGTCACTCCTGATGATGATGTCACTCTCTCCCCGTGTGACGCGGTCAGTGATGAGGTCAGCAGTATGTCGTCTGTCACTCCTGATGATGATGTCACTCCCTCCCCGTGTGACGCGGTCAGTGATGAGGTCAGGCGTATGTCGTCTGTCACTCCTGATGATGATGTCACTCTCTCCCCGTGTGACGCGGTCAGCGATGAGGTCAGCAGTATGTCGTCTGTCACTCCTGATGATGATGTCACTCTCTCCCCGTGTGACGCGGTCAGCGATGAGGTCAGCAGTATGTCGTCTGTCACTCCTGATGATGATGTCACTCTCTCCCCGTGTGAGGCGGTCAGCGATGAGGTCAGCAGTATGTCGTCTGTCACTCCTGATGATGATGTCACTCTCTCCCCGTGTGACGCGGTCAGCGATGAGGTCAGCAGTATGTCGTCTGTCACTCCTGATGATGATGTCACTCTCTCCCCGTGTGACGCGGTCAGCGATGAGGTCAGCAGTATGTCGTCTGTCACTCCTGATGATGATGTCACTCTCTCCCCGTGTGACGCGGTCAGCGATGAGGTCAGCCGTATGTCGTCTGTCACTCCTGATGATGATGTCACTCTCTCCCCGTGTGACGCGGTCAGCGATGAGGTCAGCCGTATGTCGTCTGTCACTCCTGATGATGATGTCACTCTCTCCCCGTGTGACGCGGTCAGCGATGAGGTCAGCAGTATGTCGTCTGTCACTCCTGATGATGAGGTCACTCTCTCCCCGTGTGACGCGGTCAGCGATGAGGTCAGCAGTATGTCGTCTGTCACTCCTGATGATGATGTCACTCCCTCCCCGTGTGACGCGGTCAGCGATGAGGTCAGCCGTATGTCGTCTGTCACTCCTGATGATGATGTCACTCTCTCCCCGTGTGACGCGGTCAGCGATGAGGTCAGCAGTATGTCGTCTGTCACTCCTGATGATGATGTCACTCTCTCCCCGTGTGACGCGGTCAGCGATGAGGTCAGCAGTATGTCGTCTGTCACTCCTGATGATGATGTCACTCTCTCCCCGTGTGACGCGGTCAGCGATGAGGTCAGCAGTATGTCGTCTGTCACTCCTGATGATGATGTCACTCTCTCCCCGTGTGACGCGGTCAGCGATGAGGTCAGCAGTATGTCGTCTGTCACTCCTGATGATGATGTCACTCTCTCCCCGTGTGACGCGGTCAGCGATGAGGTCAGCAGTATGTCGTCTGTCACTCCTGATGATGATGTCACTCTCTCCCCGTGTGACGCGGTCAGCGATGAGGTCAGCAGTATGTCGTCTGTCACTCCTGATGATGATGTCACTCTCTCCCCGTGTGACGCGGTCAGCGATGAGGTCAGCAGTATGTCGTCTGTCACTCCTGATGATGAGGTCACTCTCTCCCCGTGTGACGCGGTCAGCGATGAGGTCAGCAGTATGTCGTCTGTCACTCCTGATGATGATGTCACTCTCTCCCCGTGTGACGCGGTCAGCGATGAGGTCAGCAGTATGTCGTCTGTCACTCCTGATGATGATGTCACTCTCTCCCCGTGTGACGCGGTCAGCGATGAGGTCAGCAGTATGTCGTCTGTCACTCCTGATGATGAGGTCACTCTCTCCCCGTGTGACGCGGTCAGCGATGAGGTCAGCAGTATGTCGTCTGTCACTCCTGATGATGAGGTCACTCTCTCCCCGTGTGACGCGGTCAGCGATGAGGTCAGCAGTATGTCGTCTGTCACTCCTGATGATGAGGTCACTCTCTCCCCGTGTGACGCGGTCAGCGATGAGGTCAGCAGTATGTCGTCTGTCACTCCTGATGATGATGTCACTCTCTCCCCGTGTGACGCGGTCAGCGATGAGGTCAGCAGTATGTCGTCTGTCACTCCTGATGATGAGGTCACTCTCTCCCCGTGTGACGCGGTCAGCGATGAGGTCAGCAGTATGTCGTCTGTCACTCCTGATGATGAGGTCACTCTCTCCCCGTGTGACGCGGTCAGCGATGAGGTCAGCAGTATGTCGTCTGTCACTCCTGATGATGAGGTCACTCTCTCCCCGTGTGACGCGGTCAGCGATGAGGTCAGCAGTATGTCGTCTGTCACTCCTGATGATGAGGTCACTCTCTCCCCGTGTGACGCGGTCAGCGATGAGGTCAGCAGTATGTCGTCTGTCACTCCTGATGATGAGGTCACTCTGCCTGCCGTTGTAATCGAGTGAAGTATCAAAGATGAAACGCAAATATTCTTTTTATTTCCTCAGAGAAAGGAGACACTGTCAAAGCGCCCACAGTCAGAGAGAAAGTTGTGGGAGTTCTTTCAGAACACATGAAAGCAGAAGCTGCGACTGATGGATAACGAGCTGCTCTGGGAATAGTGTCATATTCACACACAAGACAAGAAATATGTAAGAGTATGAGAGTGTCTGTTAAGAAATATAAGGTTTAGGTCAAAGATTTCAAATGTTTTCATTCTCCTAGCTGTGGTGTATGTTGATTTTAACAGCTGTTTTTATAATTGATTAATCATTTTTAAATAAATTATTTTAATTAATACACAAGTACACGTTGCATTCTCAGCATTACCATGAGGGGGCAATTGTTTGGTGTAAACCATCTTTAATGTTGAGATTTATCTTTTAGGCCAACTACCATCATGGTGGACCATTCAAATATAATTTCGTCAAAGGCTTTCTAAGCGAGTCAGTTCATTTGGCAGCCATCTTGGGAGTGCACTTAATCTCTTCAATCAGACACTGTCATCAAACATCAAGAACCACCACCAATTTTCCTCATCAACACATACGTCGATGTCATACACTTTTTGCGTGCAGCCCAAAAACTTCAAAACCTTTGCAAATCATTTGTTTCGAGCCAGTGATTAAGAGTGTGTATCAAACTGCCATGGTCTCATGATTACAGTAATGAGGCTTTGTTACATCTGTAACGAGGTCTGTGTTCAGGGAAGGAGGCGGCGGGAACCGGCGAACATTCAATGTAAACTTTAATCCCAAACATAAACAAAACAAAAGTAAAGCGGCAGCCCCTCAGTGACGACTGCCGCATATAAACACAATAAAGCACAACATAATGTCCATGCCGTCACTCGTCCCTTCATCCCTCCGGAGCTCCTCCGTGGGACTCGAGACCAGTGTGGCGCGCAGGTGACGTCATTAGCACTCGCTCCGTTCCCACAGCTCTCGGCCGCACCCTGCTTGCACAACATCATAACTGTTTTGAAATGTTTCAATATTTCAACCCATGAACCAGTGTCTATATACAGCGATCAGGCATAACATTATGACCACCTTCATAATATTGTGTTGGTCCCCCTTTTTGCTGACCCGTCAAGGCATGGACTCCTCTAGACCCCTGAAGGTGTGCTGTGGTATCTGGCACCAAGATGTTAGCAGCAGATCCTTTAAGTCCTGTAAGTTGCGAGGTGGGGCCTTCATGGATCGGACTTGTTTGTTCAGCTCATCCCACAGATGCTCGATTGGATTGAGATCTGGGGAATCTGGCGGCCGAGTCAATGCCTCAGACTCGTTGTTGTGCTCCTCAAAGCATTCCTGAAGCATTTGTGCTTTGTGGCGGCGCATTATCTGCTGAAAGAGCCACAGCCACAGGGAATACCGTCTCCATGAAAGGCTGGTCATGGGCTCAACAATGCTTAGGTAGGTGGGACGTGTCCCAAGGACCCAAGGTTTCCCAGCAGAACATTGCCCAAAGCATCACTGCCTCCTCCGCCACGCCTTCTTCCCATAGTGCACCTGGTGCCATGTGTTCCCCAGGTAAGCCACGCACACACACCCGGCCATCCACGTGATGTAGAAGAACACGTGATCATCAGACCAGGCCTCCTTCTTCCATTGCTCCGTGGTCCAGTTCTGATGCTCGTGCCACTGTTGGTGCTTTGGGCGGTGGACAGGGGTCAGCATGGGCACCCTGACTGGTCAGCGGCTGTGCCGCCCCATACGCAACAAACTGAGATGCTCTGTGTATTCTGACAGCTTTCTATCAGAACCAGCATTAACTTCTTGAGCAGTTTGAGCTCCAGTAGCTCGTCTGTTTGATCCACACGGGCCAGCCTTCGCTCCCCACGTGCATCAATGAGCCTCGGCCGCCCATGACCCTGTGGCCGGTTCTCCACTGGTCCTTCCTTGGAGCACTTTTGATAGAGACTGACCCCTGCAGACCGGGAACACCCCACAAGAGCTGCAGTTTTGGAGATGCTCTGACCCAGTCGTCTAGCCGTCACAATCTGGCCCTTGTCGAACTCGCTCAAATCCTTCCGCTTGCCCATTTTTCCTGCTTCTAACACATCAACTCTGAGGACTAAATGTTCACTTGCTGCCTAATATATCCCACCCACTAACAGGAGATGAAGAGATCAGTGTTATTCACTGCACCTGTCAGAGGTCATAATATCTGATCAATTAATGCTTTATACACACTTTTATACATTTATTGACACATTTGTATAATAAAAAAGTCTCTTATTGGTCTGATTAACCAATCTCTCCATAAAACAAACAAAACAAGCCATACAAATTGAATACAATAACATATTACAAAAATATATGTAATGGTATTAGATGAGTTGTTAATTGCATTTAATAGATTACACTTTCAATTAATCATGAGTTTTCGACGCATTTGGGAATGTGTTCTGACCAGCAGGCGCTTTGAGCGAAAAATAAATAAATTTGATTTAGTTTCTCCCATCATTAAGGAGCAGAACGTTGATGTTTACAGCGCAAGCTCCTGAATTATGGCACAGACATTTGAAAGTAACTATATTGCGCCCTTGAGTACTGGGGTTGGTACTGCACGACTTTAATGGGACAATCTGTCGGCTAAGCATCTCTACGCAGACTATACTTCTGGCCTTCAACAAGCCAATGATTGTTTAATGCATAACATCTTTTAATTAATTGAACAGAAATTAATTATAATCATCTAAACACAGAGATCCCCTTTCCATTGTCTCCTGGCAGCACCCTCCCTCCCTCGCTCTCTCCCGTGTCAGTGTCAGTGGTGTAGTGGCTGACTGCGCTTCTCTCTAGCGGGACTCTTTATGTGTCACTGTTGTGCTGCGGTGACAATAGGAGTGAATGTGTGACTGTGCATGTAGGGGTGGGGAAGAGAGAGAGAGAGCGAGGGAGAGGGAGGGAGGGAGGGAGGGAGGGAGAGCGAGTAGCTAGAAAGCGTTGCCGAGACAGGAGGCGCTCCCTCTAATCCTGGCTGCGACGCCGAACAGCATTGCACCGGCTGCTGAGATAGACTTAATGGAGGCTCAGGCAGACTCTAGTGCTGCAGGTAAGAGCTAACCTTTCTTCAGCCGACACATTTAAACTCGCACGCCCATTGTGTTCAATAGCCCACCATGTCCTTTTCTCTTGAGCGCACAGACAAAGCAGGCAGTCAGAGAAGCCGGTAGTGCTCGGCTGCTTGGAGATGGGAACTTGGATGCGTTTAGGGTGGTGGCTTACGGATTCTAGCAGAACTGTCCAACGATTACTACAGCTCAAACTGCAGAGGTCATGAGAGACAGGGATTTTTTTGGATGCGACCCTTTTTGAGAATTTGACATTGCCTCTTTGCAGAGGTTACTTTGGGACAATGGGACTTGGGTACCACTGGGCGATTCTAAAAATATCCTACATTTCGGCGTGTATGGTTTAGATGGCGCGCCTTTTGGAATACACAACCTATAGCAATCCCTGCACCAATATTTGCATGAGTGGCACGCACAAAAGAGGAGAAGCCAGGGGAATCTGCTGTGTGTGGGCTAATGAGAGGTGTGCGGTGGGGAGGGATGACCCGCAGACTGCGGAGAGTCTGTCTCATCACATCACAGATTCTGGAGGCGCACCGAGAAAAAAGTTAATGTACTGAGAAATCGGATGAATCTGTAAAATGGATGAAACGTTCTTCTTCTCACAAAGAAGTCTGTCGATTTAATGTTAATTTAGCGTGATTAAATATTTTTTTTAAATAATGTGAAATAATTAACATGATTAGTCGCCGCGGCCGGGGCCTCAGTGATCCTCCAGAGGGGCCGCGAGATAACGTACAATTAATTTAAATACATTCATAGAATTCATTAATTTTATTATTAATATGTATATAATAAATTAAACCTCTCTAATACACTCTAAAAATGCTGGGTTAAAAACAACCCAAGTTGGGTTGAAAATGGACTAACCCAGCAATTGGGTTGTTTTAAGCAAACATTTAACCCAACCGCTGGGTTAAAATGACCCATTCACTGGGTTAAAACAACCCAATTGCTGGGTTAAAACAACCCATTCACTGAGTTAAAACAACCCAATTGCTGGGTTAAAACAACCCATTCACTGGGTTAAAACAACCCAATTGCTGGGTTAAAACAACCCATTCACTGGGTTAAAACAACCCAATTGCTGGGTTAAAACAACCCATTCGCTGAGTTAAAACAACCCATTCACTGAGTTAAAACAACCCAATTGCTGGGTTAAAACAACCCATTCACTGGGTTAAAACAACCCAATTGCTGGGTTAAAACAACCCATTCACTGAGTTAAAACAACTCATTCACTGGGTTAAAACAACCCATTCACTGGGTTAAAACAACTCATTCACTGGGTTAAAACAACTCATTCACTGGGTTAAAACAACCCAATTGCTGGGTTAAAACAACCCATTCGCTGAGTTAAAACAACTCATTCACTGGGTTAAAACAACCCATTCACTGGGTTAAAACAACCCAATTGCTGGGTTAAAACAACCCAATTGCTGGGTTAGTCCATTTTCAACCCAACTTGGGTTGTTTTTAACCCAGCATTTTTTAAGAGTGTATACGCAAAATACATCTCTCGGGGATAAAGATAACCAGTGTCGCTAATAAAATTGTAATGAAGGTAAAGATGATCACAGTGGCATACAGGAGTCGTAGGGGAGAGTGGGGTAAGATGAGCCATTTTAAACATACGCGGATAAGAGAAATGTACCTAAAGTAATTTCAGGATGTTTGCTATCATCAGAATACATCCATGACAAAGGGTTATTCAAATATGGCTGCTTATTAAAAACAAGTGTTCATGTGGTTCAATTTACCCCAGGTTAGGGGTAAGTTGATCCAGGTCAGTGGGTAAGTTGCACCATCTGGGTGCAAACGGACCATCTGATTGAATCTCAATCAAACCCATGTGAGATTGTAGAGATAACTGACCTCTTTTAGAAACGCCTTCAGTCATGTTTCTGTAAACAACATCAGCCCAGCCAAATGAAGATGACATTTCAGTTTCTTTAATTGTTTGCGTTTCTGAAACAAAATGTTGAACGCCAAAGTTGTAACCTTCCCAAAAACAGACTAAACATCATTTGATGAGTGAAATGAAATACAATAAAGACTGGATTCGAGTGAATGAATGTGATTTAGACGGGTCATGGCGTGGCAGTTCTGCGGGGTTGATCCGGGAAGGGTTTGCTGAACTTCTACATCGGTCCTATCAAATAAACTCAACCAGTCGTGTAACATTACATGGAGATGCTGCCAGTTTACCCTTCAGAGATGTAACTCAACCGCAGGGCCTTATGGAGGGCACTGGCTCACTTTACCCCACAGCATTTGGCTCACTTCGCCCCATAGCTGCCATTTTGGATAAAACTAGCTATCTTATCAATTCAGGCTCATTTTTAGCTGAATGATTTGCATGGTTTTATACACGGCTAAATCAATAAATAATAATACATATTTTAGACCTGGACACATTTACTGATAAAACAATTAAAGTAAAAAACAGTTTTTAGAGTAAATGTGTTGTGATTGGTCTACTCTGCTCTGATTGGTCAGATGGTCCAGTCTCTTGTGATTAGTCTACTCTGCTCTGATTGGTCAGATGGTCCAGTCTGTCGTGATTGGTCTACTCTGCTCTGATTGGTCAGATGGTCCAGTCTGTTGTGATTGGTCTACTCTGCTCTGATTGGTCAGATGGTCCAGTCTCTTGTGATTAGTCTACTCTGCTCTGATTGGTCAGATGGTCCAGTCTGTTGTGATTGGTCTACTCTGCTCTGATTGGTCAGATGGTCCAGTCTGTTGTGATTGGTCTACTCTGCTCTGATTGGTCAGATGGTCCAGTCTGTTGTGATTGGTCTACTCTGCTCTGATTGGTCAGATGGCCCAGTCTGTTGTGATTGGTCTACTCTGCTCTGATTGGTCAGATGGCCCAGTCTGTTGTGATTGGTCTACTCTGCTCTGATTGGTCAGATGGTC
The DNA here is from genome assembly GCA_023566225.1 of Romanogobio albipinnatus. Classification (NCBI taxonomy): domain Eukaryota; kingdom Metazoa; phylum Chordata; class Actinopteri; order Cypriniformes; family Gobionidae; genus Romanogobio; species Romanogobio albipinnatus. The sequence goes on along the minus strand of CM042262.1, from coordinate 3,161,529 downwards.
CAGTCTGTTGTGATTGGTCTACTCTGCTCTGATTGGTCAGATGGCCCAGTCTGTTGTGATTGGTCTACTCTGCTCTGATTGGTCAGATGGCCCAGTCTGTTGTGATTGGTCTACTCTACTCTGATTGGCCAGATGGCCCAGAAAGCAGATGCTCATTAGCATATCTGAATTTCAGCTCTTCTTCAGCACGATGACGTTGTTTTACAATTTGATCCTTTGGAAGTGCATCAAAGTGGATTTGCATTGGCAGCAGAAACAGCGTCTTCTCAACACGAACAACTCAAACCAAACTCTTCCAGTCTCAGCAACAACTACAGTGAGTGAGGGCCAAAGTTCACGGGCAGCCAATGAAGACCATAGACTGGCATTATGCAGATTATCTACAGACCTATGTCGGTTCATCAGGAAGTGAAGCTGGAATTACTGATGACTCTTTCACACAGTTCAGAATCGATTATTTATTTTAGGAAACAAAAACTCCTTTGATCTTGGAAACTTTGCAGGCCTTTTACATTCACAAACTCATTTTGGGGTAATGAGTTCTATGGATTTTTTTATAAAAACAAAACAAAAACAAAATCAAATAAATGGTATTAAGAGCAAAAACAAAAAAGGTTAATATTTTTTATTAAAACACAATGTTGGGTAAAATGTTTGTTTTAAAAATACAGCGGTAGATCCAGTTGTTCACTTGTCCCGTGTGTGTAATTGAACTGCCTTCAACCGTATAAAATGCCCGTCTGCTTTGACGACTGCCGCAGGAAATCAATAGACGGCTGGAAGCTCTTCAGAGAGTCGGTGAAACACAAGCTTCTTCTGTTTCACTTATTGGCCAACCGCTGGCAAAACCCATTAGAGCACGAGACATGGAGAAAACACCCTAGAAACCGCATAGCAATGCTCGGGCTACCACAAAGCCCAACACCCTGGCAAAATAATGAGTGCTCCCAAAGACATAGTCCATATTAATAACACTAATATTGTGGCAACACATTATAACTGACTGTATATCAGATTAAATGACTGTATATTCTGTTTGTAGAGCCACTTAGAGACCGAGAGTTCCAGAAGCTTCTGAAGTCCTCCAGCTCTGCCAGTCTCACCAGCGAGGCATCCCACAATGCCTCAGGAGAGCATGTTGGAACGCCGGCCCATCATGGCAGCCAGGTGCTGATCACAGAGAAACGACGTGAGTGACCCGTCAAGAACACGCCTGGGTCATATTCCACCCCTCATCTAAAGAATTATGACCATTGCGTCACAGCATTTTCACAATTGACATTAACATTGACCTATAGATTAATAAATGCTTTAAAAATGGTTGCCTCCATGGAATTTATTTTCTCTTGATTTTGGGGAGAAATATAAGACAGACACGTTCAGATTCAACAGATAGTAGATTGACAAAATGTCAGTTGTTGCAGTCCATTTAAAATTTTTAAAAGTTTGAGTGTTAAAAAGACTTCACTTTTGAACGAATCTCTTCACTTTTGAACGAATCTCTTGAGTGAATGATTCAATGACTCACTCATAAAGACTTCACTTGTTTCATTACTGGATGAATCAGTGTTTTTGAACGGATCTCTTAAATGAATGATTCAATGACTCACTCATAAAGACTTCACTTGTTTCATTACTGGATGAATCAGTGTTTTTGAATGAATCTCTTGAGTGAATGATTCAATGACTCTCCCATAAAGACTTCACTTGTTCATTACTGGATGAATCAGTGTTTTTGAACGGATCTCTTGAATGAATGATTCAATGACTCACTCATAAAGACTTCACTTGTTTCATTACTGGATGAATCAGTGTTTTTGAATGAATCTCTTGAGTGAATGATTCAATGACTCACTCATAAAGCCTTCACTTGTTTAATTTCTGGATGAATCAGTGTTTTTGAATGAATCTCTTGAGTGAAAGATTCAATGACTCACTCATCAAGACTTCACTTGTTTAATTTCTGGATGAATCAGTGTTTTTGAACAAATCACTTGAATGAATGATTCAATGACTCACTCATCAATACTTCACTTGTTTAATTTCTGGATGAATCAGTGTTTTTGAACAAATCACTTGAGTGAATGATTCAATGACTCACTCATCAAGACTTCACTTGTTTAATTTCTGGATGAATCAGTGTTTTTGAACAAATCACTTGAGTGAATGATTCAATGACTCAGTCATCAAGACTTCACTTGTTTGATTTCTGGATGAATCAGTGTTTTTGAACAAATCACTTGAATGAATGATTCAATGACTCACTCATCACGACTTCACTTGTTTAATTTCTGGATGAATCAGTGTTTTTGAACAAATCACTTGAGTGAATGATTCAATGACTCATTCATCAAGACTTCACTTGTTTAATTTCTGGATGAATCAGTGTTTTTGAACAAATCACTTGAATGAATGATTCAATGACTCACTCATCAAGACTTCACTTGTTTAATTTCTGGATGAATCAGTGTTTTTGAACAAATCACTTGAATGAATGATTCAATGACTCACTCATCAAGACTTCACTTGTTTAATTTCTGGATGAATCAGTGTTTTTGAACGGATCTCTTGAGTGAATGATTCAATGACGCACTCATAAAGACTTCACTTGTTTAATTTCTGGATGAATCAGTATTTTTGAACAAATCTCTTGAGTGAATGATTCAATGACTCACTCATAAAGACTTCACTTGTTTCATTACTGGATGAATCAGTGTTTGTGAACAAATCACTTGAATGAATGATTCAATGACTCACTCATAAAGACTAAACTTGTTTCATTACTGGATGAATCAGTGTTTTTGAACGGATCTCTTGAGTGAATGATTCAATGACTCACTCGTAAAGACTTCACTTGTTTAATTTCTGGATGAATCAGTGTTTTTGAACGAATATCTTGAGTGAATGATTCAATGACTCACTCATAAAGACTTCACTTGTTTCATTACTGGATGAATCAGCGTTTTTGAACGGATCTCTTAAATTAATGATTCAATGACTCACTCATAAAGACTTCACTTGTTTCATTACTGGATGAATCAGTGTTTTTGAACGGATCTCTTAAATTAATGATTCAATGACTCACTCATAAAGACTTCACTTGTTTCATTACTGGATGAATCAGTGTTTTTGAACAAATCACTTGAATGAATGATTCAATGACTCACTCATAAAGACTTCACTTGTTTAATTTCTGGATGAATCAGTGTTTTTGAACGGATCTCTTGAGTGAATGATTCAATGACTCACTCATAAAGACTTCACTTGTTTAATTTCTGGATGAATCAGTGTTTTTGAACGAATCTCTTGAGTGAATGATTCAATGACTCACTCATAAAGACTTCACTTGTTTAATTTCTGGATGAATCAGTGTTTTTGAACGAATCTCTTGAGTGAATGATTCAATGACTCACTCATAAAGACTTCACTTGTTTCATTACTGGATGAATCAGTGTTTTTGAACGAATCTCTTGAGTGAATGATTCAATGACTCACTCATAAAGACTTCACTTGTTTAATTTCTGGATGAATCAGTGTTTTTGAACGAATCTCTTGAGTGAATGATTCAATGACTCACTCATAAAGACTTCACTTGTTTCATTACTGGATGAATCAGTGTTTTTGAACGGATCTCTTGAGTGAATGATTCAATGACTCACTCATAAAGACTTCACTTGTTCATTTCTGGATGAATCAGTGTTTTTGAACGGATCTCTTGAGTGAATGATTCAATGACTCACTCATAAAGACTTCACTTGTTTCATTACTGGATGAATCAGTGTTTTTGAACGGATCTCTTGAATGAATGATTCAATGACTCACTCATAAAGACTTCACTTGTTTCATTACTGGATGAATCAGTGTTTTTGAACGGATCTCTTGAGTGAATGATTCAATGACAAATACATTTTAACAGTCACTTTTCGCCACCCACTGGTGTAAAGATGTAATTGAAACGATCGTTATTTGAATTAAGATTGTGCCGCTCTATCCAATAGTACACGTCTGAACAAAGAACAATACAGTCTCATTGGCCTTAACCAGTCCTCTGTCTTCTGCCTGATCTCAGAGCCTCTCAGCAGTGTGTCCTCTCTGGAGGTGCACTTTGACCTCCTGGACCTGACGGAACTCACAGACATGTCTGACCAGGAGCTGGGCGAGGTGTTTGCTGACTCAGATGAGGAGAATCATACAGAATCCCCAGCCAGTGAGTCAGATTTTTTTTTTGCCATATCAGGAGATTTGAAATTAAATTATTATTTGGTACGTCGATGCTAAATCATTCCAGTCCTCCGAAGAGAAAGAGTGCTGCACGGGCGACGCCCACCCGGAAGTTCATATCACTGTAGTCCAGGGTAGTCCACTCTAGTCTGTGTTTCGGGGGGTAAAATATGCATTTTTTGCCGGGGTTACCCTGCTAATATTTGCATTTCTGGGGCTAAATATCACATTATTGGGGTCACTTCAAACCGCGGACTCACATGGCCAGAGCTTCATACTGACGGCAGAAGGTCTGGACTCCATCGTAGCTTTCATTGGCCAAGGACCGTCTGACTGAGATACATAGCAACCAATCACAGTTTTGTTAGTTAGTCAATTAGTTGCTCCCGATAATCGCTCATTATTATTATTATCACTATGGCTGAATCCGAAATCGCCCCCATAAAGGGACAGCCGTTTGTAGTGGTGTCCGAAACCATAGTGGATGTTATTGAGTGCACTCATTCAATCCCACAATGCACTGCAATAAGAATTCAACCGATCTGATGACGACTTTGAAACTGCCAAAGCGTTCCCCGTTAAGCCAACGGTTCACGGGCGTCACGAGACACGCCTCATTCTGGTTCCCTCGACAAAATGCCAATCAATTTGCTGCTATTAAAATGATGATTATTGCAGAAAATAAGCTCTGTGACCATCAAAAGTTCATCTTTCTTACACTTTAAGATAATCTTCACCTTATGAGTTTTGAAGGTTAAGTACAATCGGCAGAAGTAAAAACTACGTTTAATGTTAACAACAGTCCCATTTAACCACTTGCTAACAACGGACGTTTCCACGAGTGCAGTAATACATTTTATTTCATAGAACAAAATGTGCAAATATCGTGAGCTTGTGTTCACCACAGACCTTATTTCAAGCATTTAACCAAAAGCCCATTCCAAAAAACCCATCGACTTTGGGACAAGGCAACCAGATGTGCAAAAGCGCGAGCTGATTCCCGTGTTTTAGGGCTCACTGCGGCAGCGCTCTATTGTCTATGACAGAACGTTTCACTGTGAGACAGAAAACAGATAACAATGTGAGTAGCGTGTGTTGAATACCTGGCCGCTTGTACAGTCGGTTCAGTGGAATCCTACAGTGAGCGCATTATTATTTGATAAGTTCTGAGCTGAGGTGCACAATGTGTGCATATTAAATATTTAAACTATGAGGCAACGTCAGTGCCATTCTCCATTCTGAGCATTACTTAGAAGAACCCTTACATTTGAAAGTTATGCGAATAACATTAGTCTTGGCCCAATTTGGCAGTGCTTAAAATGGACGCCAAGAGGTATACACAATGACAGCAAATAAACCAGAGCTCACCTAATGATTCTTACTTTTGGTTGTTGGTAAAGGGCTAGTTCACCCAAAAATGAATATTCTGTCATTAATTGACACCTACAACATTTCTGATGAAATCCGAGGATTTCAGAAACCATCCATAGGCAGCAACGTCATTTCAAGGGCCAGTAGACATCGTTGAAATAGACCATGTGACTCCAGTGGTTCAACCGTAAAGGTCCCGTTCTTTGTGTTTTTGAAGCTTTGATTGTGTTTACAGTGTGCAATATAACATGTGTTCATGTTTCGCGTGTAAAAAAACACAGTATTTTTAACACAATGTACTGATCTGTACACCGCTGTTCTCACTGTCCTAAAAACGGCTGATGACTTCCTTTATTCTATGAAGTCCCTCCTTCAGAAATACGTAACGAGTTCTGATTGTGCCAGCGGTTCCTGTGTTGTGATTGGACAGCAGCTTAGCGCACGTGGAAAGGTCACGCCTCTTAACGGGAGATGTATGCGCTCAATGATCTCTACAGCGTCCCTGGGAAAGCCAAACAAAGGTGATTTGACTCCGGGATGAAAATAACAGCGTCTCGTCGACATGGCGACAAACACACTCAAACGCAACACTTCCTCTTCTCCACGCGACACGTCCTCTTCTCCACGCGACACGTCCTCTTCTCCACGTGGGACAGCAACAAGACCACGCCCCCTTTTTTCGTGTATTCTTGTGGGCGGAGGTTAGTCTGTTCTACTGTTCTACTGACGTCATTAATGAAGGAAGTACCAGGATGTAGTCCAAGCCGGCCGTTCGCTGTAGGCTTTGAAAGGGAACTTCTGTTAAATAAAATATCTCGCTTGGCATTGAACTTTGAGCTTTATAATTTTACAGGTATTATTTATGCTCTAACAGCAACATTACACACTAACTAAAGTTTGAACAGTGGGATCACGAAGAACGGAACCTTTAATAGCCACGAGAATACTACAAACAAAAATAGAGATTTAATTCAACAATCTCTTCTCTTCCACACCATTCTCTCACGCTGTTGACGTAGTAAAAACTTCTTCGCCGGGTTCTTCGCCGGCTCATTATTGGTCAGCTCCTGCGTTAGCATTACACGCACGTGAGCATCATCGGCCAATGGTAAGCCAGCGTTCTGGTGTAGAACCCGGAAGCCCTGCACTGTATTTACTACGCCAACAGCGTTGTGGAAGAGAAGAGATTGTTGAATAAAGTCTAGGACTGCCCTTGAGTTGACTAGTAGTCATTAATTTAAGCCATTAGTCGACTAATCGCGTGTCTATATTATTAATAAGCCATAAATCATAATAATGAGCCTTTAACTGCCTATATATAACACAACCTTAATCAGTGCTCAAACGCACACATAAAGCTCGTAATGATAATGAGCGATGATAAACAGAAGGTTATTGCTAATGTTTTCTGTGTTTTGGGCTGCAGAGATGATGTCATTTCCTCAGTAGTGGACGTGCACGTTTCAGGATTACATCATCTGAGAATAATTGTTTTACACTTGAATTGGTTCATTTAAAAGTAGACATTTTAATCTTTTCTATAGCTATATTTCTCATGTCTGAGAGTTTCGGGTCATTTTTGCACGTTTGCGATCTGTCCCTCAAAGGCTGTGTGATTTCGCCACTTCCAGTGGAGTTTTTCTTCTGTGAATAATACAATTTTGATCGGCCAAGCCTCTTCTAATCGACTATTAGGGGGCAGCCCTCATAAAGCCGTTCGTTTTGTTTGATTTTTGCGCACAATAATTATTCTCATCGCTTCATAACATTAAGGTTTAACCACTGGAGTCTACTTTAACCAAGTCTTTACTGCCTTCCTGGACCTTGAAAGCTGCAATGACGTTGGTGTCTATGTGTGGTTCAGAAACCACAATGGCCAATGGAAAATGGCTGCTCTGTTACTGCGAATCACTTCCTGTGAGAAGTCAAACATGAATCATATCTAAACCTAGCGAGCTGCTTTGCCGTCTACTGCCTCCAATGGTCTAAAGAATCATCCGAACCCTCAGCCAACATCATAAGTGACAGGTTTAACCCCTAAACTTCCACCTCCCTTTTTGGGAATAGACATAAAAATGCACTATCCACATATAATGAATGCTTTCGAATATAGACCTAAGTTTGGTCTCGTTTTAAAGAAGAAAATCAACTTCAAAAAATTGAAGTAAGAAAAAGTTATGGAAATTTACATTTACTGTAAATGTACTGTACTAAATTTTTTTTAAATATAAAATATATATTTTACAAAATCATTTTTACTTTACAATTACTATAAAATCAAAGCCATATGTCTAACCAAGTTGTGTTCCAGGAGATTTAGTTTAGGCGCTGTACCAAAACTAGCTACCGGGTGACACCCACACTTTTTTGATGCGTTCTCCTGTAACAGATGTATACATTTCTATCCCAATTTCACTTATATCACAAAACAGACACCAAATATGAAACCTTGAGACTCAGACCTTTCGGACGATACGTGTTTTGCCAAGATTAGAAAAGGTTTTGATTATAAAGTTTTTAAAATAAATGTTGTAAAATGAAACCTGACACCGCCTACTAGGGGGAGGAGCCTGCTAGAAGAATTTAGAGTACCGTTTCCATGGAAACGCAATGTCCAATTTCAAAATGGTTTTACCAGGATGAATTTGGAGTCTGTACGCTTTTGAATGATACCCGGTTTATGATGATTACTAAAATGCGATATGAAAAAAGGGTGAAAAGTAAAAATAGCGTCAAGCGCCTTGCTAGTAGGACGGCGACAGTTAAAGGACTAGTTCACTTCAGAGTGAACATTTCCTGATGATTTCCTCGCCCCATCTCATCCAAGATGTTCATGTCTTTCTTTCTTCAGTGGAAATGAAGTTTTTTGAGGAAAACATTCCTGGATTTTTCTCCTCATAATGGACTTCAATGGGAACCAACGGCTGAAGGTCCAAATCAGTTTCAGAGGAAGGGCTTCAGAGGCTCTGACCGATCCCAGAGGAATAGAGTCTGATCTAGAGGAGCCATCGGACACATTTACAACACAAATAAACATTTATATACTTTTTAACCTCAAACGCTCGAGTTCGGTGTTGTTCTTCTTCATGGCGTATGACATCACGTTGGAAAGGTCACATGATGTAGGTGGAAGTACCGATCCAGAGTTAAAACGAACGTGCAAAGACTAAATCAAACGCCCTTTACAGAAATAAAGGGAAAACAACGATGTCTGACGATTTAAAGTTGGAGGAGAACATGAGATGGAGTTTTTTGGCAGTGGGTCGGCACTTCCACCTACGTCATGTGATCTCTCCGATGTGATGACGTCATACGCCGTGCATTTGAGGTTAAAAAGCATATAAATGTTTATTTGTGTTGTAAATGTGTCCGATGGTTCCTCTAGATCAGACTCTATTCCTCTGGGATCGGTCAGAGCCTCTGAAGCCCTTCCTCTGAAACTGATTTGGACCTTCAGCCGTTGGTTCCCATTGAAGTCCATTATGAGGAGAAAAACCCTGGAATGTTTTCCTCAAAAAACTTCATTTCCACTGAAGAAAGAAAGACATGAACATCTTGGATTCACTCTGAAGTGAACTAATCCGATAAGGGGTTAAAGATCTCTTCATAGGCAGGTTAAAGTTTTAATTTTGCCATTAACTTTGAGTTTTACACAACAAAACAGACATTTCATGAAATGAAAACATTATGCATGCACGTTCCCTAAAACCAGGGGTGTTCAATCCTGCTCCTGGAGGGCCAACGTCCGGCAAAGTTCAGCTCCAAACTGCCCCGAAGGTCTCTAGTGATCCTGAAGACCCTGATTAGCTGGTTGAGGTGTTTAATTACACTCTTAAAAAAAAAAGGTTCTATATGGCACCAAAAATGGTTCTTGGCTCGTAATCATAGGGGAACCTTTTTTAGTGCTATATAGCACCAATTTTGGCCCTTCAGTGGTTCTTCAGAGGTTCTTTGACTACGGTGCTATATATCACCGCTACCATATACAGAACATGTTAAGATATGGTGCTATACAGCACCAAAAGTGGTTCCTCTATAATTACGACCAAGAACCACTTTTAGTGCCATATAGCACCATTTTTTTAGAGTGTAGGGCTGGAATTAACCCTCTGGGCTCTTCGGTCATTTCTGACCCAAATTTTTTAAAATAAAAAAAATGTTAAAAATCGTAGCTTCAACGGAATGGTCCGAAACTTTGTGATTTTATTGGTACTTGGTATATGAACACCCAAACAAATTGGGGACAGGATTTGAAAAGTCTAAGTGGTCGTAAAAAAAAAAAAGTCACACTCAGGACCTTCGGGTCAAAAATGACCCCCATAGGAAATGAATGGGAAATTGGCAAAAATATGAAAATACAAGCCGTGTCTCATTTCGAAAGGTAATGCGTCATCAAGGCTGTCTCATTTCAGAAAAGTAAGTAGGACACTCCGAATGCGCCCTTCTTTTCAGGAATTCGGAGTGTGCATGAGGTGTATCCTTCGCTGCTGCAGATAACCCACAATCCTTTGCATCGCCATTAACAACCGTCATGTTTTTTAAATATTATTTGAAAAAATGGCGCCGCCGGCAGATATACATGCAAGCGAAATGTGTTTAAACTTAAGTAGTTTCAAGCTTGTTTTGGTTTTTAAGCTGTATTACCTCACATAGTTGTGGTAAACAGGATTACAAGTGTTTAGTGATTTTTAAACGTTTAGAACAGTGCTTTGCTGTCAAGGCAAGAAACATTTCAGTCATTTTCAAGTCATAAATCATTTTCGTTCATATAACTGGGTAGAGAGCGCAACTCCACTGTGAACGTGTTGGCATAGCAACCGAATACTTCCTGCCTGTGTGTCCCACGGAGGACGTCTCGTTTAATTCTGATTAAGGACACTCCGTATACCGCACCCTTCACAGGATGTGTCCTCCAGAGGATGCAGCCTTCAAAATTAAATGAAATGAGACACAGTTAGTTTTGTTTGTGCATACAATCTACAAATCAGCCAGGATGCAGAAAAAAGGACTCAACAGTGAAGGGGTGAATCTCTAAAACATCAAGAGTGCAAAACAGACAAAAATCTCACACACACACACACACACTTAGCTTTTGGAATGGCACGTGTTAATTTGTGTTAGCGTGTGTTTTTGTGTGTGTGTGTGTGAGTTTTTTTGTCTGTTTTGCACTCTTGATGTTTTAGAGATTCACCCCTTCACTGTTGAGTCCTTTTTTCTGCATCCTGGCTGATTTGTAGATTGTATGCACAAAAAAATAATTTCCCATTCATTTCCAATGGGGGTCATTTTGGACCCGAAGGTCCTGAGTGTGACTATTTTATTTTACGACCACTTAAGACTTTTCAAATCCTGTCCCCAATTTTTGTGGGTGTTCATTTATCAAGTACCAATAAAGTCACCAAGTTACCAAAAGCTACGAATTTAAATTTTTTTTTATAAATCGCAAGATCCACTATAGTGGTAAAAATGTGCTATTGCGTGATAAAAATGCTCTGTGTCCACCGGAAGGCACCGATCTCATTAAAAAAATTGCTTTCATGAGGCCTAGGCTTGACTCTAAATGAAATGCAGCTTTAAAGCTACACTGTGTGATATTTTCCCCCATCTAGCGGTGAAAAGGTATATGACCATTCAGTAAATATTAGTTTCTGTTCCTCCCAATTCCGATTTAGTTTTAACTCCTACGGTGGCTGATTTAGTCCAAGATTAACATGGCTTCCAGTTCGACCTCGTCCATTGTTGATTTGCCTGTTGTGTTGCCGTCTTAATTCTCTTTTTTGCTTCCTTGGCGACTCTGTTACATATCCTCGAGAATAAGCGTGATCCTCCATCAGCAACAGACTTTCAAAAAGACTTTCAGTCTCGAGCAATCCCCCTCTTCACATTCGACACGGTGCCATCGAGTGTTAAAACGCCAAAGGCGAAGCTTGAATTTACGGGTATGTCCCTCTTTGGCTAATGTACTTTCAAGATGGAGGGGCAACATGGCGACCCCCATTCGAACCCCTTACCCGTATGTATCTTCAATGGCATATTATAAACTTACGAGAATACTTTATTACTTGAAAGAAGTAAATATACATTAATGAGCACATATATTTCTGAAAGAACTAAGTGTTTTGAGCTAAGAATAAACTAAAAAAGTTACACAGTGTAGCTTTAATAAAAAATTAATTATATATAGATAGAAATTTATTATTATATTCAATGGGAAAAAATGGGTCATAATTATTGCATAAATATTAATTATATATCTCAAAACACCAAAAAAGAACATTTCATCAACAAAAATATATTTTGTTGATTTTACTCAAATCTTTTTTATCTTAATCCCGCCCTCCGGGTCATTTTTGACCCATAAATGAAGAACCCCAGAGGGTTAAACTGGACTGTGGCTCTCCAGGTCAGGATGCCTAAACCCACTAATGCAGGGCTAGCCAACCCTGCTCCTGGAGGACTGCCTTCTGCAGACTTCGGTCCCAACCCTGCTCCTGGAGGACTACCTTCTGCAGACTTCAGTCCCAACCCTGCTCCTGGAGGACTGCCTTCTGCAGACTTCGGTCCCAACCCTGCTCCTGGAGGACTGCCTTCTGCAGACTTCGGTCCCAACCCTGCTCCTGGAGGACTGCCTTCTGCAGACTTCGGTCCCAACCCTGCTCCTGGAGGACTGCCTTCTGCAGACTTCGGTCCCAACCCTGCTCCTGGAGGACTGCCTTCTGCAGACTTCGGTCCCAACCCTGCTCCTGGAGGACTGCCTTCTGCAGACTTCGGTCCCAACCCTGCTCCTGGAGGACTGCCTTCTGCAGACTTCGGTCCCAACCCTGCTCCTGGAGGACTGCCTTCTGCAGACTTCAGTCCCAACCCTGCTCCTGGAGGACTGCCTTCTGCAGACTTCAGTCCCAACCCTGCTCCTGGAGGACTGCCTTCTGCAGACTTCAGTCCCAACCCTGCTCCTGGAGGACTACCTTCTGCATCAAGTAATCCCGAACACCCTGGTTAGCAGGTCCAGGTGTGTTTGCACAGGGTTGGAGCTAAACTCTGCAGGATGGCAGCTCTACAGAAGCAGGGATGCTTGTCTTTCATATGGAGATCAGTGCAAGACACTTGTGTCAAGAGGTGGGCTAATGCTTATGTGAATGTGTAAAGGGCTTAGAAGACAACTTCCAAACCAGAGGCGCCCGATCCTGTTGCTGGAGATCCAGAAGCTCTTGATAATTACAGACCGCTGTGCTGGATCAAGATGGCCGGTAGATCTCCAGGAACAGGATTGGGCACCCCTGGAAGACGCTCCATGAGTGGACATATGGTGCCTCAAAATGCCACCTAGGTAGGCAGCACACTAGGTTTTGGTGCAGAATTGTTGTTGTGACTGGCTATGTTTTTCATTGGTTGGTTTTGTAAGTTCACCCCACAGATCGCCAGCAGCCGCCGTTACCTAGATTCCCACACAGCGGTTACGTCCGCTCGCCCTCCTGGACCCGCGGGGGCAAAGGGGAACAGCAGCCGAGAGATCGGAAGCACCACAGCGACTCCGAGAACACAGAGCCGATGCTGAAGATAGAGCGCTCTCAATCCCAGCAGCCTTGAGCCAGGGGCAGCTGCAGGGGCTTCGGAGAACACAAAGCCCTTGGCTGGAGAGCGGAGGTTCCTTCTCAAGCGAGGAGACGGGGAACCTTTGGGACACGGGGATCCCACCTAAAGATAACGCAATCCCTTTGTCCATTACGGGCACGACAGCGGCTCCAACAAGCTGGGATAAGTGTAGACTCTTCCTCAAGATGGAACAGACTTCATCCAACCAGGATTTTGGGACACTTTCAATCTTCTCCATGTGACTACTGCATATGGAGAACTTGAAGCAAGATGTAGCATTACGGAGCGATGCGAGGAATTACTCTGCGATTTGACTGCTGAAGGAACAGAGCAATGTGAGGAGCAGTTCAGGACAAACCTGTGTGAAGGGACTGAGAGAAGTTACAAGAGTTTCCAACAAAAGAGGAGATTCTGCATGAAAATGGGAGACCCAGAAACAATGTGAAATATCTTGTAAAAAATGTCATGCCTAAGGCCTCGAACATACCCTACGCAAGTACACGAACAAACACACACACACACTTCCAGCTACATCAGCGTTCAAAATGTGTCAGAACGCAGCCCATATTGCAGCACAGTTATGTAGCATTCCCAGCATCGCCTCAAGGTGGTGTGTGGCGGGTTTGAGCATAAACCAGTGTCCAGTCCTGCCTCTGGAGGGGTTCAGCTCCAACCTGCTCCACATCCACCTGGAACTAATCTGAAGACCTCAGTGGATCTCAATTCTGGTCCTGGCACTCATGTATTTTGTTTAGTGTGAAAATAAACAGAATTTGGTTATATTAGATGTGTATTTTATCAGAACGAAATGCAAATCTAATATAAACACATTACTAGGGATATATAGTTATAATAAAAATGTGCTGGCTCTTTCAAGCTTTATAATGGCAGTGAATGACTGTTTCTGTTTTGAAGTCACAAAACTGTCTGTCCATCATAAAAGTGCATCTATCCATTATAAAAGTGCATCTGTCCATTATAAAAGTGCATCTGTCCATCATAAAAGTGCATCTATCCATTATAAAAGTGCATCTATCCATTATAAAAGTGCATCTATCCATCATAAAAGTGAATCCGTCCATCATAAAAGTGCATCTGTCCATCATAAAAGTGCATCTATCCATCAAAAGTGCATCTGTCCATCATAAAAGTTTATCTATCATCAAAAGTGCATCTATCCATCATAAAAGTGCATCTATCCATTATAAAAGTGCATCTATCCATTATAAAAGTGCATCTATCCATCATAAAAGTGCATCCGTCCATCATAAAAGTGCATCTGTCCATCATAAAAGTGCATCTATTCATCACAAAGTGCATCTATCATCATAAAAGTGCATCTATCCATTATAAAAGTGCATCTATCCATCATAAAAGTGCATCTGTCCATCATAAAAGTGCATCTGTCCATCATAATAGTGCATCTATCCATCATAAAAGTGCATCTGTTCATCATAAAAGTGCATCTGTCCATTATAAAAGTGCATCTATTCATCATAAAAGTGCATCTATCCATCATAAAAGTGCATCTATCCATCATAAAAGTGCATCTATCCATCATAAAAGTGCATCTGTCTATCATAAAAGTGCATTTATCCATCATAAAAGTGCATCTGTCTATCATAAAAGTGCATCTATCCATCATAAAAGTGCATCCGTCCATCATAAAAGTGCATCTATCCATCATAAAAGTGCATCTGTCTATCATAAAAGTGCATCTATTCATCATAAAAGTGCATCTATCCATCATAAAAGTGCATCTATCCATCATAAAAGTGCATCTGTCTATCATAAAAGTGCATCTATCCATCATAAAAGTGCATCTATCCATTATAAAAGTGCATCTATCATCATAAAAGTGCATCTATCATCATAAAAGTGCATCTGTCCATCATAAAAGTGCACCTATCATCATAAAAGTGCATCTATCATCATAAAAGTGCATCTATCCATCATAAAAGTGCATCTATCCATTATAAAAGTGCATCTATCATCATAAAAGTGCATCTATCATCATAAAAGTGCATCTGTCCATCATAAAAGTGCATCTGTCCATCATAAAAGTGCATCTATCCATCATAAAAGTGCATCTGTCTATCATAAAAGTGCATCTGTCCATCATAAAAGTGCATCTATCCATTATAAAAGTGCATCTATCATCATAAAAGTGCATCTATCATCATAAAAGTGCATCTGTCCATCATAAAAGTGCATCTATCCATCATAAAAGTGCATCTGTCCATCATAAAAGTGCATCTATCATCATAAAAGTGCTCCACTAGGCTCCGGGGTTAATACAGGCCTTCTGAAGTGA
The DNA here is from genome assembly GCA_023566225.1 of Romanogobio albipinnatus. NCBI lineage: Eukaryota > Metazoa > Chordata > Actinopteri > Cypriniformes > Gobionidae > Romanogobio > Romanogobio albipinnatus. The sequence goes on along the minus strand of CM042262.1, from coordinate 3,146,030 downwards.
ATTGATAAGTTTGTGTAAGAAAAATATCCGTATTTAACACGTAATAAAGTTAAATATCTAGTTACCGCCATACCAAAAAAGCATAACTGGCTCGACGCATCACTAGAACGTAGCGTAAGAGTTTTGAACTGCGAGAGGTTGAGAGGCGTTACACTTTCTGTGTAAGTTGAATATGGAAGCCGGTCCGGCAGAAGCTAGATATTTTACTTTATTAGATATTTTCTTACACAAACGCATCGATTCGCTTCAGAAGTCCTTTATTAACCCCCGGAGCCGTGTGGAGCAGTTATATGATGGATGGATGTGCTTTTCTGAGCTTCAAACTCAATGGACCCGTCACTGCCATTATAAAGCTTGGAAGTGTCAGCATATGTATTATTATAACTCTGATTGAATTCGTCTGAAAGAGGAAGGTCACACACACCTATAGGACGGCTGGAGGGCGAGTCAATCATGAGGTCATTTTCATTTGAAAGTGAACTAATTCTTTCAGCCGAGACGTGCACTGTTCATCATGATGGTTTAAGAACATCATAATTGTGTGTTTGGGACATGGCTTTAATGGTGAGACTTTTGTTTTTGTAATCCGGCTTTCAAAAATGATATGGATTTAGATGTATCGGCCAATATATCGGTTTTCAAATGTAAAAAAATGTTGGTTCTCGTATCGAGCAAAATGTTCATGTCGGTGCATCCATTACTTTCATTTACATGTCCAATAGGGCGCAGTGAACACTGCTTAGGGACCCTGTGGAGCGCTACCCTAACCGGATAAGAGGAGCGGACAAAATGCTAATGTTTCCCAAACCCAAGTGCACATCTTCAAACTCTTCAGGTCATTAGTTCACTCAATGAATGGGTCAGATAAAGGAGACAAAATGTGAGTAAGGTTGAGAATCATTAAGGGCATAATGGAGCGTGTCCAACAGACCCACTCCAGAGTCACAGTCTGCTCGCGTAGATTATGTTTCTGGCCTACCTTAGACTACAGCAACTGCAATGGATGTAAGGGTGACTAATCTTTTAGCAATATGTTTTTAACTGCTCGGTCTCATTAAATGTCATTCATTTAACAATTTCACATCAACGGCCTCAGTTGTGGTCAGAAAGAACGAGTCTTAAAATATACCCGATCCCAGAAGAGAAGGGTGGGCGGTTCGAAAGTCTGTTGTGCGGCCATCATAAAGCTGTACTGTATGTGTTCAGTGATGTCAAGCATGATCTATACACAGGGTCACATCGGAGAAGAAATGTACAAACTACCAGAATCATTAACAGTCTGACAAATCGAGGAGGACGGGAATAAATGTGAAAAATCTCCCTTTTTTCCTCCCTTTCTTTCCCTGATTTACTTTACAGTATCTATGAATCTAGAAAGCAGGTCTTGTGACACAACGACCTGCCAATTAGCTCTAAATGGAGGCCGCGTGGGACTCTTTACCACAGGCATTATATGGACGGAGACCGAAGGCCGCACGTGATCCGCAGCTTAAGAGGTTCGCCTCTCGGTCTAAAGAACGCAGCTTTTGTCCGAGCAGAAGCCTTGCACTTAAAGGATTAGTTCACTTTTAAATAAACTTCTGCTGATAATTTACTCACCCCCATGTCATCCAAGATGTCCACGTCTTTCTTTCTGCAGTCGAAAAGAAATGAAGGTTTTTGATGAAAACAGTCCAGGATTGTTCTCCATATAATGGACTTCAATGGGCTCCAAACGGTTCAAGGTCCAGATGGCAGTTTCAGTGCAGCTTCAAAGGGCTTTAAACGACACCAGACGATGAATACGGGTCTTATCTAGCCAAACCATCAGTTTCTGAGAGAAACCCAGCAGTATTTATGCTGTTATTTTACCTCTTATCAGACGAACGTGATCTCTCTGAGCTCCGCCATAACTTCCGCTAAGTGAGGTCAAAATACGAGCATGGCCATAGATATATCGATCGTAGATGCCTCATTCTACTGATCCGTGCAGGCGCTAATGAGGCATCTACGTATACATCTATGACCATGCTCGTATTTTGACCTCACTTAGCGGAAGTTATGGCGGAGCTCAGAGACGATCACGTTCGTCTGATAAGAGGTAAAATAATAGCATAAATACTGCTGGGTTTCTCTCAGAAACTGATGGTTTGGCTAGATAAGACCCTTATTCATCGTCTGGTATCGTTTAAAGCTCTTTGAAGCTGCACTGAAACTGTCATCTGGACCTTGAACCGTTTGGAGCCCATTGAAGTCCATTATATGGAGAAATATCCTGGACTGTTTTCATCCAAAACCTTAATTTCTTTTCAACTGCAGAAAGAAAGATGTGGACATCTTGGATGACATGGGGTAAATTATCAGCAAAAGTTGATTTAAAAGTGAACTAATCCTTTAAACTGGGCTTTTATTCTCTTTCATTCTTTGACAAGCCCAAATAACAGGAAGATCTAAGCATCATATTTTAGATAGTCTGACTCTTCTTGGCTAAATCCCACCATCTATAATGGGAGTGTCCCTGATGAACCGAGCGCTTGGAAGGGGAAGTGTGGATAAATCATCCAGCGGTGTCCTACTTCTGTACAGGGCCTAGAAATACAGTATAACAAAACCTTCCATTCGTTTAGACGCTGTAATATGACCATGAAGAAGTGGTGAATTCATAAACATGTGCACAAGCTGCATAAATCAGCTAAATGTGGGAAGACAACAACCCTTGGAGGGAACAAACATAAATGAAAGGACTCCTTTAATTTCATTAAATAATTGCGCTTTTTTTCTTAGAACACACAAATTGTACAAATATACAGTTTCTTCTTCCACTTCTATTAAGAGGAAGAGCAGATAAAAGCGTGTGATATAACGTTGGAAATCAAAGGATAAAAGAAAGGACTGATGTGATAGAGGAGTTTCTGTTCGTGGTTTATCCGGCAGGTTTAAGGCATTTCAGATTCAATAAAACTGGGAAGTGAAATGCAAATACCAACACGACTGACAACTCTTGAATGAAGCCTCTCGAGGTCTCCACAGTAAGGCGAGTATCAGAGGCGAGTGGGAAGTATTTTGCGGGCTGTGTTGGTGTCAAGCCGCCTGTTTCTCCTGCGCGGCTGGAGGCTCCTCCTGGTTCTCTCCTCTTTCCCGATTCCAGTCCTTCAGCCCTTCCGGCAGACTCGTGTCTTCCTCGAAGCTGCCAGTGCCCTCCACAAAGTCCTCATATGTGGACTTCTCCTCAAACGGCCTGGGGCCCAGCAGCTCAATCATATCAGCCTTGTCTAGAACTTCTTTCTCCAGCAAACGCTTTCCAACCTATTCACAAAAACAAATGTGTATGTGCATCAACCAGACATGAACAGATATAAACCTGATTTTTCTCCTCATAATGGACTTCAATGGGAACCAACGGCTGAAGGTCCAAATCAGTTTCAGAGGAAGGGCTTCAGAGGCTCTGACCGATCCCAGAGGAATAGAGTCTGATCTAGAGGAACCATCGGACACATTTACAACACAAATAAACATTTATATACTTTTTAACCTCAAACGCTCGAGTTCGGTGTTGTTCTTCTTCATGGCGTATGACATCATCACATTGGAAAGGTCACATGATGTAGGTGGAAGTACCGACCCAGAGTTAAAACGAACGTGCAAAGACTAAATCAAACGCCCTTTACAGAAATAAAGGGAAAACAACGATGTCTGACGATTTAAAGTTGGAGGAGAACATGAGATGGAGTTTTTTGGCAGTGGGTCGGCACTTCCACCTACGTCACGTGATCTCTCCGATGTGATGACGTCATACGCCGTGCATTTGAGGTTAAAAAGTATATAAATGTTTATTTGTGTTGTAAATGTGGCCGATGGTTCCTCTAGATCAGACTCTATTCCTCTGGGATCGGTCAGAGCCTCTGAAGCCCTTCCTCTGAAACTGATTTGGACCTTCAGCCGTTGGTTCCCATTGAAGTCCATTATGAGGAGAAAAATCCAGGAATGTTTTCCTCAAAAAACTTCATTTCCACTGAAGAAAGAAAGACATGAACATCTTGGATGAGATGGGGCGAGGAAATCATCAGGGAATGTTCACTCTGAAGTGAACTAGTCCGATAAGGACAAAAATGTCCCCATTGAAACCTATTAAAACTGCACTTTTTCATCTCAGGGCTGTTTAACTATAAAATGATGCGGTCTTTGTTAATAGGCTTTCATTCTGTTGGCAAGGCTTCAAATTTAACACAAAAAAAAATGTTTTTACCAGATGGTGCCATTTTCTCAGGTTTGGCCTATAAAGCAAATACTCACTTTATTCCTGTTTTCTGTTTATGCATATTATACAAGCCAACTGGATAAATTATGCAGCTGTAACTGTGTGTGTGTGTGTGTGTGTGTGTGTTGGTATGGATGTCAGAGTGTGGTGTGTAATAAAACATTGTGCGTGTGTGTGTGTGTGTGTGTGTTTGCTTGTGTAATATGGGAGATTTGAGAACTGCAAATCACAAATCCAATCACCGTGACCTGAGGAGTTTTGCTGGCATCTAATGGGGGAATCTGGCACTGCGCCCAAACAAACTCACTGAAAGAGTTTTTTTTAAAGGTCCCGTTCTTTGTGTTTTTTTGAAGCTTTGATTGTGTTTACAGTGTGCAATATAACATGTGTTCATGTTTCACGTGTAAAAACACACAGTATTTTTCACACAATGTACTGATCTGTACACCGCTGTTCTCACTGTCCTGAAAACGGCTGATGACTTCCTTTATTCTATGAAGTCCCTCCTTCAGAAATACGTAACGAGTTCTGATTGTGCCAGCGGTTCCCGTGTTGTGATTGGACAGCAGCTTAGCGCACGTGGCACGGAAAGGTCACGCCTCTTAACGGGAGATGTATGCGCTCAATGATCTCTACAGCGTCCCTGGGAAAGCCAAACAAAGGTGATTTGACTCCGGGATGAAAATAACAGCGTCTCGACGACATGGCGACAAACACACTCAAACGCAACACTTCCTCTTCTCCACGCGACACGTCCTCTTCTCCACGTGGGACAGCAACAAGACCACGCCCCCTTTTTTCGCGTATTCTTGTGGGCGGAGGTTAGTCTGTTCTACTGACGTCATTAATGAAGGAAGTACCAGGATGTAGTCCAAGCCGGCCGTTCGCTGTAGGCTTTGAAAGGGAACTTCTGTTAAATAAAATATCTCGCTTGGCATTGAACTTTGAGCTTTATAATTTTACAGGTATTATTTATGCTCTAACAGCAACATTACACACTAACTAAAGTTTCAACAGTGGGATCACGAAGAACGGGACCTTTAATTTTTTTTAGATACCAACCTCAAATTTGCAACACAGCTTTTTTAGATTCATGGCTTTGGTTTTCTAGCAGTTTTAGAGTTTAACATGTTTCATAAAATATATCTTTTATATAAAATATTATTCAGAAATAATTTTCATAGACTTTAACACAAATCTGCCATGTCTTCTTTAACCCTCTGGTGCTCTTCGTTTAGGGGTTGCATTGGTCGTCTTCCCGCTCATAAGTGACCGGACACCTAAAAATTAAACTTCCTCCACCCCAGTAAAACCAATGCAATTTATTTTTCTTCAATAAAATTTTTTCTTTTTAATTTTGTATTTTGAGATGATTTGATGGTATTTTTTTTATATTTATGCAATAATTATGGTCTATTTTTGCCATTGAAAATTATAACACTTTTTTTTATTGCAGTATTTCAGGTTAAAATAGAGACTAGGCCTTCAAAATATTTTTTTAAGGCAGATATGCGCCCTCTTTTGGAATTATTTAAGAAATCATGCAGCCATGTGTGTAACCACTAGAGGTCTCTATGGAGAGGCTTGAGAATCCCCTAGTTCTCTTTTGAACACATTTAATGATTTTTTTTTTAATGGATTTGAATATATATTTAAAAAAATCTCAAAGACTATTTATTATAAAGTTTTAGATATTTTTTTGTTGTTGTTAGAAATAGATTTTTTCTGTGAATTGCAGATTTCCCATTCATACTTAGCATGCTCGAATCATGCCCTCAATATTTGTGTGTGTTTACAAACCTAATGCTAGAAAAGTCACTGAGTTTCATATCATTCTGACAAAGCTGTGATTTTTAAAAATTCCAAATGTTGTTCATAGGTTCAGTTTTTCATAGGTGTGTGTGTATATGTGTGCGTGTGTGTGTGTGAGTGGATGTGTCAATATCACACTGTTGATGTTTTAGAGTGTCACCCCTTCACTGCGGTGTACTGTTTTTCAGCATCGTGGCCGATTTGTAGATTGTACACACAAATATTCTGAGAATTTTTGTGTTTTTGCCGATTTCCCATTAATTTCCTATGGTCGGTCATTTATGACCAAAGACAATGAACGCTACTTTTTTTTACGACAATTAGCATGCTCGAATCATGACTCCAATTTTTTTGGTGTATTTACATACCTAATGCTAGAAAAGTCACCAAGTTTCATATCATTCAGATAAAGCAGTGATTTTAAAAATTTCAAAACCGAAGAGCACCAGAGGGTTAAAACGAGACCAAACTTAAGTCTGTGATCCCAATATTCATTTTTGTCCACTATGGACCTGTGTGTAACTTTATTCAACTGATGCAAGAGGGTTAAAGGAAGTAGAGGAGTAAAAATAATGGGTCCAAGGACCGAACCCTGAGGCACTCCACAGGTCACTAGTTATGCTTCACTCCATTTAAAAGCGTGGCATGAGGCAGGATATCATAACATCCGGCTGCTAGCCGTCCTCACCGTCTCCACCTGCTCTCGTTTCTCAGTGATGAGGTCCAGTGTTCTCTTAAAGGCCTGGTCGATCAGACCTCGGACCTCCTCGTCAATGAGTTCTGCCGTAGCCTCGCTGTAGGGCTTCTCCAGAACCATCTCACCTTGCCGGGGCAGGTCAAATGACACCTGACCCACTTTCTCACTCATGCCAAACTGCACTATCTATGAGAAAAGAAAGAAAACTGTCAAATAAAGGTAGAGTGATCTGGCTAGTTACCAAAAGGTTATACTGTAGGTTGAAACCAGTCAGAAGCAATCAATGAGCGGTCACCACTGTGTTGATTAATCGTTGCATTAACAACTATTTTGCAAATCTGCTAACAGTCCAATGAATGTTAAAGTGATTCATCGACTACTCAGTAGTAATTTTCAGAACTACTCAAAATGGACTGTGCATTGTTTTGGATAAAAGTTTTTGCTAAATGGAAAAATACTAGAAAGTCAGTGTAAGTTCTGTAGCACAATCTCTCCACCTGAGCATATGCTGACTGTGTGATCTTCTTAAGGTCGTCTTGAGCCCCGGTCGTGATCCTGCCAAAAAACACCTGCTCGGCCACGCGCCCGCCCAGCATCATGCACATCCTGTCGAACAGCTGCTCGCGGGTGTATAAATACTGCTCTTTCGGGAGGTACTGTGCGTAGCCCAGGCCTTTACCTCGAGGGATTATGGAAACCTGGAACAATAAACTTCAATAAAATAATCACTCAATTTAAACTGAACTATAAATCTACACAGAAGGTGCTGACCTTGAGCAATGGGTCAGCATGTTGGAGAAACCAGCCCACCACAGCATGTCCTGCTTCATGATAGGCTACAGTCTTTTTCTCGGTGGGCTGTAATACCTGAGTCTTCTTCTCCAGCCCTGAAAGATGAGAGCGCAGAATAGCAATGACTAAAAATGTCTTTGATTTGAAACTTGGGATGGTTAAGCACACTCATGAAATCATATATGCAAAGCCTCAGATACAGCGTCACTAAAGAGGGATTATTCATATCCCTACTTTGCATAATCTGATGGAAGGAAGCATAGATTAGAAAACGAACAGGACCCAGGACTGAACCCTGAGGTACACCACAGGGTCACCGCTGACGTCACTAATGTGTCTGATTATATAAGAGGAGGAGGCCAATAACCTTGTGTCTCACAGTCACTCCTGTGCTGTTAGTTTGGTTACAGATCAGGGCCTGTCTTCTTAAAAACCCTTGTGTATAGTTCAAATTCACGAGCCTTTCGTTATGTTTGGGATGAAAACATCCACTACATTAAACTGCTGTAAAAATGTATCGGAAAATACATCTGTTAATCAACCTCAGTCCTGATCAAAACTACTAAATGTTTTTTTTTAATCCAGGATTTTTATTCTTTAATTGCCAAGTCTATAAACAATGTCACTGATTTAAAAAAAAAAAAAAAAAAAAAAACGCAAAATGACTTATTTTCAATATAAAAAGTGATCGTGGACTGGACCCTTTTATCACAGTCTTGGACATGTGAAAGATTAGTAACAACACTGGCTTTGATGCATTGTTAGCATCAGATGTAAATGTTTTCTCCCTCATTTATACGCTGTTATACTCCATATAAAGCCAAAAATTAAGCTTTTTTGCACAGGCTCTAAAGGGTTAATGGTGCCACCTGGTGATCAACAGTAAAAATGACCAATTTCACCTCTTCCCAACAATCAAGAATGCATAATTATATGGTGTCGTGACTTTGCAAGCAAAAAATGTGGTTATAATTGAAGTCGATGAGACAAAAACAGCCACGAACAGTAAATGAGCGAGAAAACATTAAAATCTGATTCCACACAAAAACTAACAATGCATCAAAGCCAATGTTGTTTCTAATATTTCACATGTCCAAGACTGTGATAAAAGGTTTTAAAAAAAATCCAGCCCACAATCACTTTTTTCTAAATATTGAAAATAAGTCATTTTGTGTTTTTTTTCCCCCAAATCAGTTTTTAATCAGTTTTTGAAAATCATTGGCCATTAAAGAGTAAAAATCCTGGATTAAAAAAAAACATTTAGTAGTTTTGATATGGGGCCCGTTCTTCGTACGTCGCTAACTCAGTTAGCTGGATTTGATTGTTGACGATTTGGCATGATCTTGGATTGTTTGGTTCTTCGACGCTCATCCTGGACTTGCTGTCATAGCAACAGGTCCGTAAACTTAAACCTGCTCGAGCGGCTTATTTCATGGAAACAGGATTAGATGCATCTTGAGGTGATACTTAAAATCTGTCCCAGCCACTGCTACTTTATTGCAAGAGTTCATTACTGAACCAGGGGCAATAATAATCATTTTAAATAATAATAAATATAGCTGCGAGCAGCAATTAACGGGGCCAAGCGCAAACAAGCCAATAAAACATGCCAACATAGCTGAGAGTGTTAGACCAACTGCAACAATGAGCAATTAAAGGCATTTTAAGATGATTTTAGGCAAAATGGCTGAAAAATCATATATACAGTCACTAATAATATGATTTAATGGTTTGTCACTTTTGACCAATAGGTGGCGCAGTAACGGAATTGATGTGGTGTGGTCAGAGTGAGATGACAATGACAAAGGCAAAGTTTGGTGTCAGTATGTCAAAGCATTGCAGAGATACAGCCTCAAGAGTCATTTTGGCATCATGGCTCAACTTTGTCGCTGCAGTATATGAACACGGTTTTGTCTGTTGACACGAAATTAATAACTTTTTGCTGTAATAGTCTGAAGATGTTACGATTCGATTTTGGTGAAAATCAGACAAATGGTCTAGGAGGAGTTCGTAAAAGTAGGTTTCTAAATAAATCAAAATGGCGAACAGAATGTTTGGCCAAATATGGTAAAATTGGGATCTATGTTCTTGGCATGACCCAAGGAATCTATTAAAACCAGATTTATGACAATAGTCAAATTTAATCAAAAGTTATTAGCATTATTGGAAAATTCATTATAACTTTTGTCCACAAGGTGGCACTGCCTTGAAACTTTTTGAGTACTTTCAGGGCTTGCTGACGAAGACACACACCGAGTTTCGTAATGATACGCCAATGCGTTTGTAAAACATAGCACTGTGATATTTGGCTAAAGCGTTATAATCAAAAATATCAAATTTTGTATATCTCTGGACCACTAGGTGGCACTGCGCCGAAGTGCTGCAGGCAGCCTCAGGTCATGGTTGGCATAACACACACCACATTTGGTTAGAATATGCTAAAGCGTTGCGGAGATAGAGCCTGACTTTCATTTTTGTGGGCACTTTGTCGATTTCATTCGAGCGTTATTCAACAGTTTGACTAATCATCTTGAGTCTAATACGCTTTTGTCACCATAGTCTGAAGATGATCTGGTTCAATTTTCGTGCAAATTGGAGCAACGGCCTAGGAGGAGTTCGCAAAAGTAGTTTTTCCGGTTAATTAAAAATGGCAGGAAAATTATTATGACGGAAAATCATAATGCAATCAAATCGGCTTGAGCCAAGGAATCGGAGGAAAAAAGATTTTTGTTTCTAGCCCTTACAGTTCAAAAGTTATTAGCAAAAATATGTATATTTTTATATTTGTATATAAATATATATCTAATAATAATAATAAGAAATCTAACGCTTTCAATAGGTGCCTATGCACCTTCAGTGCTTGGCCCCTAATAATAATAATAATAATAATAATAATAATATACAAATTTTAAATTGTATATGTATTTGAGAATGTATATATTATAATGTTGTGTATAATACTATAGACACAGCCACTTGATTGAGCGATTTATTTGTGATTACTTTATAATGTTATTGGAGGTTTGCACACATGTTGTACAGTTAATCTGAGCCGTGCATTAATTTAAGTGATGATGGATATTATGGGATGGCTTGATGCAGCGCAGGAGATGCAGAGAATTTGATCTTGACCCTTAAGAAACTTTAATACTGTCACGTTACAAATCTGCTTCAAATTGAATTAAAAATTGAATTACAACATTGAAATAAAAATGTAAAGGGTGTACAAATACTGTATAAAACCGTGAATATGAATAATTGGTAATCATGTAAAAAAAAAAAAAAAAAAAATTATCATTGATCTATTATAACTTTTATGTTGGTTTGGTCGTTTAGCTGTTTCCTTATAAAGCTCCAGATATTCGTGGGGTTTTGTTGTGTAAGTTTTTTGCCAGGTGGCTTTTTTTAATTATATGATGTCATTATGTTGCTGTCTTGGCGCCAGCCAATCGCTGCATTGCTGATCATGGTTTCGAGTATCGATGCATCTGCCCTCTTCAGGGAACACAAGAACGCGCAGTAATCTCAGATCATTTAATCCAGATATTTAAATCCAATCCGCAAATTCGTTTGAAGAACCAAATTAGCCAGACATCAGTTATCATGATTTAAAGATCTGGGATCTGTCCAATCTAAGCGAGGTACGAAGAACGGACCCCTGGACTGAGGTTGATGCAAAACAAACGCAAAAAAAAACAAAAACAAAAAAAAAATGTATCGATACATTGTTACAGCAGTTTAATTTAGTGGCTGTTTTCATCCTGAACATAATGAAAGGCTCGTGAACTTGCCCTTAGTTTATTGTTGAGTTTTTGAACATTTGCAAAGCATTTTCCCAAAAATGTCACCAAAAATCACCAAGAAAGTTGTGGCCAAATTAAGACTCAACAGCACCCCATAGTGGACGAAAAAACGCCCGCAACATCACATAAGGATCGCACCCATGGGGGACACACACTTTTCCTGGTGAGAGGGTTCAACACCCGCACTTTTTCTGCTGTTTTTCAACGTTTCAAAGTAAGCTAGCACTGTAATTAGCCTAATATATAACGATACACATTACGGTGGCTTCATAGATTAATTAAAAACGTAAAAGATTCAAACTCAGCTGATGCACATTCTGTGTTCTTCATCTTCTATAAGCAGAGTTAACAAACCTTGCTGTATTTCCGTGAAATTCATTAAAAGAAGGTACACCGCCATCTTGTGCGTTCAAGTCTCTTTGGTCGGAGCATGATGTCTTAAACACGACTTCTCACCCCGTAAATACGAACATCCCAGGAGGACTTGAACGCACCATTAGATGTATTGCTCAGCTCGTGCTGAGGAGGTGGGAACTTATGGATATGGTTATAGGCAAAAATCGCAAGAAAAGCTTGTCGAGTACTTAAAATTGCTGAAAATATTCCTTTTTATGTTTTTAGAATATATCAAAATATCCATAAAAACAAAATTGTATAAAATACATCTCGGATAATTTTATTTTTAATAAAGTTGCATGAAAATTGTATTGTATGTAACATAATTGTATGCATTTGAGATATAGAGATGGGTTCTGTTCGAATGTACCCGAGTGTACCTTAAAAAAAAAAGTTTAATATACAGTTTTGTGGCTCTTCATTTCTTTTTAATTACCCACTTGTAAACTTATGTTCACTGTTCTTTTTTTCTAAATAAATATAGCATTTGTATTAAATCTACATTCATTGAGTTGAATCGAGAATCGAATCGATTTGAGAGCTTGTGAATCGAAATCTGATCGAATTGGAACATCTGAATCGATACCCAGCCCTAATTTACACATGCATGTTTATATTTATGTTGTTCTGAATCTATGTTGTTTGTATATCTGGAGTTTGTAACAATAATAATTTCCCCCTGGGATTATTAAAGTCTTTCTAATTCTGATTCGTATTTTGACAACAGAGTTTTGACTTGTGTTCCGGGTGTGTTTTTATACTATAGTATCACTCATTTAAATGGGAAGCTTTTTATATCTTGCATGTTATACCTTTTGTACCCTTCTGTCATTGTATTCATCATTTTTATTGTTAACAAACAAACCACATCCATCCCCCCGCACTTTTGAAAAGCTTCCTACGCCCCTGTTAAAGCGTCTAAGACTCCTCTCAGAAAGCTCCTAATTTACCTTCTCAGTAGGAGTCTTATGCTGCGTTCCAGGCAGGTTTTTGAGCCTGTAAGTTACGACTTCAAACCACGACTCACGACTTTGTAGCATTCCAGGCAAAGTCACACCAAACTGCCTGAGCGGTAGCTAGATGTAAACAAAGAATGGCGAACCTTACGGGGATTATGCTCATTTACAATAATTTCTATCGCCAAAGGTGCTTACACCATGCTTATTTGAGGGAAACGGAGGAGAAAAAACTGTGCATAAGGCAAGAGAAGCTGTTATACCTTTTATTTGACGTTATTTGCACATTTGGAAATGTATTTGGTATTCATTTATTCTTGCACTCCATCATGGCCTGAAAACTAGCTAACACTAGAAGAGCTGCTGATAATGCATAACATTTGCGGATAAATAACATTAGAGCAATACCTTATATTTGTTTTTTAATGTACGACTTTCATAAACACCGCGTCCATAAGGGCTGCCATTGTTGCTTCGCGGGCTATGTGACATCAGATCTCGTAACTGGGAGTACATCGATCTAGTACGAGTTCACGGGTGGGAAGTCACGGGTTTGACTGCCGTTCCAGTCCACTTTCACGGGTAGAAGGTTGGAAAAACACGGGTTACGGGTTGCCTGGAACGCGGCATTAGCGTAAGAGCGATTCAGGGCCGATCTGAGAGCAACTCTGAGCGAGGAAAAGACAAACGCTTTTATCTTAGTGAGGAGGCGGGGCTTTTGAAGACTGTGATTGGTTGGTGGCCCAAGAAGGGAAACAAGAGCACTTTTAAGTGTAGTCTTCACTTTGAAATTACAGGCATCATTTTTTCTGTTTTACCGTTCTCTCTCTCTCTCTCTCTCTCTCACACACACACTTTATATTTTTATTTATTTACCATGCTGTTAATGTCGTACTTGCTATATTTGAACAGCGCTGTGTCGGAGATGTTAGTGTGTCTCTAATAAGATTGGTCTCGAACATGATCCCTGATCTAATGTGTAGTGTCTTAAGAACTCACTCGTGCACATTTCTTCTCCCTCTTCCGAGTTTCATTCATTTTCTCCACTGCTAAAGAAACATTTAAAAGTCCTCGTCTGCAGCAGTGTGGCGATCGTTTCCGTACCGAGTCTATATTTTGCTGTGCTGCACTGCTGTATAAAGTGACAGCACATTGTTCGCATTAAAATAAACGCGAAAATCTAGTAATTTTACCACAGGTGCATATAATTTAAAATATACTCTGTTTCAAAGTCAACACATTGCTTTTTTGTTCCTCGGGTAAAGCAAGGAAACAACACCTTACCTGGCATTTAGGTAAAAATGTGAAAATGGATAGCACTCGTACGTTCTAGGAGGTGGAAAAACAAAGGTCTTTATGACCTGCTTTTAAAAGGGTTTAAAAACGAAAGAAAAGACGAGTCGGCTGTTCTTGTATAGCCTATTGTAAGTTCCTAATTTGAATTGTTTATAGGCTATAACCGATGTTTAAATGTTTTGCCACTTGTGTGAGCTAAATCTAAGTACTAGGCTATATAAATATAAAGTTATGAATTGAACAAAATGTTGTTTAAATGTACTACGTTAAAACGAGACATCTATGAAAGTGTAAACAAAGAGAACTGCAATTCTAACAAGCCATGTTCAGTAACAACTTTTGAATTTGAAAAAAAAAAAAAAGATTTGTGTTTGTGGTATACAAACACGCGGATCAGTTGCGCACTGCAAACGCAGCATATATGAAAGCCATAGACTGTAAAAAAATATGGACGTAGTGTCCGTGACGTCACCCGTAGGTTTCTGAAGAGCGTTTCTGAAGCCTAGTGTAGGCCGTTGCCATCTTGGGAGCGCGTCACTTCCGGGAAACAGAAAATGGGCAAAGAGGCGGGACGTGGGCAGGACGCGGGTGGAGCCGAATAAAGCACAAACACAGCAGAGATGCCAAGTTTAATGGCTGGAATTTTTTTTTTTTTTAACAGTCGATGAAATTAGCTGAGGTAACGTGACGGCTAACAGAGATCAGACGGCTAATCATTAATAAATGACAGCAGCGGGAATCCACCTGTCACTCAAAGTGACCACGCCCTTAATTATGCAGAACTTTAAGGCTCAATATAATGTAAACGAATGAGTTATAAAAAAATTCACCCCCCTCACAGTTGTCATGAAGGGCAAAATGAGCCGTATAGACCAAAAGCACAATTTGTACCAGGCTGTAAACATGTTTTAATCTGCTCTAAAGTTGGCCATTTTAACATGGGGCTCAATGAGATTCTGCTCCCTTCTGGATCCTGTCCCTAGCGGCCAGTCGATGAATTGCAGTTTGAGGCACTTCCGTATTGGCTTCAAGAGAAACTGCGGGAGGTTGCCGCTTGATGAAAGCACAACAGCGCAGCGCTCCTGCACCTCAGATGGAGTGTGTGTGAAACGGGTGCAAGACCTCTTTTAAGGGTTAAGATGCTTTCTGAATGACTTTCTTCTTTACTAGGATTTTCTTTCATTTTGAGAGGAAACGCCCACCTTTATAAGAATTTTCTTAGAAGGAGCTGCTCTTTGCATTAAGATTTTTCATGACTCCGGGCCCTGAACATGTAGAGCAGGGGTGTCCAAAGTCGGTCCTGGAGGGCCACAGTCCTGCTTGCCTCAACACACCTGCCTGGAAGTTTCTAGTATGCCTACTAACGCCCCGTTCACACCGCCAGCGACAAAGCGACACAATCCCATTCATTTTAATGGAGCGCTGGCGATTTCCGGCAACACGAGCGGCAGCGACCGTTGGCGTGTCAAGCGACGCGAGACACGCGACAAAAGTTCAGAAATTTCAACTTTATGCAAATGAGAAGCGATTTTCGAGAGCGACAACCAATAGGAGTGAAGTCAGTGGAGTGCACGTGATCCGTCTGCTCACTACTACTGCGGTGTCGTGTCAAGATGGAGAAGTTGATTTTAGCTTTTAGCAATTTTATATGTTAGCAATGCACCAGCCGGTGGTACTCGCCGTGCTGACTCCGAGCCCGAATGGTTCCGTGAACCCAGGCAGACCGGCGTTTGTGTTTTCGCCGCAGATATGTTGCCGCGATGGCAAAAAGCAGGCGTTGTTCATTGTTCTTTTTAAACAATTAAATTCCCTCCAAAATGTTTGTTTTTAGCGGCAAACGGAGGAGGGTAATCTGCTAATGATGTTTATAGGCAACCCGTAGTGGGAACGCCCACTAGCGACATGAATCTCTGGCGCTGGCGACATGCAGCGACAAAATCGCTGGCGGTGTGAACGGGGCTTAAGACCTTGCTGGTTCAGGTGTGCTTCACTGAGGTCAGGACACTGGCCCTCCAGGAACAGGATTGGACACCCCTGATGAAGAGTATCAGTGGGATGTTTGTAAGCTCTTGCGTTTACCTCCGATGACTCTGTCGATGGCCTGCTCAAAATGCCTGACACTGATGAACTCATTGAGATGTCGAGCAGCAATGAGAGCCGCTTCATTACAGACGTTTGCAATATCAGCACCTGGAGGACAGAAAACACTTTTCTTTACACAGCAATACTATGACAACACTTCTCATATCAGCTACATCCGCCTACTCCCAAACATGAATATCAGATATAGAATAATCATGCAACGTATCATTTTCCTGATTTGGCTTGCACATTTATTCTTTTCAATAGGAACATTAGCCCACTGGTGGCCCTCTCTCACCAGTGAAGCCAGGTGTGGCGGCGGCCATCTTCCTTGCGATGGCATCACGGTCCAGACTGGGGTCCAGTTTGAGGGGCCGCAGGTGCACTCTGAATATGGATGCTCGGCCCTTAATATCAGGAGGACCTGAAGGATTGGCAGAACACAAACCGTACACACTCAGTCAGTGCCCACTTTATCAGTGGTCGACCAGTCTAAGGGCAGATGCCAATGGCTCAAAGGATCCAACAGCTTGAGTCACTAAAATGTGTGAGGTTCAGGAGTAAATGCTTATTAGATATTGAAAGACTTTTGATTATATAAATGCGTTTGCTGAATGGAGACGGTTTGAACGGCGATGGTTAGAGAAAATTCTATAACACTTTCTTTACCAGCTCGAATGATTTACTCGACAGAACTGAGACGAGTGTAAAATAATGAAGATGGAGAATGAGAACTCCAACGCTGGCTTCCTCTGCGCTGTCAAAATAAAAAAACGAATTATTAAAATATACCTTTGTTTTGCATTAATAAGTGCATTTACTACATTTACATTTATGCATTTGGCAGACGCTTTTATCCAAATCGACTCACAGTGCCCTTATTACAGGGACAATCCCCCTGGAGCAACATGGAGTAAAGTGGACACACTGGTGGCAACGACTGCACCGTGTACCGAACGGTTATGAATGTAATCTTTAACAGTTATACTACGGGGCCGTTGAATGCTTGAATCTGATTGGCTGATGAACGTTCTGAGGTGTGCAATTATTTTCTGGGAGATGCACAGCGAACGTAGTTCCAGGCAGCTCTTGACCGCATTACACTTTCATATCACTTCGCATAGTTAACTGTAATAACGGACATTACAGGACTAAAAAAAACATGACAGACGATTTCCTAAAGTAAATCTTAATATTTACGGTGAATATAAAATGTTCAACAACTGGGCGGCAGCAGTATTAGACAGTCCAGATGAAAACCAACAGACGGAAGCGGACATCGAAGGCAAGCTTTTCTGTCTCATCACTGAAATCACTCGCGCTCGCACACGCACTACAGTTTGCACTAAAGGTGTCAGCGCTGCCCTGACCATTTGATCAGTTAGCCCATAAAGTGGAGCAACTTAAAGGCGACACGTGACATTTTTTCACTAGTGAGGTAATAACAGCTGTTTAGAGACGCACAGAGGCAGCCTAATTCTCTCTCTCTCTCTCTCTCTCTCTCTCTCTCTCTCTCATAACTGCAGTAGAATGCTATCAACGGCTCAATCCTTCGTTAACAGCTTTAAAATTACGTTTCGGAATGAGACGCGGAAGAAATAGTCCTACTCACAAAAGCGATTTAAGTACAAAAACCGGACGAATCCCTTTAAATATATCTTCGGATCGATGTCTTGAGGTGTGGTAACCATAGTATAATCGGAATAATTGACTACGGGCCGTTCAATTATTAGAATAATAATGCACACCGCTCCGCTTCGCGTCGTGACCGCATCACCACCTCGGGTGTGCATTATTGTTCTAATAATTGAACGGCCCGTAGTCAATTATTCCTTACTTCACAGTCGGCTTGTTATAAGCGCGGAACACACTTCAATCCGAGTTCCCACACGAACATATTAAGTATTCAGTCCATTTTATCACGAAATTCAAACGATAAATGCCGTTTAACGCTCTTTAATGTGACGTGACTGATAGACCCGTATCAGTTCAACTTAAAGCGGCGGCGCGCGAGTCAATGCGATCATCTCTTCCTAAAGAATAAACATAAATGAATACATCTAAGGTGTGTTGAGGATACATTACAACTTACTGAAATGTATCATATGTCGTGTAATCGCTCCATCTGTGTTTCAACCGCGGAAAGACAATAAAACAGCTTGTAAACAATGTCATGCAGAATCACGTTTACTCAGAAGTCCTTCAGTGTCCACAGCTGTAGCTCACTAGAGAAATCAACTCTTTCACGAATACATGCACTATATTAGCCGTTATATTCATTATATTAGCCATTATATTCATTATATCAGCCGTTATATTCATTATATTAGCCGTTATATTCATTATATTAGCCGTTATAATCATTATATTAGCCGTTATATATTCACTATATTAGCCGTTATAATCATTATATTAGCCGTTATATTCATTATATCAGCCGTTATATTCATTATATTAGCCGTTATAATCATTATATTAGCCGTTATATTCATTATATTAGCTGTTATAATCATTATATTAGCCGTTATAATCATTATATTAGCCGTTATATTCATTATATTAGCCGTTATATTCATTATATTAGCCGTTATATTCATTATATTAGCCGTTATATTCATTATATTAGCTGTTATAATCATTATATTAGCCGTTATAATCATTATATTAGCCGTTATATTCATTATATTAGCCGTTATATTCATTATATTAGCCGTTATATTCATTATATTAGCTGTTATAATCATTATATTAGCCGTTATAATCATTATATTAGCCGTTATATTCATTATATTAGCCGTTATATTCATTATATTAGCCGTTATATTCATTATTAGCCGTTATATTCATTATATTAGCCGTTATATTCATTATATTAGCCGTTATATTCATTATATTAGCCGTTATATTCATTATATTAGCCGTTAAATTAAAAAGCAATTTTGTAAAACTGCTGTACCGAATCCATACCGAACCCGGGACTTCAAAACCGAGGTACGTCCCGAACCGTCAGTTTTGTGTACCGTTACACCCCTAAAATATATATATTTATTTATTTTTTTAATAAGCGTTTGTTATACATGTTAGTTTTCCTACATCTTGAAACTTTTAGCTTTACAAATGGGGACAATCTTTGATACATGAACAAATAATGTTTTTTTTTTAATCATCACATTAAAAATAGAGCTTTGAAGTGCTGGAAAAAGTGTGAAGCACTTGAAAGTCCTTGAAAAGGTTGAATGAACCCTGAGATGAACAATGTAAAAACATTTGAGTATTTCTGCCACAATACCATGGTTACAGTCAGCATTACCACATTAAACCCAGGGTGAGTGTTGCTGATGTGTGGAGTGTAAAGCCATCTATAACTGTTCGGTCGTGGCTCAATGTTTCTCCTGGCTTCAGCATCAGCTCTGTTTGATCTGATATCTGTGGTTTAGTTAATAACAGAGACTTTTGTGCTGAATTTAAACACTTCTCATTAGATTTTGCTGTGATGTTATTAATTCATTACTCTTTCATTTCGTTTGATGTTTCTCAAATGCAACAGAAACGGCAGCTCTTATCAGTTATCAACCGCTAACAAACTTGCTTTATATACTGAAGAGAGAAGCTCTTACCCAAGAAAATCTGTCTGTCAAACCTCCCAGGTCGCATCAACGCAGGGTCAAGCACGTCCGGTCTGTTCGTACCGGCCAGAACTACAACATTTGTGCTTGTATTGAACCCTGTGAACACAGAAATCTTACATTGTCGATTGGGCATCTTCAAAGGTTTAATACAAGTCAAGATCTCAAGAGTACAACTCAAACTCTGAATTATATCCAATATTTGAGCATGAGCTCTTAATCGGTTCTTGACATTGGGCCGCTTACCATCCATTTCCACCAGCAGCTGATTGAGCGTGTTCTCCTGTTCGCTCTGCCCGCCGAAATTCCCGCCGCCCCTCTTCCTCCCCACCGCATCAATCTCATCGATGAAGAGGATGCACGGGGCGTTCTTCCTCGCCATCACAAACATGTCTCTGACCTAGAGGAAAACATGATTTCACTGTACTGGAATCTGCAACCATTTGAAGCTGATGGCTCAGACTTACTCTGGCTGGACCGACGCCGACGAACATCTCGAGAAACTCGGAGCCGTTGACCGTGATGAAGGGAACGTTGGCTTCTCCGGCGGTAGCTTTAGCCAGCAGCGTTTTCCCTGTTCCCGGAGGACCGGTCAGCATAGCGCCCTGAGGAGACACAGAGGAGGATCAATAATCACGCTCCGCCATCAACACGCGTGTTTTCCTCCGGTCGGGCCGTACCTTCGGGATCTTAGCGCCCAAATCCTGGTACTGCTGTGGGTTCTTGAGGAAATTGACGAACTCCATGATCTCCACCTTGGCTTCTTCACATCCGGCCACATCCTTGAACTTGATGTCTATGCTGTCCTTCATCATCTTGGCGGTGGATTCGCTCATGCTGAAGGGCCCGCCCCTTCCTCCGCCCATCCCTCCTCCCATTGGCCCACGGCGCAGAGTGAAAAGCAAGAAGCCAATTAGAAGCAGGGTGGGAATGAAACTCATCAGAAAAGACCTGGAGAAAGACATATGACCATGAATAACTATATTAGCTGAGTTTATTACTATACATTTATTACGGCTCTAGCCTGCTGAAGGCGTCCGCCATCTTGGAAAGGTCAATATAAAAGACGATAGACTTCACTTGTTTCATTACTGGATGAATCAGTGTTTTAGAACAAATCTCGAGTGAATGATTCAATGACTCACTCATAAAGACTAAACTTGTTTCATTACTGGATGAATCAGTGTTTTTGAACAAATCTCTTGAGTGAATGATTCAATGACTCACTCATAAAGACTAAACTTGTTTCATTACTGGATGAATCAGCATTTTTGAACAAATCTCGAGTGAATGATTCAATGACTCTCTCATAAAGACTAAACTTGTTTCATTACTGGATGAATCAGTGTTTTTGAACAAATCTCTTGAGTGAATGATTCAATGACTCACTCATAAAGACTTCACTTGTTTCATTACTGGATGAATCAGTGTTTTTGAACAAATCTCTTGAGTGAATGATTCAATGACTCTCCCATAAAGATTTCACTTGTTTCATTACTGGATGAATCAGCGTTTTTGAACAAATCTCAAGTGAATGATTCAATGACTCACTCATAAAGACTAAACTTGTTTCATTACTGGATGAATCAGTGTTTTTGAACAAATCTCTTGAGTGAATGATTCAATGACTCACTCATAAAGACTTCACTTGTTTCATTACTGGATGAATCAGTGTTTTTGAACAAATCTCTTGAGTGAATGATTCAATGACTCACTCATAAAGACTTCACTTGTTTCATTACTGGATGAATCAGTGTTTTTGAACAAATCTCTTGAGTGAATGATTCAATGACTCACTCATAAAGACTAAACTTGTTTCATTACTGGATGAATCAGTGTTTTTGAACGAATCTCTTGAGTGAATGATTCAATGACTCACTCATAAAGACTTCACTTGTTCATTACTGGACGAATCAGTGTTTTTGAACAAATCTCTTGAGTTAATGATTCAATGACTCACTCATAAAGACTTCACTTGTTTAATTTCTGGATGAATCAGTGTTTTTGAACAAATCTCTTGAGTGAATGATTCAATGACTCACTCATAAAGACTTCACTTGTTTCATTACTGGATGAATCAGCGTTTTTGAACAAATCTCTTGAGTGAATGATTCAATGACTCACTCATAAAGACTTCACTTGTTTCATTACTGGATGAATCAGCGTTTTTGAACAAATCTCTTGAGTGAATGATTCAATGACTCACTCATAAAGACTTCACTTGTTTCATTACTGGATGAATCAGCGTTTTTGAACAAATCTCTTGAGTGAATGATTCAATGACTCACTCATAAAGACTTCACTTGTTTCATTACTGGATGAATCAGCGTTTTTGAACAAATCTCTTGAGTGAATGATTCAATGACTCACTCTCAAAGACTTCACTTGTTTCATTACTGGATGAATCAGCGTTTTTGAACAAATCTCTTGAGTGAATGATTCAATGTATGAATCTGAATGTACGCTGCGAGTTTGTTAAAGGTTAAATAGAGCTGTCATTTGTGAATAATAGCATGTGAGTGTTTGAATGTCATCTTTGTATGATTAATCGAGAATCCCTGACACACACACACACAGATTGCGCGGTCGGCGACTGACCCGTCGCTCTCAGAGGTGTAGACGACCGCGGCTCTGTGCGACGGCTCCAGACCCAGCTCATAGTGCGCGGCTTCCAGGTTCCTCTCAAACGTGTCCACGCTGCCGATGTTGAACCACACGTAGCTCTGAAGGCAAGCGATCCGGATCAGCAGCAGAACACAAACACACACGCTAATGTACAGCAAATTATCATAACTCACGGATTCAGAGGCGTCGACCCCGGGGACCAGGATGACCCGCACAAACTGCTTGTTCACGACCTCCAATCGCTCGACCTGTGCAGAGAGAAGCGGTTTCAGAGCAGATAACGGCAGTTCACGGTGTGTGCGGTGTCCCCTGAAGAGAAACACACACACACACAACACTGCCAGCGAATCACGCTCACCAGTCCTCGGTCCAGGTAGCGGTGGACAAACTCCTTCCAGGTGATCTCTCTGCCGGGATCTCTGAGGTAGAGGTACAGCAGGACGGACGCCACGCCGCCCATCGCAATCAGGATATAGCGGAAGTCCTTATCGTCCCACGGCACGTCTCCCTGAGTGATGGAGATCACAGCACAAACTTCTTCAGTTTATTTTATCAACATATTCATCTCCTCTAATACAAACACAAAAATACCAAAGACTAGAGGTTGAAATATTTAATTCATTACTGTGGTGACAAAAAACATCAATATTACATGATATAATGCATTTTCCTCCTCATTCTCATGAAGATAATGATAAAAAAGTCATTCATATTACCATAATGTGGGAAAAAAATCATTCCTAAAAATACCTGGACATTTTTTTTAAAAATCTGAATGAATTAAATCCAGTACAAAACTGTATACCATGATGTAAACTTGCAATTGGGCATTATAAATATACACGTTTTAAATGTAAATTATAAATATCTGTTCGGTATGGATTCGGTACAGCAGTTTTACAAAATTGCTTTTTAATTTTTATTCAACAGTGGTTTAATGAAAAATATTGTGTCTGTCCTTAAATAAATTAAATTATAACTAAAAGTTTCTTAAAGATAATGCTGTACACTATATAGGGAGCCCTTACTTACATATAGCTACTAAAGATTAACAACAGAGCCCAAACTATGAGCCTAAATTCAGTTGCTATTTATGTTTAGATATAATAATCAACACTCATAAGCTTCACATAAGGCAGTTTTTGCATTAACTTCTAAATCTAATTATTTTTATTCGTTGTTGAAATATAATCATTTAGTGGCTGTAATTTTCATGACAGGTTTATTTAAACAAACATTAAATAAACAAGACATCACTAACAGGCTTAGTAGTATATAATGAATATATAACGGCTAATATAATGAATATAACGGCTAATATAATGATTATATAACGGCTAATATAATGATTATAACTAACGGCTAATATAATGAATATAACGGCTAATATAATGAATATAACGGCTAATATAATGACTATAACGGCTAATATAATGACTATAACGGCTAATATAATGAATATATAACGGCTAATATAATGATTATAACGGCTAATATAATGAATATAACGGCTAATATAATGACTATAACGGCTAATATAATGAATATATAACGGCTAATATAATGATTATAACGGCTAATATAATGAATATAACGGCTAATATAATGAATATAACGGCTAATATAATGAATATAACGGCTAATATAATGATTATAACGGCTAATATAATGAATATAACGGCTAATATAATGATTATAACGGCTAATATAATGAATATAACGGCTAATATAATGAATATAACGGCTAATATAATGAATATATAACGGCTAATATAATGATTATAACGGCTAATATAATGAATATAACGGCTAATATAATGAATATAACGGCTAATATAATGAATATAACGGCTAATATAATGAATATATAACGGCTAATATAATGAATATATAACGGCTAATATAATGATTATAACGGCTAATATAATGAATATATAACGGCTAATATAATGAATATAACGGCTAATATAATGATTATAACGGCTAATATAATGAATATAACGGCTAATATAATGATTATAACGGCTAATATAATGAATATAACGGCTAATATAATGAATATAACGGCTAATATAATGATTATAACGGCTAATATAATGAATATAACGACTAATATAATGAATATAACGGCTAATATAATGAATATATAACGGCTAATATAATGATTATAACGGCTAATATAATGAATATAACGGCTAATATAATGAATATAACGGCTAATATAATGAATATATAACGGCTAATATAATGATTATAACGGCTAATATAATGAATATAACGGCTAATATAATGAATATAACGACTAATATAATGAATATAACGGCTAATATAATGATTATAACGGCTAATATAATGAATATAACGGCTAATATAATGAATATAACGGCTAATATAATGATTATAACGGCTAATATAATGAATATAACGGCTAATATAATGAATATAACGGCTAATATAATGAATATATAACGGCTAATATAATGATTATAACGGCTAATATAATGAATATATAACGGCTAATATAATGATTATAACGGCTAATATAATGATTATAACGGCTAATATAATGAATATAACGGCTAATATAATGAATATATAACGGCTAATATAATGATTATAACGGCTAATATAATGATTATAACGGCTAATATAATGAATATAACGGCTAATATAATGAATATAACGGCTAATATAATGAATATATAACGGCTAATATAATGATTATAACGGCTAATATAATGAATATATAATGGCTAATATAATGATTATAACGACTAATATAATGAATATAACGGCTAATATAATGAATATAACGGCTAATATAATGAATATATAACGGCTAATATAATGATTATAACGGCTAATATAATGAATATAACGGCTAATATAATGTATATATAACGGCTAATATAATGATTATAACGGCTAATATAATGAATATATAACGGCTAATATAATGATTATAACGGCTAATATAATGAATATAACGGCTAATATAATGTATATATAACGGCTAATATAATGATTATAACGGCTAATATAATGAATATAACGGCTAATATAATGAATATATAACGGCTAATATAATGATTATAACGGCTAATATAATGATTATAACGGCTAATATAATGAATATAACGGCTAATATAATGATTATAACGGCTAATATAATGATTATAACGGCTAATATAATGATTATAACGGCTAATATAATGAATATAACGGCTAATATAATGAATATAACGGCTAATATAATGAATATAACGGCTAATATAATGAATATAACGGCTAATATAATGAATATAACGGCTGATATAATGAATATAACGGCTAATATAATGATTATAACGGCTAATATAATGATTATAACGGCTAATATAATGAATATAACGGCTAATATAATGAATATAACGGCTAATATAATGATTATAACGGCTAATATAATGATTATAACGGCTAATATAATGAATATAACGGCTAATATAATGAATATAACGGCTAATATAATGAATATAACGGCTAATATAATGAATATAACGGCTAATATAATGAATATAACGGCTAATATAATGAATATAACGGCTAATATAATGAATATAACGGCTAATATAATGATTATAACGGCTAATATAATGATTATAACGGCTAATATAATGAATATAACGGCTAATATAATGAATATAACGGCTAATATAATGAATATAACGGCTAATATAATGAATATAACGGCTAATATAATGAATATAACGGCTAATATAATGAATATAACGGCTAATATAATGAATATAACGGCTAATATAATGAATATAACGGCTAATATAATGAATATAACGGCTAATATAATGAATATAACGGCTAATATAATGAATATAACGGCTAATATAATGAATATAACGGCTAATATAATGAATATAACGGCTAATATAATGAATATAACGGCTAATATAGTGAATATAACGGCTAATATAATGAATATAACGGCTAATATAGTGAATATAACGGCTAATATAGTGAATATAACGGCTAATATAGTGAATATAACGGCTAATATAATGAATATAACGGCTAATATAGTGAATATAACGGCTAATATAATGAATATAACGGCTAATATAATGAATATAACGGCTAATATAATGAATATAACGGCTAATATAGTGAATATAACGGCTAATATAATGAATATAACGGCTAATATAATGAATATAACGGCTAATATAATGATTATAACGGCTAATATAATGAATATAACGGCTAATATAATGATTATAACGGCTAATATAATGAATATAACGGCTAATATAATGAATATATAACGGCTAATATAATGAATATAACGGCTAATATAGTGAATATAACGGCTAATATAGTGAATATATAACGGCTAATATAATGAATATAACGGCTAATATAGTGAATATAACGGCTAATATAGTGAATATATAACGGCTAATATAATGAATATAACGGCTAATATAATGAATATAACGGCTAATATAATGATTATAACGGCTAATATAATGATTATAACGGCTAATATAATGAATATAACGGCTAATATAATGAATATAACGGCTAATATAATGAATATAACGGCTAATATAATGAATATAACGGCTAATATAATGAATATAACGGCTAATATAATGAATATAACGGCTAATATAATGAATATAACGGCTAATATAATGAATATAACGGCTAATATAGTGAATATAACGGCTAATATAATGAATATAACGGCTAATATAATGAATATAACGGCTAATATAATGATTATAACGGCTAATATAATGATTATAACGGCTAATATAATGATTATAACGGCTAATATAATGATTATAACGGCTAATATAATGAATATAACGGCTAATATAATGAATATAACGGCTAATATAATGATTATAACGGCTAATATAATGATTATAACGGCTAATATAATGAATATAACGGCTAATATAATGAATATAACGGCTAATATAATGAATATAACGGCTAATATAGTGAATATAACGGCTAATATAATGAATATAACGGCTAATATAATGAATATAACGGCTAATATAATGATTATAACGGCTAATATAATGATTATAACGGCTAATATAATGATTATAACGGCTAATATAATGAATATAACGGCTAATATAGTGAATATATAACGGCTAATATAATGAATATAACGGCTGATATAATGAATATAACGGCTAATATAATGAATATAACGGCTAATATAATGATTATAACGGCTAATATAATGATTATAACGGCTAATATAATGATTATAACGGCTAATATAATGAATATAACGGCTAATATAATGATTATAACGGCTAATATAATGAATATAACGGCTAATATAATGACTATAACGGCTAATATAATGAATATAACGGCTAATATAATGAATATAACGGCTAATATAATGAATATAACGGCTAATATAATGAATATAACGGCTAATATAATGATTATAACGGCTAATATAATGATTATAACGGCTAATATAATGAATATAACGGCTAATATAATGAATATAACGGCTAATATAATGAATATAACGGCTAATATAATGAATATAACGGCTAATATAATGAATATAACGGCTAATATAATGATTATAACGGCTAATATAATGAATATAACGGCTAATATAATGATTATAACGGCTAATATAATGATTATAACGGCTAATATAATGAATATAACGGCTAATATAATGAATATAACGGCTAATATAATGAATATAACGGCTAATATAATGAATATAACGGCTAATATAATGAATATAACGGCTAATATAGTGAATATAACGGCTAATATAATGAATATATAACGGCTAATATAATGAATATAACGGCTAATATAATGAATATAACGGCTAATATAATGAATATAACGGCTAATATAATGAATATAACGGCTAATATAATGAATATAACGGCTAATATAATGATTATAACGGCTAATATAATGAATATAACGGCTAATATAGTGAATATAACGGCTAATATAATGAATATAACGGCTAATATAATGAATATAACGGCTAATATAATGATTATAACGGCTAATATAATGATTATAACGGCTAATATAATGATTATAACGGCTAATATAATGAATATAACGGCTAATATAGTGAATATATAACGGCTAATATAATGAATATAACGGCTGATATAATGAATATAACGGCTAATATAATGAATATAACGGCTAATATAATGATTATAACGGCTAATATAATGATTATAACGGCTAATATAATGAATATAACGGCTAATATAATGATTATAACGGCTAATATAATGAATATAACGGCTAATATAATGACTATAACGGCTAATATAATGAATATAACGGCTAATATAATGAATATATAACGGCTAATATAATGAATATAACGGCTGATATAATGAATATAACGGCTAATATAATGAATATAACGGCTAATATAATGAATATAACGGCTAATATAATGAATATAACGGCTAATATAATGATTATAACGGCTAATATAATGAATATAACGGCTAATATAGTGAATATAACGGCTAATATAATGAATATAACGGCTAATATAATGAATATAACGGCTAATATAATGATTATAACGGCTAATATAATGATTATAACGGCTAATATAATGATTATAACGGCTAATATAATGAATATATAACGGCTAATATAATGAATATAACGGCTAATATAATGAATATAACGGCTAATATAATGAATATAACGGCTAATATAATGAATATAACGGCTAATATAATGAATATAACGGCTAATATAATGATTATAACGGCTAATATAATGAATATAACGGCTAATATAGTGAATATAACGGCTAATATAATGAATATAACGGCTAATATAATGAATATAACGGCTAATATAATGATTATAACGGCTAATATAATGAATATAACGGCTGATATAATGAATATAACGGCTAATATAATGAATATAACGGCTAATATAATGATTATAACGGCTAATATAATGATTATAACGGCTAATATAATGATTATAACGGCTAATATAATGAATATATAACGGCTAATATAATGAATATAACGGCTAATATAATGAATATAACGGCTGATATAATGAATATAACGGCTAATATAATGAATATAACGGCTAATATAATGATTATAACGGCTAATATAATGATTATAACGGCTAATATAATGATTATAACGGCTAATATAATGAATATATAACGGCTAATATAATGAATATAACGGCTAATATAATGAATATAACGGCTAATATAATGAATATAACGGCTAATATAATGAATATAACGGCTAATATAATGAATATAACGGCTAATATAATGATTATAACGGCTAATATAATGAATATAACGGCTAATATAATGAATATAACGGCTAATATAATGAATATAACGGCTAATATAATGATTATAACGGCTAATATAATGAATATAACGGCTAATATAGTGAATATAACGGCTAATATAATGAATATAACGGCTAATATAATGAATATAACGGCTAATATAATGATTATAACGGCTAATATAATGAATATAACGGCTGATATAATGAATATAACGGCTAATATAATGAATATAACGGCTAATATAATGATTATAACGGCTAATATAATGATTATAACGGCTAATATAATGATTATAACGGCTAATATAGTGAATATATAACGGCTAATATAATGAATATAACGGCTAATATAATGAATATAACGGCTGATATAATGAATATAACGGCTAATATAATGAATATAACGGCTAATATAATGATTATAACGGCTAATATAATGATTATAACGGCTAATATAATGATTATAACGGCTAATATAATGAATATATAACGGCTAATATAATGAATATAACGGCTAATATAATGAATATAACGGCTAATATAATGAATATAACGGCTAATATAATGAATATAACGGCTAATATAATGAATATAACGGCTAATATAATGATTATAACGGCTAATATAATGAATATAACGGCTAATATAGTGAATATAACGGCTAATATAATGAATATAACGGCTAATATAATGAATATAACGGCTAATATAATGATTATAACGGCTAATATAATGATTATAACGGCTAATATAATGATTATAACGGCTAATATAATGAATATAACGGCTAATATAGTGAATATAACGGCTAATATAATGAATATAACGGCTAATATAATGAATATAACGGCTAATATAATGAATATAACGGCTAATATAATGAATATAACGGCTAATATAATGAATATAACGGCTAATATAATGAATATAACGGCTAATATAATGATTATAACGGCTAATATAATGAATATAACGGCTGATATAATGAATATAACGGCTAATATAATGAATATAACGGCTAATATAATGATTATAACGGCTAATATAATGATTATAACGGCTAATATAATGATTATAACGGCTAATATAATGAATATAACGGCTAATATAATGATTATAACGGCTAATATAATGAATATAACGGCTAATATAATGACTATAACGGCTAATATAATGAATATAACGGCTAATATAGTGAATATATAACGGCTAATATAATGAATATAACGGCTGATATAATGAATATAACGGCTAATATAATGAATATAACGGCTAATATAATGATTATAACGGCTAATATAATGATTATAACGGCTAATATAATGATTATAACGGCTAATATAATGAATATAACGGCTAATATAATGATTATAACGGCTAATATAATGAATATAACGGCTAATATAATGAATATAACGGCTAATATAGTGAATATAACGGCTAATATAATGAATATAACGGCTAATATAGTGAATATATAACGGCTAATATAATGAATATAACGGCTAATATAATGAATATAACGGCTAATATAATGAATATAACGGCTAATATAATGAATATAACGGCTAATATAATGATTATAACGGCTAATATAATGAATATAACGGCTGATATAATGAATATAACGGCTAATATAATGAATATAACGGCTGATATAATGAATATAACGGCTAATATAATGAATATAACGGCTAATATAATGACTATAACGGCTAATATAATGAATATAACGGCTAATATAATGACTATAACGGCTAATATAATGAATATAACGGCTAATATAATGATTATAACGGCTAATATAATGAATATAACGGCTAATATAATGATTATAACGGCTAATATAATGAATATAACGGCTGATATAATGAATATAACGGCTAATATAATGAATATAACGGCTAATATAATGATTATAACGGCTAATATAATGAATATAACGGCTAATATAATGATTATAACGGCTAATATAATGAATATAACGGCTAATATAATGAATATAACGGCTAATATAATGAATATAACGGCTAATATAATGACTATAACGGCTAATATAATGAATATAACGGCTAATATAATGACTATAACGGCTAATATAATGAATATAACGGCTAATATAATGATTATAACGGCTAATATAATGAATATAACGGCTAATATAATGATTATAACGGCTAATATAATGAATATAACGGCTAATATAATGAATATAACGGCTAATATAATGAATATAACGGCTAATATAATGAATATAACGGCTAATATAATGAATATAACGGCTAATATAATGAATATAACGGCTAATATAATGAATATAACGGCTAATATAATGATTATAACGGCTAATATAATGATTATAACGGCTAATATAATGAATATAACGGCTAATATAATGAATATAACGGCTAATATAATGATTATAACGGCTAATATAATGAATATAACGGCTAATATAATGAATATAACGGCTAATATAATGATTATAACGGCTAATATAATGAATATAACGGCTAATATAATGAATATAACGGCTAATATAATGAATATAACGGCTAATATAATGAATATAACGGCTAATATAATGATTATAACGGCTAATATAATGAATATAACGGCTAATATAATGATTATAACGGCTAATATAATGAATATAACGGCTAATATAATGATTATAACGGCTAATATAATGAATATAACGGCTAATATAATGAATATAACGGCTAATATAATGAATATAACGGCTAATATAATGATTATAACGGCTAATATAATGAATATAACGGCTAATATAATGAATATAACGGCTAATATAATGAATATAACGGCTAATATAATGAATATAACGGCTAATATAATGAATATAACGGCTAATATAATGATTATAACGGCTAATATAATGATTATAACGGCTAATATAATGAATATAACGGCTAATATAATGAATATAACGGCTAATATAATGATTATAACGGCTAATATAATGAATATAACGGCTAATATAATGAATATAACGGCTAATATAATGATTATAACGGCTAATATAATGAATATAACGGCTAATATAATGAATATAACGGCTAATATAATGAATATAACGGCTAATATAATGAATATAACGGCTAATATAATGATTATAACGGCTAATATAATGAATATAACGGCTAATATAATGATTATAACGGCTAATATAATGAATATAACGGCTAATATAATGATTATAACGGCTAATATAATGAATATAACGGCTAATATAATGAATATAACGGCTAATATAATGAATATAACGGCTAATATAATGATTATAACGGCTAATATAATGAATATAACGGCTAATATAATGAATATAACGGCTAATATAATGAATATAACGGCTAATATAATGAATATAACGGCTAATATAATGAATATAACGGCTAATATAATGATTATAACGGCTAATATAATGATTATAACGGCTAATATAATGAATATAACGGCTAATATAATGAATATAACGGCTAATATAATGATTATAACGGCTAATATAATGAATATAACGGCTAATATAATGAATATAACGGCTAATATAATGATTATAACGGCTAATATAATGAATATAACGGCTAATATAATGATTATAACGGCTAATATAGTGAATATAACGGCTAATATAATGAATATAACGGCTAATATAATGATTATAACGGCTAATATAATGAATATAACGGCTAATATAATGATTATAACGGCTAATATAATGAATATAACGGCTAATATAATGATTATAACGGCTAATATAATGAATATAACGGCTAATATAATGAATATAACGGCTAATATAATGAATATAACGGCTAATATAATGAATATAACGGCTAATATAATGATTATAACGGCTAATATAATGAATATAACGGCTAATATAATGATTATAACGGCTAATATAATGAATATAACGGCTAATATAATGATTATAACGGCTAATATAATGAATATAACGGCTAATATAATGAATATAACGGCTAATATAGTGAATATAACGGCTAATATAATGATTATAACGGCTAATATAATGAATATAACGGCTAATATAATGAATATAACGGCAAATATAATGAATATAACGGCTAATATAATGAATATAACGGCTAATATAATGAATATAACGGCTAATATAATGATTATAACGGCTAATATAATGAATATAACGGCTAATATAATGAATATAACGGCTAATATAATGATTATAACGGCTAATATAATGAATATAACGGCTAATATAATGAATATAACGGCTAATATAATGATTATAACGGCTAATATAATGAATATAACGGCTAATATAATGAATATAACGGCTAATATAATGAATATAACGGCTAATATAATGAATATAACGGCTAATATAATGAATATAACGGCTAATATAATGATTATAACGGCTAATATAATGATTATAACGGCTAATATAATGAATATAACGGCTAATATAATGATTATAACGGCTAATATAATGATTATAACGGCTAATATAATGATTATAACGGCTAATATAATGATTATAACGGCTAATATAATGATTATAACGGCTAATATAATGATTATAACGGCTAATATAATGAATATAACGGCTAATATAATGAATATAACGGCTAATATAATGAATATAACGGCTAATATAATGATTATAACGGCTAATATAATGAATATAACGGCTAATATAATGAATATAACGGCTAATATAATGATTATAACGGCTAATATAATGAATATAACGGCTAATATAATGAATATAACGGCTAATATAATGAATATAACGGCTGATATAATGAATATAACGGCTAATATAATGAATATAACGGCTAATATAGTGAATATATAACGGCTAATATAATGATTATAACGGCTAATATAATGAATATAACGGCTAATATAATGAATATAACGGCTAATATAATGAATATATAACGGCTAATATAATGAATATAACGGCTAATATAGTGCATGTATTCGTGAAAGAGTTGATTTCTCTAGTGAGCTCACAGCTGTGGACACTGAAGGACTTCTGAGTAAACGTGATTCTGCATGACATTGTTTAAAAGCTGTTTTATTGTCTTTCCGCGGTTGAAACACAGATGGAGCGATTACACGACATATGATACATTTCAGTAAGTTGTAATGTATCCTCAACATACCTTAGATGTATTCATTTATGTTTATTCTTTAGGAAGAGATGATCGCATTGACTCGCACGCTGCTGCTTTAAGTTGAACTGATACGGGTCTATCAGTCACGTCACATTAAAGAGCGTTAAACGGCATTTATCGTTTGAATTTCGTGATAAAATGGACTGAATACTTAATATGTTCGTGTGGGAACTCGGATTGAAGTGTGTTCCGCGCTCACAACAAGCCGACTGTGAACTGTTAAAGATTACATTCATAACCGTTCGGTACACGCGTGCACCGTACCGAAAGCCCTGTACCCAAACGGTTCAATACGAATACGTGTACCGTTACACCTCTACTACTCAGCATAGTCTCACAAAATCCTGTGGGAAACAAAAATAATATATTTACAATGTAATATAAATATGAATAAACACTGCTACAGCTTCTTGTTGAGCTCACAAGCCTTTGTACTGTTGTCAGTTTAAAACTATATACAACTATAATGGAAAAAAGATTTACAAATATTTTTGGTTATGTAACTTAATAAAAGTTTGATTATTCTATTGGTTCCTTATATTTTTAATTTCTGATCCATTAAATTCAAGCAATGTTTATATATACAGGGAGTGCAGAATTATTAGGCACGTTGATTTTCTGATCATATTTTTTTTCCAGGCACATTTGACCAATTCCAAACCACAGTAATCCTAATAACTACTATTGATTTAGTATTTAATAATGTATAAGTGATATATAATTGTTCATGAAGGCAGGAAATGAAAATCACCTTATATTCAGGTGTGCAGAATTATTAGGCATGTTTACTTTTACAGATAAATTGAGCCAAAAAAGAGATTTAACTCAGACTGAAAAGTCAAAAAGTATTTAATGCCCATGAGAAGGATGCAATACTAGACATTGCAGTTAAGGCATGACCATTGGACAGTGAAATGCTCGTTGGGTCAGCAGGATCTGACAAAAACATGTGGCGGAGAAATGGCACCTGTTAACTGCAAAAGAATGAAGAATTAAGGTGAAGAATTAAGGGTGAAACCATCAGGAACCCTTTAGTCTCCAGCGCCACCATTTTCCAGAGCTGCAACCTACCTGGAGTCTCCAGAAGTGCAAGGTGTCAGGATCTCAGAGACTTCAGTTAGGTAAAGAATCCTAAAAAATGACCCCCACTAAATAAGAATCACAAGCTGAAGTGTTGTAAAATACATGAAGAAGGTTTTTTTATAGGCTTTATGGACAGATAGGTTGAGAGTGACTCTTGAAGGACCAGCACCACATCCTCTAGTACCACTGTTTGAAGAATTCATCTTCCAGAATCTGGCAGTACGTTTTGGGAGTTCATTTTTAGTCCATCTCTGCAAAACGGACTTCAGGGTGGACTAAAATGAACTCCCAAAACGTACTGCCAGATTCTGAACTAAAAACACTACTGACCTGACCCTGTATCAGTCTCTCCTCGCTTCTTTCTCTGCTAACGTCTCCACTGCTAAAACTACATACTACAACAACAGAATCAACAACTGCCCTGACTCTCGTGCACTTTTCAGAACATTCTCCTCGCTCCTTTGTCCTCCTGCCCCCCCTCCTTCATCAACTCTTACAGCTGATGACTTTGCATCATTTTTCACAAACAAAACCTCCTCCATCAGCAGCCAATTCTCCACACCACAAACCGACACGCACATCTCAAAAACTATCACACATACGCTTCCCTCCTTCTCTCTGCTCTCCGAAACAGATGTCTCCAAACTCATCCTTTCCAATCATCCCACTACCTGTCCGCTTGACCCTATCTCCACTCACCTCCTTCAGGCCATTTCTTCTTCTGTTACTCCTGCACTCACTCACATTGTCAACACCTCTCTTCACACCGGGACCTTCCCCACAGCATTTAAGCAGGCTCGGGTAACCCCACTGCTTAAGAAACCCTCACTAAACCCAGCACTTTTAGAAAACTACAGACCGGTATCCCTTCTGCCTTTCATTGCAAAGACACTTGAGCGAGTTGTGTTTAACCAGCTCTCTACGTTTCTTGAACAGAACAACCTCCTGGACAACAACCAATCCGGCTTCAAAAGCGGCCACTCAACTGAGACTGCCCTGCTCTCGGTTACGGAGGCACTGAGACAGGCAAGAGCGGCTTCCAGATCCACAGTACTTATCTTACTGGATCTGTCTGCTGCTTTTGACACAGTTAACCACCAGATCCTCCTGTCAACTCTCATGAAGATGGGCATCTCAGGAACTGCTCACCAGTGGCTGAAGTCTTATCTCTCAGGTAGGTCCTTCAGGGTGTCATGGAGAGGTGAAGTGTCTAAGTCACATCATCTAGCCACTGGAGTTCCACAGGGCTCAGTGCTTGGACCACTTCTCTTCTCCATCTACATGTCATCACTGGGATCTGTCATTCAGAAACATGGCTTTTCCTATCACTGCTATGCCGACGTCAACTCTACTTCTCATTTCAACCAGATGATCCCACGGTTGGTGTTCGTACCGCTGCCTGCCTAACAGACATTTCTGCCTGGATGAAGGAGCATCACCTGCAACTCAACCTTGCAAAGACAGAACTGCTTGTGGTCTCAGCCAACCCAGCACTTCATCACAATCTCTCCATTCAGCTAGGATCATCAACCATAACTCCGTCCAGTACAGCCAGGAACCTTGGAGTTGTGATTGATGACCAGCTAAAATTCACTGACCACATTACTGCAACAACCCGGTCCTGCAGATTTGCGTTATACAACATTAGGAAGATTAGACCCTTCCTATCAGAGCAGGCCACACAACTCCTGGTCCAAGCTCTTGTTCTCTCCAGACTGGACTACTGAAATGCTCTTCTAGCGGGCCTTCCGGCATGCACTATCAAACCCTTGCAACTGATCCAGAACGCAGCGGCGAGGGTGGTCTTTAACGAGCCAAAGAGAGAGCACGTCACGCCTCTCTTCATCAGTCTGCACTGGCTGCCAATAGCCTCTCGCATCAAATTCAAGACACTGGTACTCGCCTTCAAAGCAACCACTGGCTCTGCACCAATATACCTAAACTCGCTTGTTCAGACTTTCACTCCCTCCAGGAGCTTACGTTCTGCCAGTGAACGACGCCTTGTGGTGCCATCCCAAAGAGGCATGAAATCACTCTCACGGACCTTTTCCTGGACCGCACCCACCCTGTGGAATGACCTGCCTATCTCAAGTCGAGCAGCCGAGTCTGGAGCCATTTTCAAAAAACAGCTAAAGACACATCTCTTCCAGCAGCACCTGACCAATCAAGAATAGCACTTATCACTCTATTCATTTTCTGTCTCTGTCTGTCAAAAAAACAAAACAAACACACCTTCTGTCCTGTGTTCTGTGTTAGATTAACTGAGACTTGTTACAGCACTTGCATACTGTAGCCCTCGACTGTTCCAGCTGCTTCTACTGCTCTCATTTGTAAGTCGCTTTGGATAAAAGCGTCTGCTAAATGACTAAATGTACTGCAGTTATCAGGCACTGATCAGGGATCAGCACTGCTACTCGTGTGATATTGCTCATATATAATGTTACACGTGTGTGTGTGTGTGTGTGTGTGTGTGTGTGTGTGTGTGTGGGGTTCACCTGCAGTAATCGACTCTTCCAGTCGTTCCTCCCTCCTTTCCTTCCTCCTCCTCCTCCTCCTCCCGGTCCGCTGGCTTTGCCATCTGAGGATGAAGAGGCTCTGTGAGTGAGGATGACTCTGATGAAGAGGATCATCCGCTCATCTCTTACCTTTAGGAGCATCAGTGGAGAACGGCAGGATCGGGAGCGTGGAGGGATTTCCTGTGGACGCCAGCGGCTTCAGCCGGAGCAGGGATACAAACTGAGGAAGGAGCAATACATCAATCACACACACACACACCCAGCAGGAGTTTCACCTTAACACAGTTACATCATGAAGATCAACCAGATCACACACACACACACGTCTGTCTCTCTCTCACACACACACACACACACACACACACACACACACACACACACACACACACACACACACACACACACACACACACACACACACACACGTCTTTCTCTCTCACACACACACGTCTGTCTCTCTCTCTCTCTCACACACACTCACACTCACACTCACACACACACACACACACACACACACACACACACACACACACACACACACACACACACACACACACACGTGTCTCTCTCTCTCTCTCTCTCTCTCTCTCTCTCTCTCTCTCTCTCTCACACACACACACACACACACACACACGCGTCTCTCTCTCTCTCTCTCTCTCTCACACACACACACACACTCTCGCTCTCTCACCGGTCTCGCGGCGGTGAGTCTCGCGGCTCCTCGAGCGTTGACGGCGCGCAGTAAAGCTCTGGCCCCGCAGCGCGCGGAGAGCAGCCCCGCCATCAGAGCTCTTCGGTCGGTCGGTCGGTCGGTCGGTCACTCTCAGCTCGGCGGAGCTTCCTCCATCACTTCAGATTTGTTGAGTAACTGCTGCTCTGAATGACATTTGCGCCGGCAGGACCCCACAGGCCGCCTCCGAACGCCTGAGGGAGATTTCTTACTCTAAATTAAAATAATAATAATATTTATTTAGGGCGATATACGTTATTATATATTTATAAGTATGTTTTTGAGCTTATAATTATTTTTAGTAATATAACTCCATGGGGAAAAATAATTTACTCTTGAACAGGCAGTAGAAGGCGACTTGGGGTCCTTAAATGCAGTACATAACGTCAAGCTCCGCCCCCTAGCCGATTCTAAAGATTTGATTGGTCATGTCGGTCACGTGGAAACCCTCTCTTCCTCCAAGGCCGAGTCGCATTCAGGACAGTATTGCAGACGCTTCAGAAATGTTGTGTTTAAGATTAATTCCACGAATTTGCCTCGCGCCCTACTAGCAATTCGACACACACGTCTAAAAAAAAGAATGATAAACTTAAACGACTGTGATAATGAGATGTTAAAACAGAACGGCTTCCTATCTGACCAATCAGAGCCAACTCAAGCATGTTAAGCCACGCCCAGTCAGGAACTTTTAAACGGCTTTACTGGTCGATTTCTTTAAACTGTCTAAATTACACAAGGACACGTTTCGTTTTTATAATTTGCTTTTACATATTTCGTTTTTTATTGATTTTTTTTTGGCCACCTTTCAATATATAAATATGAATATTAAAAAGAAATGAATGTGCGATTGAAGGTTTAATGTTTAATAAACAGATATTAAACATTGACCCTTTATTTTCAAATCAAGCTTTATTTGTCTCCATCCGTGCATGTGTTTTATTTAACTCACCTCATCATTTCCAGAGTTCTCTATCAAAATATTGATTAAATAATTAAGATGTTTTATACTGACATATTTAGTTCTGTGTCCCTGAATCCTGGTATAACTCCTAGGTTTGAGGTGCACCGTGGGATTAGACAAGGGTGTCCGATTTCTCCAAAACTGTTTATTCTAGCCACTCAATCACTTATCATCCTCATTAATCATAAACCCGATTTGCATGGAATCTCGATATTTGATAAGGAATTTTGCAGACGACACCGTAATCTTTTTAAGGAATAAATTAATGATTGATGTTGCCCTTGATTCAGTTTCAATTTTCTCTAAAGCTTCAGGATTAACACTCAATATAAAAAAATGTGAGCTACTTCCCATTCACTCATCAACAGATTCCATCATATCTTCAATTGAGGTTAAATCTGAAGTGAAATATCTTGGAATACTTTTATCCAAAAATGCTATCAGAAGGGAAGATGTTAACTTTTCTAACCGATTAATTGATATGAAGAAATCCTTAAGTCGCTGGCTCTCCAGAGACCTCACTATCTTTGGTAGGGTTACTCTATCTAAATCAGATGGTATTTCCAAAGTAATATATCCATGTCACTCCCTGTATGTTTCTTCCGGATATATTAAGAAAGCCAACTCAATTATTTTTCAATTTCTGTGGAAAAATAAAACCCATTATATTAGGAAATCACAGCTTGTTAAAGAGTATGATATGGGGGGTATCAAAGCCTTGGATTTTGAATCAATGTTTGGGACCTTTAAGATTAAATGGTTGAAAACATATCTATCACAGCCAGATGCTATGTGGTTTCACATTCCTAGACATATATTTAAAAAGGTAGGAGGGCTTGATTTTCTTTTGCAATGTGATTTTGAGGTGACCAAAATGCCTGTTAAATTATCAAAATTCCACAAACAAATTCTTCAATACTGGAAGATGATCTTCACCCATAATTTTTCTCCTCATGAATCCACCTTATGGAACAATAGGGTCATTATGATTAATAGGAAAACACTGTTTAGGTATGATTGGTATGATAAGGGCATTGTGTTTGTGAATGATGTTATAGATGATAATGGTAACTTTTTGGAATATGAAGCCTTCATAGACAAATATAACATAAACTGTACTTATAGAGAATACAATAAGATCTGTAAAGCAATACCTGTCCCATTATTACAGTTAATTCGAAACACATTGTTGTATACAATAAGAAGACCCTTACCAACTTTACCAAATTTAGCTATTAACAATTGTATTTTAGTTGACAATAAATGTAATAATAAATATATTAATGATGCTTTGAAATCTAGGTTATTTTTTGATTATGGCAGAGGATTGTGTGTACAAGTTCCGAATATGGGTGCTTTGTCCATAGGAAAATCACATTTTAAATTTATTAAATGGCCCATTTCCCCAAAAGTCAAAGAGACTCACTTTAAAATAATTTATAAAACATATCCGGTTGCGGACTTTCTCAGAAAAAGATTTAAATTTGATGTAGTAGACCCTTGTGCATTTTGCCAGATGACTGATGAGACTTTGGAACACATGTTCTTTTTTTGCCCCATGTCCAATAGCTTTTGTTCCGAACTACACAATTGGATATCACTTAAGATTGATAATATCCCTACTCTTACCTTGACACACATCCTCTTCTACATGGATAATTTAGATTCGTCAGTATCAGATTTAGTCAATATGATTATTCTTATGGGTAAAGATCATATTCATTGTAGTAAGTGGAGATGTTCTAAGCCTTCCTTTATTTGGTTTATAAATGATTTTAAATTATATTTTACCTCACTGAAAAAGATGAAATCAACTAAAATTGCCATAAAAATGTGTAGTGACATATCTAGGAAACTATTGTTGTGAATAATCTCCCTTTGTGTGTGCCGCTCCAAATGTTAAAATTATTATATTTAGCCTTTTGCCATTGACTTATGTTTTTAAATAGCCCCTTTTTTGTTTTGTCTTTGTTGTTTTCTGTTTAGGTATTACATTTTGTTTTTGACAACATTTGTAATTACATGTATGTGTATATTCTCTTTCCCCTACGAGAGTTTTGTATTTTGCTGGGGGTTTTTTGTCAATAAAAAAAAAAATAATAATAATTGATTAAATCCGATGATGTATGCCCCACCCAAGCCTCCATCCAATCAAAAGCGAATGACAGAATTAAGCCCCGCCCACATAACATTTGCGACACCAAATAAAAGATCACTACTTCCGTCTCATTGTGATAACCCGTTCACAAACGTATGCTTTATTTCACTTTATTGCTTCATATATAACTGCATGTTATCAGACAATGTGTACTTTATGAGGTCCACAACAAACTTAAATATTCATATGAAAAAACACAAACGGAAACACGTCACACTATATTCAGCAAGTGCACATGTCAACAGAACTAGAATAACTCCAACACAAATGCTAAAAAACAAACATTATTATTATTATTATTATTATTATTATAGGGAACATTTTATTTTAAGGTGACGTAGTTACATGTACTTACTATAGTAATAACTGTAAATTATGCATAATTACGTGCAATCAACCCTAAACCAAACCTGAATCCTAACCCTATAGTAAGTACATGTAGTTAATTAATATTACTACGTCGCCTTAAAAAGTGTAAGCCGTGAGGTTGAGCTGTATGTTGTGCAATGACGGTGGCGCTGATGTTCAGTCGCTGTCGCTGTAAGAGCTGACGAAACAGCCGTCCTCTCCCAGCTCGGCCAGGAAACAGTGCCCTGAGAGACACAAACACACGTCACATGACTTCTGCACATCCAGCGGCTCCAGGAGACACTTTATGTTGACATGTGCCATCTACTAAAGTAGAAATAATATGGAAATTAAAAAGGGGTCACGTCAAGCAGGGCTGTGTATCACCAACAATGTCATGATACGATACGCATCACGATACTGAAGTCATGATACGATACGCATCACGATACTGAAGTCACGATACGATACGCATCACGATACTGAAGTCACGATACGCATCACGATACTGAAGTCATGATACGCATCACGATACTGAAGTCATGATACGCATCACGCTACTGAAGTCACGAT
The DNA here is from genome assembly GCA_023566225.1 of Romanogobio albipinnatus. NCBI lineage: Eukaryota > Metazoa > Chordata > Actinopteri > Cypriniformes > Gobionidae > Romanogobio > Romanogobio albipinnatus. The sequence continues at coordinate 3,102,774 of CM042262.1, read as the reverse complement.
ACGCATCACGATACTGAAGTCACGATACGCATCACGATACTGAAGTCACGATACGATACGCATCACGATACTGAAGTCACGATACGATACGCATCACGATACTGAAGTCACGATACGCATCACGATACTGAAGTCACGATACGCATCACGATACTGAAGTCACGATACGCATCACGATACTGAAGTCACGATACGATACGCATCACGATACTGAAGTCACGATACGATACGCATCACGATACTGAAGTCATGATACGATACGCATCACGATACTGAAGTCACGATACGATACGCATCACGATACTGAAGTCACGATACGCATCACGATACTGAAGTCATGATACGATACGCATCACGATACTGAAGTCACGATACGATACGCATCACGATACTGAAGTCATGATACGATACGCATCACGATACTGAAGTCACGATACGATACGCATCACGATACTGAAGTCACGATACGCATCACAATACTGAAGTCACGATACGATACGCATCACGATACTGAAGTCACGATACGATACGCATCACGATACTGAAGTCATGATACGATACGCATCACGATACTGAAGTCACGATACGATACGCATCACGATACTGAAGTCACGATACACATCACGATACTGAAGTCACGATACGCATCACGATACTGAAGTCATGATACGATACGCATCACGCTACTGAAGTCACGATACGATACGCATCACGATACTGAAGTCACGATATGCATCACGATACTGAAGTCACGATACGATACGCATCACAATACTGAAGTCACGATACGAATCACGATACTGAAGTCATGATACGATACGCATCACGCTACTGAAGTCACGATACGATACGCATCACGATACTGAAGTCACGATATGCATCACGATACTGAAGTCATGATACGATACGCATCACGATACTGAAGTCACGATACGAATCACGATACTGAAGTCACGATACGCATCACGATACTGAAGTCACAATACGCATCACGATACTGAAGTCACGATACGCATCACGATACTTAAGTCACGATACTGAAGTCACAATACGATACGCATCACGATACTGAAGTCACGATACGATACGCATCACGATACTGAAGTCACGATACGCATCACGATACTGAAGTCACGATACGATACGCATCACGATACTGAAGTCACGATACGCATCACGATACTGAAGTCACGATACGATACGCATCACGATACTGAAGTCACGATACGCATCACGATACTGAAGTCACGATACGATACGCATCACAATACTGAAGTCACGATACGCATCACGATACTGAAGTCACAATACGCATCACGATACTGAAGTCACGATATGATACGCATTATGATACTTAAGTCACAATACGTATCACGATACTGAAGTCATGATACGATACGCATCACGATACTGAAGTCACAATACGATACGCATCACGATACTGAAGTCATGAAACAATACGCATCACGATACTTAAGTCACGATACGATACGCATCACGATACTGAAGTCACGATACGAATCGCGATACTGAAGTCACGATACGATACACATCACGATACTGAAGTCACGATACGAATCACGATACTTAGGTCACGATACGCAAGTCACGATACGATACGCATCACGATACTGAAGTCACAATACGATACGCATCACGATACTGAAGTCATGATACGATACACATCACGATACTGAAGTCACGATACGATACGCATCACGATACTGAAGTCACGATACACATCACGATACTTAAGTCACGATACGATACGCATCATGATACTTAAGTCACGATACGTATCACGATACTGAAGTCACGATACGATACGCATCACGATACTGAAGTCACAATACGATATGTCACGATACTGAAGTCATGAAACAATACGCATCACGATACTTAAGTCACGATACGATACGCATCACGATACTGAAGTCACGATATGATACGCATCATGATACTTAAGTCACAATACGTATCACGATACTGAAGTCATGATACGATACGCATCACGATACTGAAGTCACAATACGATACGCATCACGATACTGAAGTCATGAAACAATACGCATCACGATACTTAAGTCACGATACGATACGCATCACGATACTGAAGTCACGATACGAATCGCGATACTGAAGTCACGATACGATACACATCACGATACTGAAGTCACGATACGAATCACGATACTTAGGTCACGATACGCAAGTCACGATACGATACGCATCACGATACTGAAGTCACGATACGATACGCATCACGATACTGAAGTCACAATACGATACGCATCACGATACTGAAGTCATGATACGATACACATCACGATACTGAAGTCACGATACGATACGCATCACGATACTTAAGTCACGATACGCATCACGATACTTAGGTCACGATACGATACGCATCATGATACTGAAGTCACGATATGATACGCATCATGATACTTAAGTCACGATACGTATCACGATACTGAAGTCACGATACGATACGCATCACGATACTGAAGTCACAATACGATACGCATCACGATACTGAAGTCACTATATGCATCACGATACTGAAGTCATGATACGATACGCATCACGATACTGAAGTCACGATACGAATCACGATACTGAAGTAACGATACGATACACATCACGATACTGAAGTCACAATACGAATCACGATACTGAAGTCACGATACGATACGCATCACGATACTGAAGTCACAATACGATACGAATCACGATACTGAAGTCATGATACGATACACATCACGATACTGAAGTCACGATACGATACGCATCACGATACTTAAGTCACGATACGCATCACGATACTTAAGTCACGATACGATACGCATCATGATACTGAAGTCACGATATGATACGCATCATGATACTTAAGTCACGATACGTATCATGATACTGAAGTCACGATACGCATCACGATACTGAAGTCACAATACGATACGCATCACGATACTGAAGTCATGATACGATACGCATCACGATACTGAAGTCACGATACGAATCACGATACTGAAGTCACGATACGATACACATCACGATACTGAAGTCACGATACGATACGCATCACGATACTTAAGTCACGATACGCATCACGATACTGAAGTCACGATACGATACGCATCACGATACTGAAGTCATGATACGATACGCATCACGATACTGAAGTCATGATACGATACGCATCACGATACTGAAGTCACGATACGATACGCATCACGATACTGAAGTACTGCACACTTTTATATTTAGCGCAAGTGTTACACTAGGTAAAAAAAAAAACGATTTTTCAATTAACCGTTTTTTAAAATGTGGTCGATTCAAACTTGATTCTCAAAGGCCATGAATCGATTTGTTTCCCCATATTTATTTCCGCAAACATTGAACATAAGATCTATTTACTGGTCTTCTCCACTAGATGTCACCTCTTATTGGCCGCTCGTGATGTTGCAAAGGAGCGAGAGGCGTGTCTTCATTCATTCAGTGCTTTATTGGCGGCTTCGGTGTGTTTGTAATGTTGAGGTGAAATGCTACAAATCTGCGGAAGCATTTGATGAGACGTCACCCAGACAGCCGAGCACACAACCGCTAGAAATAGATCACACACATGCGAACGCTTGCCTTGCATAAACTGGAGCGCTCACTTAAACACGAACGTTAGCCGTTATAGACACATTCAATAGACAGCGCAGGACCAATCATTCAACCCTAACAGCTTATATTATACACAGATTTCCTCCAATAACAGTTAGTCCACATAAGTCAGCACGTTAAGGTATTGTTGTTCGTTACCACGGCAACCGCTTGTGTCCAGGTATGAACGCGCTTCTCGTGTGTGAAGAGTAACTGCGCACATGATGGGTGGCAAAATCCCAAGAAAAGCTCGTCGTGGACTGAAAACTGCTGGAAATCATCCGATATCCTTTTCATCAAAATATCCATAAAACTAAATTGTATAAAATACATCTCGGATACATTTTTTTGTATTGTATGTAAAATAATTGTATGCATTTGAGATATAGAGATGGGTTCTGTTTTAATCTACCCGAGTGTACCTAAAATAAAAAGAGTTTAATATGCAGTTTTGTGGCTCTTCATTTCTTTTTAATTACCCACTTGTAAACTTATGTTCACTGTTCTTTTTTTAGTATATAGTGTCTATATTCATTGAGTTGAATCGAGAATGGAAATGGAAGATCTGAATCGATGCCCAGCCCTGTTTTACACGCGCACTCTCATTACACTCTCATTGTCACAAACAAAGCGGAGACTATGTAAATGCAAGATTAATTGATTAAACCTTTATTCTGAAAGCTTCAGGAACTATAAAGGAAGTGTTTAACTCACTGTCAGTCTCATTTGAAGAAAAGTTTTAATTTTTCATGAGACTTTGTGACCTTTCCTACATGCCGTATCTACTTCACATTATAATGTTATAATATTGATTTGATCATCTATAAAAATAAATTCAAAAACAAAATGTGTGAAACAAAACTGAGTGGTCCTCTGCCGCCATATACTGGTTATACTGGTCATTTTTATTTTAAAATAAAAGTGTTTGTATTGCACCAAGTGTTCGTTTTCCTACAGCCTGAAACTTTCAGTTTTACACATCTTTGAAGGATGAACAAAAAAAGGTTTTTGGCCATCACATTAAAAATAACATTTAAATTGGATAATATATTGATAGAGTTTGCCTTTCTGTTACTAATAATAGAAAATCAAACGCTATCATACTTCTCCGTGTACCCTTTACTTTCTTTGTGTAACAGTTCAGTGTAATAATATAAAGTTAAACACAAGTAAAAGAGAGGCGGTAAACTAATGAAGACGAAGAACGCTTTCAAAATAAAATCAAGCAACAATGAGCAATTAAAAGCATATTAAGATGATTTTAGGCGAAATGCCTGAAAAATCGAATACAATCTCTAGTAATGTTCATCACTTTTGACCAATAGGTGGCGCTGTTACGAAACTGATGTGGTCAGAGTGAGGTGACAATGACAGGTGGCATTGCAGAGATACAACCTCAAGAGTCATTTTGGCATCATGCCTCAACTTTGTTGCTGCGGTATACGAAAGCGGTTTCGTCTATCGACACGAAATCCAGTACTTTGTGTCGGCACAGTCCGAAGATGATCTCGAATTTGGTGAAAATCAGACAAATGATCTAGGAGCGGTTTGAAAAAGTACGTTTTGAAAGATGGCGTACAGGAAGATTGGCCAAAAATAGCAAAATTGGTGTCTATGTTCTCTGCATGACCCAAGAAATCTTTTAAGACCAGTTTCATAACAATAGGCAAATTTTGTCAAAAGTTAATTAGCATTTTGGGAAACTTCTGAACACAAGGTGGCGCTGCCCCAACATTTTTTTGTCAGGGCATGGTGCCAAAGACACATACTGAGTTCTGTAACGACACTCCAATGTGTTCGTAAAATATAGCACTTTTTGACAAAATTCAAAATGGCCAATATGGGAAAATTGGGTATCGTCGTCTCGGCGTATGCCACCAAAAATCCCCATTTTCATATCTCCTGACCACTAGGTGGCACTGCGGCGAAGCGCTTCAGGTCAGGGTTGTCATTACACACACCGAGATTGGTCAGAATACACTAAAGCGTTGCAGAGACACAGCCTCACGTTCATGTTGACAGGTATGTGGTCAAATTCATTTGCGCATTGTTCTCGAATCAACTTGAATGCCATCACTTTTTGACGGCCGAGGAGGACTTTGAAAAGTAGGTTTTTGGAAAATTCTAAATGGCGGAAAAGGAATTTTGTTTCTAGCCCTTACGGTTCAAAAGTTATTAGCATAAACGTGCGCGACTTTGGACAGTTGGTGGCGCTAGAGGGATTGAGTTAGAGACTCCAA
>CM042262.1:3016883-3094383 GCA_023566225.1 Romanogobio albipinnatus | reverse complement strand
AAAAGAAAATATAAAATAAAGATGAAATCCCCTATCTGGGGTGGAAGAAAATGGAGAGTCAGGTTTACTTTAAAAATATTTGTCAGGTAACTGTGCGTTTCGACAGTGCCCTTACAGACAAATCTTCTTGGCCTAACTTGAGGGCGTTCTCTAGATGTTTTACCCGTCAGAGCAGATCTAAACGGGTCTTCCTCGCACCGGAGCGAGTACTCAAAAAATATTTGTCAGGTAACTGTGCATTTAAACATTACCCTTACAGACAAATCTACATATAAACATGTATACACAACGGTAGTAAGGGCTTCCTGCTCACCTGTCTGTCAGGAGCGGGTCCCGGCTGAGGTCCTGCTCGCCGCAGAACACCCTCTTCAGCAGGTCCAGGTGCTGAGGGTTACTGACCCCGAACCCAGAGGCCAGGATCTCCGCGTGGACGTTGTACTCGTTGATGTAGGTCTTCAGACCCGGTACTCGCGTCATGCGCACCTGTGTGAGGAGAAGCAGAGCTAGGCCAGAGCTAGACCAGAGCAGGACCAGAGCTAAACCAGAGCTGGACCAGAGCTAGACCAGAGCTGGACCAGAGCTAGACCAGAGCTGGACCAGAGCTGGACCAGAGCTAGACCAGAGCTGGACCAGAGCTGGACCAGAGCTGGACCAGATTTAGACCAGAGCTGGACCAGAGCTAGATCAGAGCTGGACCAGAGCTGGACCAGATTTAGACCAGAGCTGGACCAGAGCTAGATCAGAGCTGGACCAGAGCTAGACCAGAGCTGGACCAGAGCTGGACCAGAGCTGGACCAGAGCTAGACCAGAGCTGGACCAGAGCTAGACCAGAGCGCTCTTCAGACCCCACCAGCACACATGAGGAACACCTACCATCGGATCCACCCAGACGGTGTTTCCCACACTCATCACCACCCGGGCCTGATGCAGCTTCCCTCGGATCTTCAGACTCACGGCTCGGGTCACCTGAACACACACATGAGGGCTTAATGCTAACCTCTTTCCCAAGGTGCACCTGTGCTGCTGAGTTGGAAAATTCAGGAGCGCATTTGGAAACTTTACGGGCGCAATTAACTATTCCTGCATTTACACCCACCTAAAGGATTATTAGGAACACCTGTTCAATTTCTCATTAATGCAATTATCTAATCAACCAATCACATGGCAGTTGCTTCAATGCATTTAGGGGTGTGGTCCTGGTCAAGACAATCTCCTGAACTCCAAACTGAATGTCGGAATGGGAAAGAAAGGTGATTTAAGCAATTTTGAGCGTGGCATGGTTGTTGGTGCCAGATGGGCCGGTCTGAGTATTTCACAATCTGCTCAGTTACTGGGATTTTCACGCACAACCATTTCTAGGGTTTACAAAGAATGGTGTGAAAAGGGAAACACATCCAGTATGTGGCAGTCCTGTGGGCCAAAATGCCTTGTTGATGCTAGAGGTCAGAGGAGAATGGGCCGACTGATTCAAGCTGATAGAAGAGCAACTTTGACTGAAATAACCACTCGTTACAACCGAGGTATGCAGCAAAGCATTTGTGAAGCCACAACACGCACAACCTTGAGGCGGATGGGCTACAACAGCAGAAGACCCCACCGGGTACCACTCATCTCCACTACAAATAGGAAAAAGAGGCTACAATTTGCACGAGCTCACCAAAATTGGACAGTTGAAGACTAGAAAAATGTTGCCTGGTCTGATGAGTCTGGATTTCTGTTGAGACATTCAGATGGTAGAGTCAGAATTTGGCGTAAACAGAATGAGAACATGGATCCATCATGCCTTGTTACCACTGTGCAGGCTGGTGGTGGTGGTGTAATGGTGTGGGGGATGTTTTCTTGGCACACTTTAGGCCCCTTAGTGCCAATTGGGCATGGTTTAAATGCCACGGCCTACCTGAGCATTGTTTCTGACCATGTCCATCCCTTTATGACCACCATGTGCCCATCCTCTGATGGCTACTTCCAGCAGGATAATGCCCCATGTCACAAAGCTCCAATCATTTCAAATTGGTTTCTTGAACATGACAATGAGTTCACTGTACTAAAATGGCCCCCACAGTCCCCAGATCTCAACCCAATAGAGCATCTTTGGGATGTGGTGGAACGGGAGCTTCGTGCCCTGGATGTGCATCCCACAAATCTCCATCAACTGCAAGATGCTATCCTATCAATATGGGCCAACATTTCTAAAGAATGCTTTCAGCTCCTTGTTGAATCAATGCCACGTAGAATTAAGGCAGTTCTGAAGGCGAAAGGGGGTCAAACACAGTATTAGTGGTGCTCCTAATAATCCTTTAGGTGAGTGTATATATATATATATATATAAAACACACTGTAACAGATTTTGCCATACTAGTGAGATACTATACACCAATCATGCATAACATTATGACCACCCCATACGCAACAAACTGAGATGCTCTGTGTATTCTGACAGCTTTCTATCAGAACCAGCATTAACTTCTTGAGCAGTTTGAGCTCCAGTAGCTCGTCTGTTTGATCGGACCACACGGGCCAGCCTTTGCTCCCCACGTGCATCAATGAGCCTTTGCCGCCCATGACCCTGTGGCTGTTCACCACTGTTCCTTCCACTTTTGATAGAGACTGACCACTGCAGACCGGGAACACCCCACAAGAGCTGCAGTTTTGGAGATGCTCTGACCCAGTCGTCTAGCCGTCACAATCTGGCCCTTGTCAAACTCGCTCTAATCCTTACGCTTGCCCATTTTTCCTGCTTCTAACACATCAACTCTAAGGACAAAATGTTCACTTGCTGCCTAATATATCCCACCCACTAACAGGAGCTGAAGAGATCATCAGTGTTATTCACTGCACCGGTCATAATGTTCTGCCTGATTGGTGTATATATATACACACACACAATATAAATGTATGTTTTCATGTGCATTTTTCAGAATCCAGAGTCCATTCCAGTGTCTAGTTTAAGGCTATTTCAGAGTTTACGGCCCTCGAATGCCCCACCATAACGCCGACACACTGTGTGATTTATAATAGTCCACACAAGTTTGATATTATGTCATAAAACTCGTCCGGAGTTTTAAATCATCAATCAATGACATGCGGGATTGAGATGGTGACTAGACAGAAACTCAAGCACTCATTTTGGTCATAGTTTTTCTTGAAAAATGAAGATAATTTGACTGTCATCGTAGGAGAAGTCACACTGTGCGGCAAATCACTGCCAGAATTTAGTCCGAGGTCAAATTTGATGGCAGCGGTCATTAATCAGTCAAACTACTGATCAAAGACTTCAGATTTTAGCCTAGGATCAGAGGAATCTTTTAGATTCGCTAAATTTGCTAAACAAAATGTTCACTTGCTGCCTAATATATCCCACCCACTAACAGGTGCTGAAGAGATCATCAGTGTTACTCACTTCACCGGTCATAATGTTATGCCTGATCGGTGTATAGTGTTTGACAATATTTTTAATCAGTTACATTTTTATATTTTCTGCTTTCATTTTAAATTGAGTTAAAAGTTTGAGTAATTGAAACATGTCTGTGTAGTTTTTCTTCATGTTTAGTCTGGTACATCAGGCTAATGAAAGAAAAGTTTACGCTTTTTAGTTTATTTGGTAACACTTTATTTTGATAGTCCACTTTAGACATTCTACTAACTATAAGTAACTTGGCCACTACAATTCAACGTATTCTACTAACCCGAACCCTAACACCTAACCATAACCAACCAGTCTACTGACAGTCAACTAATACTCTAATGACAGTTAGTTGACATGTAGTTGCAAAGTTACTTATAGTTAGTAGAATGTCTAAAGTGGACTATCGAAATAAAGTGTAACCGTTTATTTTACGTCAGTTAACTTTATTTATTTCAAGTAAAGAGATGTTTTAATGGTTTTAGTTTGTGTTAACTATAATAACACTGATACTAGTAAAATTGATATATTTAACAAAATTTAACAAAAACAAGATTATGTTGTCAGTGTTTCCTGTGACGGGCGTCCCACACAGAAGATACAAGAGCTCACTTTAAATTAAATTAAATTAAATTAAATACAGTTTGTGTAGCCAAATAATAACCGGGTGTAAATCGGACACATGCGTGACTTTTATTTAATAAACGAGCCTGAAATACCCCAGGACTCTTATTTTGAAATGCCTCTGCTTTATTATTGCAGGAGCGCATTCCCATTCAGACGAGGAGATAAAACACCGTACACAACATGTTAGAGTATAAACACTGTCTTGATCGATCATTAGTGTCGTTTGGCATAAATGTGTGAGCACCACAGCGCCACCTTCAGGCTGAGACGTGAAGCGCTCATCTATTTAATGAAATCATGGCCTTATGAAGTTTAATAATCACGGCAGAATCGCCATTTATGATTTTCCATCGCCAAAATATAAGACGCCTTAAAATGATCATTAAGACGCTTGTTACACCATTTGAGGGATTGAAGACGTTATGACCTTACATTAAAGAAAACTGATGGGGGTTTGATTATTCGCACACGTGCTCTAAAACACATCGTGCAGTGTGTATCTTTAGTCTCAAACGCTCGCCCTGCCATGATCTGTTCCTGCTGAACATGCCCTGAAGAGATGGAGCGTTTGGGACCTTGGGGTTCCAGTCCACCTCCCCGTCCACGGGCTGCGCTCTGCACAGGACGATCTCCACAGCCTGGCCTGGCAGATCCTGGAACTGAGCAGGAAGCTGGAGCAGCTGGTGTGACTTCACTTCCTGTGTGCGGCCCTCGTCGATGAAGCAGGCCGTGACGCTGCTGAACAGCTGCTCTCCTTTGTCTGGCACCTCCACCACACGCACACTGCGGACACACACAGCATCATCACTCTCTGCTCAGCGAGCAGGGCCGGCCCTGACCAATTTGCTGCCCTAGGCCAGATTTTACTTGGTGCCCTTGTATGAAGGTTTAGCTCTATGTGTTTTCAGTCTAAGTTGCGGAAACACTGGTACGGTTTTATTTTTTTAATGCATTGATGTTTTTTCATTTGTATTGTTTTATATGATGTCCAGTCCATTCTACCCCGTCATTATGTTCATGATATTATTATTATTACATTTTTTTTAAAGGCTGATGATAGTTAAACTATACAAAAATAGCACCAACACCACATTACAGCCTAAACACAAATAACAAGTGATTGCATCTGCATTCATGCACAAACTATTGAGAACTAGCAAAAGTGTTTGTTTTCCAGTAGATGGCAGCAACCTTCCACTAATATGCACATTCATGTTTTCACCACTGAGAAATTTAGATATTTAATGCTATTTTAAATAAACCTGTATATAAATATCATTACTAATTTCGGCAAATACATTATAAAATGTCCATACGTCCCCTTAAAACTGCACAACTGTAGAGTAAACACATGAGGCTATTAAAAAAGTGATGTTACATGCATTTAAAAAAACAGATATGTCTGTGGCCACTGGAGAACCCAGAACAGCTGCTGGCATATAGTTTAAGGTCAAACTGGAATTAATTAGCGTACATTAGTATTTTACTACTATGCAAATAAATAAACTGTTCATTCATTACACCACTTTACCTCTGTCTTTACACTGCAAAAAATGCTCTTCTTATTAAGTCATTTTTTCTTGTGTCCAGTTCAAACATCAAAAAATTCTTAAATCAAGATGTATTTACTAGTAAAATGACATTAGATAATTTGTTCCTTGTTTTCTGGGGGAAAAAATCAAAATGAAGTGAATTTTAGCTTAAAACGAGCACAATAATCTGCCAAATGGAGAGAGAAAAATGATCTTATTTCTGTTTGGGACAGAAACAAGAAACAAGATTATTTTTCTCACCCCATTGGCAGATAATTGAGCTTGTTTTAAGCATAAACTCACTTAAGAAAAAATATGATTTTACTTATCTAGTAAATGCATCTTGGTTTAAGAATGTTTAGATATTTAGACTAGAAACAAGACAAAAAAACTAAATAAGAAGAGCATGTGTGCAGTGTTTCCCTTCTCTTGCCTGCATCAGATGCTTCTGTTTTTTATGACACTACAATTTGGCCATCCGTCATAAATGATCCGGCAACTTTCCCCGTGTCTACACCTGGAGCGAGCGGCCAAGCACCCTAAAAAATGAAAGCAATCCTGTCTATATTAGATGCGGCGAGAGGCGACGCGACACAACACATTCCCAACGTTAAACTGATCACGCGTTATATTACAAGCTTGGCGGGGGAGATTGATGAGGCGGACAGGGAAGATGCGGAAGACTTAGTTAAGTTTTTTTGCGCTTATCAAATTAATATGAATAAAATAGTATCAGTAATACATTTTGGTGCCCCTATGGATGAGTGGCGCCCCTAGCATTTGCCTATTCCGCCTATGCCAATCTTTCGTTTGAAAGCCACGTTTCTAGCATCTGTAAAACTGCTTTCTACCATCTTAAAAATATATCTAAATTACGGCACATGCTCTCAATGCAAAATGCTGAACAGTTAGTTCATGCGCTCATGACCTGAAGGCTAGATTATTGTAATGCTCTACTGGGTGGTTGCCCTGCTCGCTTAATAAACAAACTCCAGCTGGTCCAAAACGCAGCAGCTCGAGTTCTTACTAGAACCAGGAAGTATGACCATATTAGCCCAGTTCTGTCAACATTGCACTGACTACCTATTAAACATCGCATACATTTTAAAATTTAGCTCCCCAATACTTGAGCGAGCTCTTAACATATTATACTCCATCACGTCTACTGCGATCTCTAAACTCTGGCCAGTTGATAATACAGAGAATATCCAAATCAACTGCAGGCGGTCGATCCTTTTCCTGTTTAGCTCCTAAACTCTGGAACAGTCTTCCTAGCACTGTTCGGGAAGCAGACACACTCTGTCAGTTTAAATCTAGACTTAAAACACATCTCTTTACTGTGGCATACACATAAAACACTTTCTCAATGAAATGATTGTTAGGCTGCATTAACTAGGTCAGCCGGAACCGGGAACACTTCCCATAACACCTGATGTACTCGTGACATCATCAGAAGAATGGCATCTACGCTAATGATATTCTCTCTGTTTTATCCCGAGGTTTACTGCAGTCAGCCGGATCCGGGCCGTATCCAAATCAGATGGTGGACCAGAGAAGACCAACACAGGACCCCGAAGTGTCTGCAGAGACCGTGTCAATTATCCTCCCCCTGCAACTGCCTCATCGACACGGCATCTAAATAAACCCGTCACCAGTTTGATGACTCCGATTGTTCGAATATTACCATTAAAGGTGCCCTAGAATGAAAATCGAATGAACCTTGCCATAGTGAAATAACAGGAGTTCAGTACATGTAAATCACACACAGTGAGTCTCAAACACCATTGCCTCCTCCTTCATATGTAAATCTCGTTTGTGAAAAACACCACGGAAAAATAGGCAAATCTCAATGTAACGCCAGCAGTGATGCAATACACGGGATCATTAATATGTACGCCCCCCAACATTTTCATAAGCAAGCACATGTTCACTTTCAGGCGGAACTGCGCAGCCGCCGTATCAACTGGAGTTCTGCAGCAGTAAGCCTGACGCGAGGATAGCGAACATGACAGATCATGGAAACAAATGTTATGTTCCCGGCTGTGCAGGGGATGTGAAGACGTTTCATACTCTTCCCACAGATAAAACATGTCCACAGGCATGGTTGATGTTTATTTATAATCGGATAACGCAACAATTTAATTCAAAGTTGATAGTTTGCTCAGCACATTTCACCAAGGACAGTTTTTCAAACCTGGGACAATATCAAGCAGGCTTTGCTCAGCGTCTGACACTGAAGAAAGGGGCAATTCCAACCATATTCCTGCAAGCAGTGATTTTATCCACTTCTTGACTGTCTAAACCATTTCTGAATAAATCGAAAGTTTCTTAGAGAGACAACATTAATGATAATATTCCTGTTGTTGTCTATATCCAACGCAAGACGCTATACGGTAAGAATAGGATAATCCAAGTGGCTTACATAACTAAATAGTATGTCTAATGACAAAGGTTAATATTATTTCATGCCAGTGTTGTCATAAATGAGTAAATGAAACCATAGATACGTAACATGTTAGTTTAGTTGCTTACACATAGCTCACTCGATCCTTCTAGCTAACGTCACCACCTCCACCATTTAAGTTGAAACGATAGTAATTTGATATTTATTTATTTATATTTTTGACAACTGAAGTATGATTATATACTGATTGATATATATAAGGTTGAATGCCTAATCTCTCCATCGTCAAGACGGTCAGTAAAGTTGTGCCTGCTATCATTGAGCCGCAGTGAAACAGCCAATCAGAGCAGATCTCTGCATTAATATTCATGACCCTTCCAAATAAGGCAAAAATAGACCATTTCATCCTGGGGAAGATTTCTAGAGTTGTAAATGGACCTGTAAAACCGTAGCTGGACAACTATTGACCTTAAATAAGCCATATACCCTCTATGTAGATACCAGAGAACAATTTAAAATGTTGTTTCAAATCATTCTAGGGCACCTTTAAGCATATTTTAATTTATTTATTTTTTCCTTTAAATAATACTTAAATCGATATGTCATCCGCAATAAACCCGTCTCCAGCGTGTTGCCTCCGGTCCTTTGAATATTCCGATCTATTATGACCTCTGACCTGTAAAGCTGACAGAATAATAATAATAATAATAATACGCTGTTTGTTAATTGGCCAGAGGACAACTGGCACCCCGACTGAGCCTGGTTTCTCCCAAGGTTTATTTTTCTCCATTAGGTCACCTAATGGGGTTTTGGTTTCCTTGCCACTGTTGCCTCTGGCTTGGCGTGCTCAGTTGGGGACACTATATTTTTCAACTAAACATCAAAATAAATCTAATTAATAAACTAAATTAACCATATAAACTAAATTACTGATCTAATTATTGATCTAAAGCCCACACTGTCACCGTATGGAAATTGAAATGAACTGATGACATCAAATGGCTATACAGCTGAATAAAATTAGGCTGCATTATTTTCCTGTTTAACACTGTAAAGCTGCTTTGAAACAATCTACATTGTTAAAAGCGCTATATAAATAAAGTTGACTTGACTTGACTTATGCCACGGGCCGGCCCTGTCAGCGAGGCTGTGTTTAGATGAGTGTAATGCTCTGATGGTGATGTCAGTACCGGTGATAGGCGCTCTCCTCCTGTATGGCGTACAGCTCTCCCTTCCGCACGTCCACAGCGCAGCGTTTATCGCCAGCGTAGTGCGCGCTCATCTGAGCCGACAGAGCCTCGTACCCGTCCTCCTTCTGCCACATGATGCGGCCCGAGTACACGCTCGCCGTCTTGATCAGCAGCGGCAACACCTTTAACACAAGACATTTAACACTAGCAGAAGTCAAACACACTCAGATCCATCATTACCCCTGCTGGAGCAAAGATATGACATAAGCTCAGAATATGAACTGGATAAAGTCTGTCTGAGGTCAGCGTGTGTGTCAGGTGATCTTCTGAATAACAGCAGGACTGTGAGTGTATAATCAATTCAAATATTTAAATTTAAGGCCATTTGTCTGCTCTATTTTTGCTTTGCCAACAGAAATATTTCCAAACAAAGCCAAAGCAGGATAAAGTGGCCATCTTGGAAATAAACAGTTAAACCTTCCATTGCTGGTAAAACGTTCATTTGGACCATTTTTAGATTTTTTTGTGTGAATCGAGTTGTATTTGTTTCTGTTTAAATGATTTTATTGAAATGTAATCATCAAAAAGCATGTTTAATCATAAATAACTGATTTTTATTTCTTTATTCATTTTCCGGATGAAGTGTGTTTTATTTGTCCACTAGTGCTGTACAAGAGATGTTTACTGCATACATTATTTACAATCAATTGTGTGATGTTCCTTAAAAACAATTCTTTAATAAATTGCATTTATGATTATGACTTTGAGAAATGCACTTGACTCTACAACAGTTATATACAGTGAGCAAAATAAGTATTTGAACACTCTGCTATTTTGCAAGTTCTCCCACTTAGAAATCATGGAGGGGTCTGAAATTGTCATCGTAGGTGCATGTCCACAGTGAGAGACATAATCTAAAAAAAAAAAATCCAGAAATCACAATATATGCTTTTTAAACTATTTATTTGTATGATACAGCTGCAAATAAGTATTTGAACACCTGAGAAAATCAATGTTAATATTTGGTACAGTAGCCTTTGTTTGCAATTACAGAGGTCAAACGTTTCCTGTAGTTTTTCAGCAGGTTTGCACTGCAGGAGGGATTTTGGCCCACTCCTCCACACAGATCTCAAGATGGCGCCGAGGATGGCCGCTACGTTGCGAGCTCTGCTGAAACATTGTAGTTTTTTGTTTGTTCTGTTTATAGTTTTTGTGTTTTTTGTCTTGGATGTTGTCTGCCTTACTACGTACGACAGACAGACACTTTTGGACATTGGTTCGGCAATCGCACACCGAAAACCGGACTTTAAATTCATCAACGACGACCCGCTGCTTACAAACACGGCAGCGGAACCTTTTGTATGGGCGGCCCGACCGCGGAAACGCAGCCGGAGAAGGGGGAAGAGAGCCGGCGTGCTCATCAGAGTAAGACGCCGCGCAAACCGACCCCCGCTTCCCAGTATTTTACTGGCTAATGTTCAGTCTCTGGACAATAAACTCTGCGAGCTGAGAGCGCGGATCTCTTTCCAACGAGAGACGAGGTACTGCTGCATTATCTGCCTTACAGAAACTTGGATGTCCGCTGAGATTCCAGATTCGGCCATCGAAACCACGGGGTTCTCCGTGCACCGAATGGACAGAGAAAAAGATCTCTCAGGGAAAAGCAAAGGCGGGGGTGTGTGTTTTATGATCAACAGATCCTGGTGTGATCAGAGGAACGTACATTCTATCAAGTCTTTCTGTTCTCCTGATCTGGAACTTCTCATGGTTCTGTGCCGACCATTCTGGCTACCGAGGGAATTCACAGCGGTCATCATCACAGCTGTGTATATTCCCCCACAAGCCGACACAGACCGGCCACTAAAGGAACTGTATAGGACAGTGAGTGAGCAGGAAACCGTGCATCCTGAGGCTGCGTTTATTGTGACTGGGGACTTTAACAAAGCCAACTTCAAACGCATTGCACCCAAATACCACCAACATGTTAGCTTCAACACGCGAGGGAACCGCGTCTTAGATCACTGCTACTCCCCCTTCAAGGATGGTTACAAGTCCCTCCCACGCCCACCATTCGGCAAATCAGATCACGCTTCCATTCTCCTCTTGCCCGCTTATAGGCAGAGGCTGAAACAGGAAGCACCCGCCCTCAGAACCATCCAGTGCTGGTCGGACCAATCAGACTCTATGCTACAGGACTGTTTTGATCACGCGGACTGGGAGATGTTCCGGTCGGCCTCTGATGACGACATCGAGGTCTACGCTGATAGCGTAACGTGTTTCATCAGGAAGTGCGTAGAAGACGTTGTTCCGACCAAAACAATACGGCTGTACCCAAACCAGAAGCCGTGGCTAAATGGGGATGTTCGCGCGGCACTCAATGCGCGGACCTTCACTTTTAACTCCGGTAATGCGGAGGAGCATAAACAAGCAAGTTATGCCCTCCGGAAAACCATCAGAGCAGCAAAACGCCAGTACAGGGACAAGATTGAAGGACAGTTCAACACCACCGACTCCAGAAGCATGTGGAGGGGAATTAACACCATCACGGACTATAAAGGGAACACAAACTCCACCGTGAACACCGCTGCCTCTCTCCCGGACGAGCTCAACACCTTCTATGCTCGCTTTGAGGGAACTAACACCGCCCTCGCGGAGAGAGAGCTCGTGGCTGAAGATACAGAGGTTAGTGCACTCTCCGTATCTTTAGCGGATGTAACCCGATCCTTCCGGCGGGTGAACGTCCGTAAAGCCGCGGGTCCAGACGGCATTCCCGGCCGTGTGATCAGAGCGTGCGCGCACCAACTGGCTGGAGTTTTCACGGACATCTTTAACCTGTCCCTCTCCCTGTCTGTGGTCCCCACATGCTTCAAAACGTCCACCATTGTTCCTGTACCTAAGCAATCAAAAACCACCTGCTTAAACGACTGCCGTCCTGTTGCTCTGACCCCCATCATCAGCAAATGCTTTGAGAGACTAATCAGAAACCACATCTGCTCTGTTCTCCCTCCCTCACTGGACCCACTGCAGTTTGCATACCGCACAAACCGCTCCACTGATGATGCCATTTCATCTACAATTCACACTGCTCTCTCCCACCTGGAAAAGAGGAACACATATGTGAGAATGCTGTTTGTAGACTACAGCTCAGCATTCAACACCATTGTGCCCTCCATACTTGACGGGAAACTCCAGGCTCTAGGCTTAAACAGCTTGTTATGCAGCTGGATCCTGGACTTCCTGTCAAACAGACGCCAGGTGGTCAGAATGGGCAGTAACATCTCATCACTGACTCTCAACACTGGAGCCCCTCAGGGCTGTGTTCTCAGCCCACTCCTGTACTCCTTGTACACACATGACTGTGTGGCAACCCACAGCTACAACACCATCATCAAGTTTGCTGACGATATGACGGTGGTAGGTCTCATCACTGACAATGATGAAACGGCCTACAGAGAGGAGGTGCACACTCTGACACGGTGGTGTCAGGAGCACAACCTCTCCCTCAACGTCAGCAAGACCAAGGAGCTGGTGGTCGACTTCAGGAGGAATGAGAGAGAACACCGCCCCATCACCATCGATGGAGCACCGGTGGAGAGAGTCAGCAGCTTCAAGTTCCTCGGTGTCCACATCACAGAGGAACTCTCATGGTCCGTCCACTCCGAGGCCGTTGTGAAGAAGGCTCATCAGCACCTTTTCTTCCTGCGACGGCTGAGGAGGTTTGGAATGAGCCGCCACATCCTCACACGCTTCTACACCTGCACCATAGAGAGCCTGCTGACTGGCTGCATCACCACCTGGTACGGCAACAGTACCGCCCGCAGCCGCAAAGCCCTGCAAAGGGTAGTGCGCACGGCCAGCTGCATCATCGGAGGTGAGCTTCCCTCCCTCCAGGACATTTACGCCAGGCGGTGTGTGAAGAGAGCTCAGAGGATCTTCAGAGACTCTAGCCACCCGAACCATGGGCTGTTCTCACTGCTGCCATCAGGCAGGCGGTATCGCAGCATTAGAACACGCACCAGCCGACTCCAGAACAGCTTCTTCCCACAAGCAATTAGACTACTTAACTCTTGATCCATCAGTTCATAACACACACTGGACAGAATATCACTCAGCACAACCCACTGGAGATACACACACATTATATACACATTTATTTATCATACAGCATCTATTGCACTTCGGATTTCAATTTGTGAACATATTGTATACTGTACATTGTATATTATTACTAAAGCTTAATGTATACTGTTATTGTTTAATGTATGTTTAGTGTATATTGTTTAAAGTATATGTATATTGTAAGTATGTGTATATTGTTTAAAGCTGTGAGAACTACACTCACATTGTGTAAATTATTTATTGTTTATTGTAGTGTATACTGTGCTGTGAGTAATTGTGTGCGCATCAGATGTGTAATCTGTTGTTGCTTAAATGTTGTACATGTCATGTCATGACTACTATGTTTGCTCGGACTGCACCTAAGAATTTCACCTACTGTTGCACTTGTGTACATGGTTGAGTGACAATAAAGTGATTTGATTTGATTGATTTGAGATCTTCTCTAGATCAGTCAGGTTTCTGGCCTGTCGCTGAGAAACACGGCGTTTGAGCTCCCTCCAAAGATTCTCTATTGGGTTTAGGTCTGGAGACTGGCTAGGCCACGCCAGATCCTTGATATGCTTCTTACAGAGCCACTGCTTGGTTATCCTGGCTGTGTGCTTCAGGTCATTGTCATGTTGGAAGACCCAGCCTCGACCCATCTTCAATGCTCTAACTGAGGGAAGGGTCATCCTCTCCTTAATACAGTGCAGTCGCCCTGTCCCATGTGCAGAAAAACACCCCCAAAGCATGATGCTACCACCCCCATGCTTCACAGTAGGGATGCTGTTCTTGGGATGGTACTCATTCAAGTTTGTTTTTGGTCTCATCTGACCACATGACTTTCTCCCATGACTCCTCTGGATCATCCAAATGGTAATATGCAAACTTAAGACGGGCCTTGACATGTGCTGGTTTAAGCAGGGGAACCTTCCGTGCCATGCATGATTTCAAACCATGACGTCTTAGTGTATTACCAACAGTAACCTTGGAAACGGTGGTCCCAGCTCTTTTCAGGTCATTGACCAGCTCCTCCCGTGTAGTTCTGGGCTGATTTCTCACCTTACTTAGGATCATTGAGACCCCACGAGGTGAGATCTTGCATGGAGCCCCAGTCCGAGGGAGATTGACAGTCATGTTTAGCTTCTTCCATTTTCTAATGATTGCTCCAACAGTGGACCTTTTTTCACCAAGCTGCTTGGCAATTTCCCCGTAGCCCTTTCCAGCCTTGTGGAGGTGTACAATTTAGTCTCTAGTGTCTTTGGACAGCTCTTTGGTCTTGGCCATGTTAGTAGTTGGATTCTTACTGATTGTATGGGGTGGACTGGTGTCTTTATGCAGCTATCGACCTCAAACAGGCGCATCTAATTTAGGATAATAAACGGAGTGGAGGTGGACATTTTAAAGGCAGACTAACAGGTCTTTGAGGGTCAGAATTCTAGCTGATAGACAGGTGTTCAAATACTTATTTGCAGCTGTATCATACAAATAAATAGTTAAAAAATCATACATTGTGATTTTCTGGATTTTTTTTAGATTATGTCTCTCACAGTGGACATGCACCTACGATGACAATTTTAGACCCCTCCATGATTTCCAAGTGGGAGAACTTGCAAAATAGCAGGGTGTTCAAATACTTATTTTCTTCACTGTATTTGTCAATTCCTTCAAGTTAAACTGAACTTTAGTTTGAGAGTTTGTGTTTGTATTGGATGCTTGTTTGTGGTTTAATAAATGAGACGCATATCACAGATATGGCCGTTTGAATTTGATGAGCTCTAAGCATAGACTGTAAAAATATGAGGTAGTGTACGTGACGTCACCCGTAGGATTCTGAAGAGCAGTTTTGTAGCATAAAGTCGGCCGTCGCCATCTTGGTTGTGTGTCACTCCCGGATAACAGAAAATGGGCAAAGAGGCGGGACGTGGGCGGAGCTGAGGTGACGTGATGACTTATGGTGAGTTCACACCGGACGCGAATGAAGCGTTTCGCGCAAGTGATTTACATGTTAAGTCAATGCAAAGACGCGAATAGACATTCCGCATCAACCAATCAGGAGCTTGCTCTAGTAGTGACAACAATGAGGACAAAATCATATGGTGTATATTAATCATATATTAATATGTGGTTCAGACAAGTGTGCATATGATTATCACTGTGATAACATTAAATGACATGAAACACAACCCAGTCTCTTTTTGATAAATGCAAGTTTATGTATGATCAATAATACAAAAGTATAAGTAAAAGGACTAGCCGAGGAAAGGCTGCTCTCGCTGGGATTAACAAGCGCTGATCTCACAGCTCCGAAAACGCCAGAGAAAATGTTCAAATAGGCGCTCTCTTTATAAATACACCACAGATTTGAGCTTTAAACAACTACATTATCGCCTGAAAAAGTCTTAAAATTATGTTTTGTCATTAACAGTAATATTTTTACAAAAAAGACGTGTAAACACAGCCCATGTCAGCCATTTCTCAACGAGACGAACCGCCTGACAGAAGCCCCTCCCAGGACGCTAATTCGCGCCTGTTGTGAAGTGAATGTCACGCGTGAATGAAGCGAGTAAACTCAAAATGTTCAAGCGTCCAACTACGCACGAAAAGCGCAAATTATTCGCATTCGGTGTGAACAGCCAAACGGCAGTCCACCTGTCACTCAAAGGGGCCACGCCCTTAATTATGCAGAACTTTAAGGATTTATATAATGCAAACGAATGAGTTATAAAATAATTCACCCCCTCACAGTCGTCATGAAGGGCAAAATTAGCCGTATAGACCAAACCCACTCTTTGTCCCAGACTGTAAACATGTGTTCTTCTGCTGTAAAGTTGGGCATTTTAACATGAGCTCAATGAGATTCTGCTCCTTCTGGAGTCTGTCTCTAGTGGCCAGACCATGAACTGCAGTTTAACTCACTTCAGTATCGGCTTCAAGAGAAACTGCGGGAGTTGCCGCTTGGTTCTAATCCCTACTTCTATTTAGGGATCTATTTCTACTTCTATACTATTTTCATTAACAAAAACATGACAAAAAATGTTTGCTGACGTCCTTTTATTCCATGACTAAGACGATAACACAAACGTCCTTAAATGATAACTGTGACTATATAAACATGCAATATCGCTGACGAAAAAAGACGAGACTAAAATGTAGTTAAAAAAACTTGACCAAAATCAGTCAATCAAAATTTTGTCAGGGGAGAAAAAGAGGAGCGTTCGAGGGTTCATGCTTGCGGTTGCCAGATCTCAATCATTAAATCCCCCAATCAGAGCTTTTCTGTTCAAAGAACACGCATTATATTTTACTTCAAATGTGCAATCTGGCCACCAAGCGCTCTCTTTCTGCTTAAAGAGTCATTCAGTCGGTCTGTGTTCTGTCTCTTGTGCGAGTAAATCTGCCATCAAACCTAGGCCTGTCACGATAAAAACTTTTGCTGGACGATAAATTGGCCAAGAAATTATTGCGATAAACGATAATATTGTCGTTCTGAGACCATTTTCATCTAAAATAATGATAATGGCATAATAATGCAGGTGCACCTTTTCAAAGATCAATAAACTTTTATTTCTAAAGACTATTTAACATTGAAAACGGAAAGCATTTTAAATATCCACAATAAATGAACAAAACAATAAAAGCAATGGACTCTCAGTCTGTTAACAAACAAATGCTCTTGAATAAACAGCTGGAAAACTGCAAAGGATGATTGTGTTTTATGTCGTGCTGGGAATCGATAAAAAAAAATTAACTAATTAATCAAAAATATTTCTGGAATTAATCACGATTAATACGTTTTTAATGTTTTGATATTGTATTAATTTCAGTTACTCTCCAAATTAATGTAGAAACAGTTTAAGGACAGCATATTTTAAATGTGTTGTAATGTCATGTTTTTATGAATGAAGGCCAGTATCACTGATACTGATGTCTCTATGAAACATTACTGACGTTACATTACAGTATAACTGAAAGCTGCCAATTTCAACATTTATTAGGCTTTAAAAAAACAACTTTTAATTTAATTGAACTTAAAACAATCTTTACATAACCCCATTATTATAAATGTTATATTTACCCGTGGTATAGACATATACAGAAATGTAATAGTTATCAACACCTTTCTTAACTGCAGAAATAATAAATGAAATATCGTTTAATCATCATTAAAGCTACACTTTTCTCTGTTCCCGTTGTTCTGTGATGAACATTAATGACAGGCATCATCAGTGCTCCTGTCACTTTAAGAACAGCCGCTGACGAACATGACGCGGATCTCGCGCATCTCAATTCCTCACAACTCTTTCAGTTCATTTAAGACGTTATTTAACCAATTTAAGATGCTCTTATGAGAATACTCAAAATTCTCTGTGTTGTTGTTATTGTTTGTTCATGAGAGAACTCGATGTGAGCTGGGGCCTCATTTATAAAACTGTGTAGGATTTGCGTCAGAAGTGGCGTACGGATGAAACAGGACGTGCGTACGCACAGAAATATTGGGATTTATAAATCCGTGCGCACGCACATCCTACGCAGTTTTCCCTTAATAAATCACAATCAATTCGAAATGTAGCGCAGCTTTTGCGGCTTCATGTCACGCCCATAGTTGCCCATAAATAGTCTGTGAAACGCCCACAAGTTAATATTCATCGATTGCAAAATCATGGCAAACACAGAGAGGAAATAAAAAAAACGTAACTTCACTCAATGTCAACGTATCGTCATTACGCATTGTGATAGGGCATTTTATTTCCATCCATTTAATTGCATCTGACAAGCTACAGATGTCGGTTATAATCTACGTGGAAATGGGAAATAGTTCAGTGCAAATGTAATGTCTTGCAGCCTTCTGAATGGTTGAGACATTATTTTATCAAAAATAAAACTAAAGGCATATGCATGAATACCATGATTCCGTAGCTAGCTATCTATCTATCTATCTATCTATCTATCTATCTATCTATCTATCTATCTATCTATCTATCTATCTATCTATCTATCTATCTATCTATCTATCTATCTATCTATCTATCTATCTATCTACCTATCTATCTATCTATCTATCTATCTATCTATCTATCTAATTGCATCTATATCTGCTCCGCCAGACGGACACATTGACGAGAATATCAGTTTTGTACATTAGCTATTTCGTTCTGTTTACCATATTATTTATGAGGATGAATTACATAATATGCCAATATTATTGCAGAACATATTTCACTTTTCTTTTTGCAAATATGTGTTAATTTGCATTTCTGTTGTTTTGTTTGATTTTGTTTGTTTTGCAGTGCAGATCGATCAAACGGGTGTTTGTGTGGGCTGTTAATGGTAAGACTCGCTTTGTGAAATCTTCATTATTTATGAGAGGCAGTATTGCCATTTCTTCTACACAACGGTCTACAGCTTCACACACTTTCACGTGTTTCTTCATCTGCCGACGGTGTCGCCATTTCTCATTTCACCCGTTTTTGTGCGTACGCCTGGGTCAGAGCTTGCGAGAAGGACCGCACATTTTCCCGTCAAGTTTGCTTTTTATAAATACCAAATATTGTGTAGAGAGCGGCGTACGCCTTCTTTTGTGCGTACGCAACGTTTATAAATGAGGCCCCAGGAGACTGGCGCGAGTCTGTCTGTGTGTCGAGTGTGTGTGTGTCAGAGTGTCCCTCGATTAGCTGACATGAGGCGCAGCCACACAGACATTGACACACACACACACACACACACACACACACACACACACACACACACACACACACACAGAGACAGGACATTGACATACAGCACATTCTCTTGTCACGCTTAGAAGCATTTACATGTATAAGAGCGTGATCATATAATGTAACACTCGGCAAAAATGGATATAAAAACGGACGCTGGAAATTATCGCGGCCGGAAAAATGATCGAGCTCATTTTTTTAATCGTGCGATTAATTTATTTGTTGACTATCGCGACAGGCCTAATCAAACCTTCAGAACTGTCATAAATCCAAACATGATCTCGACTATCTGTGATTGTGTTTGCTGAATAACTACACAACCTCTGTGTGACGTTTCTTATTTTTCCCTCAGGGTCGTATGATGAAGATACTCTGATGTTCTGCTCTGAACGTACCATTGCGGTGCCGGAGTCCGGGTGCTTCGGCTGATCCAGGGATTTGTTGATCATGTGTCTATCTGGACAAGCGTTGCTGTCTCTGCAAAGAGGAAGAGTACATGAGCAAATCAGATGATGTCAGCGTGCCTTCAGGAAGGGCTGGTGTTTGATGGCGAGACCTGCAGAAGCCGAAGCTCTTGAGCGAGCAGCAGAGCGGCCTGTCCGTCTTCTGCTCCTCTTTGGCCTGCTGGACGCCCAGGGCGAACTGCAGCAGCTCGGGGGGCAGCAGCGCCCCGGCCCTCCTCAGGTAGCGCAGCACTCCGCACACGTGACGGGCGTTCTGCTCCGACAGCAGCAGCACGGACTGGGCCGTGCGAGACCCGCTCTCGCCGTGATCCTGCACGGGACGCCACAGCCACCGTTACACCACCATCTCATCACTCAATACAGCAGAGGAATGATAAACCAAAGCAAGCACCGTGTCCGGAAGGCTTCTGAAGTGCTCCGACATGCAGAAGAGGCGGCTGCCGAACAGCTTAGGGGAGCCGGGAAACCCGTAGTGGACGACGCACGTGGCGTCCCGGATCCCGAGAGCCTTGAGGCAGTCGTTGGTGGTGACTGGAGGAGCAATGAGAGAAAGAGCACAGCAAACACTGAATGCACCCTAATATCAGCACATGCTCCCGTTTGGAACCAATTCCTAACGTTCTGGGAACGTTCTCTGCAGGGTTTTTATTTATTACCATAAACTAACCTTCCCAGAACATTGCAGGCAGGTTTTGGGAACACCCTACTGTATGTTCCTGAATGCAGGTCAGGTTTTTTATCATCTGAAACGTGCTGCGTCTCATCTTCTGAAGGGACTTATATAAGGCTATGAACAGGATCCTCCAACACATTTCAAAGTTTCATACTGTCCATACCTCTGTAGATTTTCAGACCATATTTAACATAGTTCATTCAGCATTATAATAAGCTTTATATTTGGTATATAGTACAGTCATTTGTAAATATTATTATATTATTATTTATTAATTATTAATTAATTATTATTTATAATTTATTTATTATATTATTATATTATTTTTTAAGGGTTTTTTTCATAGATTTTTTTCTTTAAGTGACAACATACAGAGAATCTAAAATAAGAAATATATACAGACTTTTGCATGCACATGAGAAACGTATTCGTGCCCTCGAGAAACTTCCCATTCGCACAGGAATTTTTGGCGTGCTTATGCATTACAATTTCTAGCTTTATATATACTATAACCCGTTTCCTTTGCGTCACTGCCATCTTACTATGAAGAAAACGAAAGCATGGATGCACATGAATTAATAGAGATCTATTTTGCTCAAAATGTGGCTTTCCTTAGGATAGTACCTCTATCAAGGTACCTATATCAAGGCCTAATGTCCTATTTAACGCATCCTCTGTGGCGGCGGAGAAACCATGACACAGAATGGGCTAATGGCACAATATGGCTGTGTGCACTGGACTATTTGCCAAGTTCAAGGGTCTATAAAAAAAGACTAGTACTGAGAAAAAGTGCTCAAAAAGTGGCTTTCCTTAAGGTAGTACCTCTAATATCAAGGCCTGATGTCCAATTTAACGCATCCACTGTGGTGACGGAGAAACCATGACACAAAATGGTCTCGTGGCACAATATGGCTGTGTATTGGCCTATTTGCCAAGTTCAAGGGTCTATAAAAACGACTGGTACTGTACAAAAGTGTTTCAAATGTGGCGTTGATTAGGGCAGTACGTCATATCTCAAGGCCTGATGTCCAATTTAACGCATACTCTGTGGCGGCCAAGAAACCACACTGTGAAATGGGCTGATGGCGCAATATGGCTGTGTGTATTGGCCTATTTGCCAAGTTCAAGGGTCTATAAAAAAGACTAGAACTGTGAAAAAGTGCTCAAAAAGTGGCTTTCCTTAAGGTAGTACCTCTAATATCAAGGCCTGATGTCCAATTTAACGCATCCACTGTGTCGGCCATGAAACCACACTGTGAAATGGGCTGATGGCCCTAAAAATTTGACTTTTCTTTTGGAAGAAATTGGGAACCAAAAATAGTTTGCTGAAAAAAGATGGAGAGAAAACGCCTGCATCGGCATCTTAAGACATTTAGTTTGACAACTGAAATGTCAAATAACAAATACTTACCCAGAATGAGCTGCGTCCCATGGCCAATGTCTTTCCTCCACTGATCAATGATGAAGTCAAACTGGTCGGTCACATCTTCATGAGCTTTCAGTGTGAATACGGCAGTGTTGACCACAGCCTGAACCACAGATGGTGCATGATGGTCAAATCCATCAAAACTACATTAGAGCTTGCCATAATGTCAACCAGCAAACATGGACAACCACTCATGAAATCACTTTGTAATATTGGAAAGCTAAATCTGTAATCTGACTGGTGGATTGTTCCTCATCCTTCACTGTGATTGGTGGAACTTTCTACCTTATACACATGCTCCGTCTCCTCGGCAGAGTTGGTAATGATGAGGGTTTTCTGGGGTTTTGGCGGTTGGAAGTCCAGAGATCCGAGCAGAACGGAGATCTTATCGCAGTCCAGACACAGCTGAACCCTCTGAATGTGAGACACACAGCGGATGTCAGAGCTCACAGAGGACAGGACGGCAATACCAGCGTTTGTGAGGACTGACCTGATGGACCCGGCCGTACAGCGCGGCCTCCTCCATCACGGTGATGATGACGGAGGGGTACATCATGTGCTCTCGGACCAGAGCCTCGATCCCGGCGCTCCAGCGGCCGCCCACCGCGATGATCTGCCTGCAACACGAGGACCTCTCCTCTCCGGACACCACCTTCTGGAAGTGCTTCAGGATCACAGACATCTTCAGAGAGATGAAGAGACAAGAACATCGTTCAAAGCAAATCACTTTATATTAAAGTAGGCACTTTATATCTATGCCCTTTTACAAAGTCTGGTTCATGGGCTCTACTAGAACAATGGCATAAACTGTGCACTCGTCTGGTTTCGCTTCACCTGCTCAGGTGCTTGTGAATAAAGGACATTGGCCTCGTCCAGCACCAGGTGACACAGTCTCAGGAACAGGAAGCACTGAGCATCCAGCAGTCTCATCATGGTAAACGGTGTCGTCACCAGCAGCTGACCTTTGATAGCATCACAAAGGCAGACACAACAACATCAAAGCTTTTGGTTTTGATGCAGATTACCCACACACAAACATCTCTTAAGCCACAGACAAACACTCACAGTTCCGCTGGATCTTGAACTTCTTGGGCTCATCCTGGTCCACGCCCAGCAGCACACTGGTGGGATGGAGACTGTGAGTCGCTCTACTGTCCTCCAGGAGCTCCAGCACTGTCTGAACCTTCTCCCAGCCCGGACACAGAATCACCGCTACCGGCTGCAGACAAACACAGAAACTGAGCAGATCACGACAAGTGGATCAGAGGAATAGAGAACTGTGTGCACAGAGATGAAAATCCCATTAGTGTTCTTGGCCATTTGGTTTTTGGATTCACACTGCTAGGACACATTTGAAAAACCTGGCTGGCGATCACTGAGCCCAAAGATGGAGCTGCACCACAGGTTCCACTGACCCCAGAGGTGGAGCTGCACCAGAGTGACCACTGAGCCCAGAGGTAGAGCTGCACCAGAGTGACCACTGAGCCCAGAGGTGGAGCTGCACCACGGGGCCCACTGAACCCAGAGGTGGAGCTGCACCAGAGTGACCACTGAACCCAGAGGTGGAGCTGCACCACAGGGCCCACTGAACCCAGAGGTGGAGCTGCACCACAGGACCCATTGAGCCTAGCTGTACCACCGGGACACCTGTGATTATTCTTCTCTGAGCTGTAATAGAGCAGTGAATCTCACCCCAGTGCGAGAAGCGAGACTGGAGACGACAGAAACCGTCTGTAGCAGCATCAGCAGCGGAGGAATATAAGACAGAGGATTGTCACCGTTGTGCGACACCAGTACCGTGTCAAAACCCCGCGCCACTGCGGGCCAACAGTAACTCTCCGCTACATTCGGCCCATTATACTTCCTCCACAGCAGGAACTAAAACATCAAAACACAACATAATCAGATACAACAGGCAAAAGCATCTTATATTAAAATCATTAGCACATCCGTCCCATATCCTCTTATACAAATGTTAAACGTCAACTAATGCAATGGACGTTCCAGCAGACATTAAGAAGGCACGCCGATTGACCTTTCTGAATGGCTCACTGATGGGTGCGCGCGCCAGGTTTCGGCAGGGCTCGATTCGAAGGGCGGAGTGCACTAAAACTCCAGAGTGACCCGGATCATAGCGCACAACCTGCGAAACGGCACAGGCCAGGTTAAATAACACAATACACATGATCATGCTGAAAAAAAACGATGAGGCTCTTACTTTGGCATCAAGAGAGTCTTGGTCTGGATTGAGTGGGTCAGGGTTCAGAAACTGCATGAGTCTGAACACACACAAACAGGGCAAACGTTTGGAGATCAGTTCGATTGAGGGAAAATTACTGACATGTTTGTTTAGTAAGGTCAGTGATGTAGAGCCGACCTTGAAGAGGCCAGCTGATCATCAAGACTGGGCTCTTTCTGCTCCTCGGAGGGGCCACTGCCACTATGAACACACACACACACAAATTTTTTAAATCAACCATGTGGTTTGCAGGGCTCAGGACCTGGCGAGATAAGTGTGTGTGGTCTTACCGTGATGCTGAACTCACAGCTGGTGTCGAAGCGGTGCCGTCTACTTCAGTCTGATCAGGACTGGGCAGCTTCTCTCCAACAGACTGGAAATATTAAAGCGCTTCATTTCACAGCCACTCGTTTACTAACTACCGGCATTTCTGCTGATACAAAACACCTTGTTTAAATATCATTCGTTAAAAAAGGCTAAATATTGAGTGCTTACTTCAGGAATCGGCTTTGAATGATATTTAAACTTGTATCTGTGAAAGAAAAACAATGTATTATATTACTAAAGGTGATATGATCATGTACTAAACTCATTTGCTGGCTAGTTAACGATCTTACCGGGTCTGGTTCGTGTCGAGCTGCGCGCAGGTCTCATCTGTGATGATGTCAGTGGCCTCGACTCTGATCCGCCAGCCTCGGCCAATCTGAATCAAACCACAGAGGTCAGAGTTGAACAGGGCTCAGACATGTGGAGCTCAGGTGCCACTATAAAGCTCTCATATGTCATAAACGGACACTCACAGTATCGGTTCCAGCATTGCGGGCGAGTTTATGCTCTCGAGGTTTAACCGGAGACGGCACGTGTTCTTCCTCCGACACCTGCGGCTTCTGCGGCTCGCTTTCTAAAGGAGAAACACACGTTATACATGCGAGCACCTTTCAAACAATTCCCTAACCAGACCAGGCTGCACATTTAACATGATTAACCCTCTGGGGTTCTTCATTTATGGGTCAAAAATGACCCGGAGGGCGGGATTAAGATAAAAAAGATTTGAGTAAAATCAATGAAATATATTTTTGTTCAATAATATTTTTTCTTTTGTTTTTTGGTGTTTTGAGATAATTTTATGATTTATAATTAATATTTATGCAATAATTATGACCCATTTTTTCCCGTTGAATATAATAAAAAATGTATATATATATACACTCACCTAAAGGATTATTAGGAACAGCATACTAATACTGTGTTTGACCCCCTTTGGCCTTCAGAACTGCCTTAATTCTACGTGGCATTGATTCAACAAGGAGCTGAAAGCATTCTTTAGAAATGTTGGCCCATATTGATAGGATAGCATCTTGCAGTTGATGGAGATTTGTGGGATGCACATCCAGGGCACGAAGCTCCCGTTCCACCACATCCCAAAGATGCTCTATTGGGTGGAGATCTGGTGACTGTGGGGGCCATTTTAGTCCAGTGAACTCATTGTCATGATCAAGAAACCAATTTGAAATGATTGGAGCTTTGTGACATGGGGCATTATCCTGCTGGAAGTAGCCATCAGAGGATGGGCACATGGTGGTCATAAAGGGATGGACATGGTCAGAAACAATGCTCAGGTAGGCCGTGGCATTTAAACGATGCCCAATTGGCACTAAGGGGCCTAAAGTGTGCCAAGAAAACATCCCCCACACCAGTACACCACCACCACCAGCCTGCACAGTGGTAACAAGGCATGATGGATCCATGTTCTCATTCTGTTTACGCCAAATTCTGACTCTACCATCTGAATGTCTCAACAGAAATCCAGACTCATCAGACCAGGCAACATTTTTCCAGTCTTCAACTGTCCAATTTTGGTGAGCTGGTGCAAATTGTAGCCTCTTTTTCCTATTTGTAGTGGAGATGAGTGGTACCCGGTGGGGTCTTCTGCTGTTGTAGCCCATCCGCCTCAAGGTTGTGCGTGTTGTGGCTTCACAAATGCTTTGCTGCATACCTCGGTTGTAACGAGTGGTTATTTCAGTCAAAGTTGCTCTTCTATCAGCTTGAATCAGTCGGCCCATTCTCCTCTGACCTCTAGCATCAACAAGGCATTTTGGCCCACAGGACTGCCGCATACTGGATGTGTTTCCCTTTTCACACCATTCTTTGTAAACCCTAGAAATGGTTGTGCGTGAAAATCCCAGTAACTGAGCAGATTGTGAAATACTCAGACCGGCCCATCTGGCACCAACAACCATGCCACACTCAAAATTGCTTAAAACACCTTTCTTTCCCATTCCGACATTCAGTTTGGAGTTCAGGAGATTGTCTTGACCAGGACCACACCCCTAAATGCATTGAAGCAACTGCCATGTGATTGGTTGATTAGATAATTGCATTAATGAGAAATTGAACAGGTGTTCCTAATAATCCTTTAGAGTGTATATATATATAAATATATATATATATAATTATTATAATTTTTTTATTAAAGCTATATTTCATTTTAGAGTCAAGCCTAGGCCTCATGAAAGCAATTTTTTAAATGAGATCGGTGCCATCCGGTGGACACATTGAGCAATTTTATCACGCAATAGCACATTTTTACCACTATAGTGGATCTTGCATTTTATTAAAAAAAAAATTAAAAATCGTAGCTTCATCGTAATGGTCCGAAACTTGGTGACTGTATTGGTACTTGGTATATGAACACCCAAAACCAATTTGTTTGGGTGTTCATATACCAAGTACCAATAAAGTCACCAAGTTTCGGACCATTCCGATGAAGCTACGATTTTTAAAAAAATTTATTTAAAAAAATTCGGGTCAGAAATGACGAAGAGCCTAGAGGGTTAACTACACAGAACACAAATGATTATGCAATGTATCAATGTAATTAAAGGCACTATATGTAGTTCTTCGCCACTAGAGGTCGCCTATTCAAAACAAAGGCGTAGCTTGATGATACCGAGATTGAGGAAAAAAAATCAGAATTGGAATCATGAATGAGAAATCATGAATGAGATTATTAGCGTAACTGTAGTATGAAGCAGGGTGGAGCGGGATGAGGCGCTGGAGTGACTGCTAATGAGATATGAGTGCGATACGCGGCTGGAGAGCAGCGGAGCTTTTATTCTGCCGCGAGCGCATGTGTGTGTGTGTGTGTGTAACGCAGCACTTTTTTATCATATCACACACATTTGAGTGTGTTAAAGTAAATAAAAACTAGCCTGAATGACCCATGTCTGTGTTCGACAGCGTCTCTAACAGTGAAACTGTAAGTTTATCTACTTCAAGAACAGCGGCGTTATTCAGAGCGCCACTAACGACACGTTTCTGTGCGAGTGTGTGCAGTATGTGTGTGTGTTTGAGTGGGAGAGAGAGAGTATGTGCTGTCCGTACATCATAAAACACATACACAACAGGGCTAAAGGTCATGTGACTTGATTCTCTTTTAAACCACTCAAATTCAGCTCAACACTTTCAATGATGCACGTGTAAATCATATCACACACACATGTGAGTGTGTTAAAGTGATGTTTAAGAAAATAATGATTATTAGAAAATAATGTCATATCAGTAATGCGGACGCGGAGTGGTGTACAGTATTTGTCAATAATTCAATTATTGCGCTTATACTACGGCTACCACACATCAAAACACTGTTCAGATGTGGCATTTGTCAGGTTTTGTCCTTAACACACTCTTGTGTGCGCGAGTAATGGAGGCTTGAGCCACTGCTAGCAGACTAATGCAGTTATTTGGCCTTCTGTCCGCACTGAGACTGCGTTTTTATTCACGAAAACGAAGCTTTTTGAAAACACTCTCCGAAGTGGATTCATTTGAGAACGCTGTTTTTGCGTTGTAATGTGGAAAAACGCTTGAAAACGCTAGTGTGGACGGAGAGAGCTTTAAAACTGTCCGAGTCTGTGTTCGACAGCGTCTCTAACAGTGAAACTGTAAGTTTATCTACTTCAAGAACAGCTGCGTTATTCAGAGCGCCACTGATGACACGTTTCTGTGCGAGTGTGTGTGTTTGAGTGGGAGAGAGAGAGAGAGTATGTGCTGTCCGTACATCATAAAACGTAGGACACAACAGGGCTAAAGGTCATGTGACTTGATTCTCTTTTAAACCACTCAAATTCAGCTCAACACGTTCGGTGATGCACGTGTAAACTCGGCTGATTTCCGATATTTAATGTTTTTTTTTAATGTAGATTTATGTAGCAGATGAGAACCAATAAAATGAATGTTTATATTTTGAGACAAAGGTCTTGTTAATGATTTTGTTCAAGATAATTAAAGACACAGTTTAATCAGTTTTAAAGATAATGGATGAATGTGTAAAAGTCTGGTATTTGGGGCTAAAGACACAATAATTCACATGATAATAAACAGCGGCTCACTTTTCCATCTGTTGACATGTTCAGATTCAGATGGGAATATCATATATCAAGTTAGAGGTAATCACCATATTTACAATGAAACCATCATATTTCAAAACATGGTATTCATCATCATATATAATAAAATATAGTTATTTGTTACAGAAACATAAAATTGTTTCTATACTTTTATAATGTATATTTTAATGAACAAAAATGAATTAGTTTATTTATCAAAATAAACAGACAATAGCACACACTTGAACAAGAATCAACTAAGACATTATTTTATCTAAAGTATTAGTACCAATATTGTGTGTGTTTTGCCCCGTGTGTGTGTGTGTGTGTGTGTGAGAGGTAAAAGGCCCCCCTAGCCACCTCATATGTTTATAAGACTTTTAAACAAACAAACCACTTTTATGATTTATTTTTCACACAATTCTCACTCCGTCAATGTTCAATACAAACATATATATTATTTCTGCTATCATACACTATGGGAGAACTGAAAAGCACATAAGGTGTGCCTTTAACCCCGCTGTACTCCAGTTATTTGGCAAAAACATGGAAATAAATGTTATTATTATCCTATTGTTTACTATATTTCTTTGCTTGTTCAGTGTGGCTGTGTGTTGTGGCTCTTTTGCTGTTGTAAGGACCGCTAAAATAAATAACTGAACTCATCTGGAGGAGTGATATTGCGGTCAAAACCTGTTGGAATTACTTCCCGGAAAATAATAGTACGTCCGTCAACCAATCAGATTCAAGCATTCAACAGACCCGTGGGATAAATATATATATATATATAACACACTCTTTTATTCAGCAAGGATGCATTACATTGATCAATAGTGAGTGAAGACTCACTTTATATTTCAAACTGATGCAAAGGATCCAGAACAAAAAAACGTGTTTTCAACATTGATGATAATCATAAATGTGTCTTGAGCAGCAAATCCTCATATCAGAGTGATTTGTGAAGGGTCATGTGACACTGAAGACTGGAGTAATGATGCTTTGATCGCAGGAATAAATTAATAACACAAATGTTTTACACTGGAGTAATTTTTCACTGTTTTTCTGTATTTCTGATCAAATGAATGCAGCCTTGGTGAGCAGAAGAGACTCTTTCATTCCCCATATTTGACCTGTGTGTGGGTGTGGCTCATCGCTGCGCTCTTTTCTGTGGGGAATATCCGCCGGCGCCGCTTTGACCGGGCAGCAGCCCTTCATCTCTAAGAGCTTCTGAGGGCTGGAGTAGATGTCCCACGCCAGGCTGACCGGAGCTCGATCTCCATTCCGGTTCCCTTCCGGCACACTGGACCGCTCGCTCATGAAACAGGCGAACTTCTTGGCCACGAGCTCATGGTTCACACAGATCTGTTGAAGACAGCGGATTCGCACACTCCACCTCACGTGTCCATGTTTTGAGGATGTCATACGTTACCTTAGTATCATTGATGGTCAAGTAGAGTTCAACAGCAGAGCAGCCGGCATGCGTTTCACACAGAACGGCTTCCACCAGAGTCGACACTAGAAACACGCACAGCGTCACACACACACACACACACACTACACTCACAGCAGACGGGAGGAAGGGCTGGATGACCACATCACGCTTACCTTGTAATAGATTGTGCAGGTATTTTGTGGCAGAGCTGTCCCACGTGGAGGATGGGCTGAGATCAGATAAAAACAGAGCATCAGAACACATGCGAGAGCAGAGCAGAGAAAGCCTTCTTCAGGAGAGCGGACTTACACGAGCTCGGCCGTGTCTCCAGAGAGCGGCACCTGTAGGGTCATGGGACAAATCCCAGCCAGTCTGAAGCGTCTCAGTCTGAAGGGAAGCAGCAGGAACTTCTCCAGAGGAGTTCTTACACTGGGAGCACATTCATTCAGGGATATTAGGGAGAGAACAGGTGTCATCCTCATACTGAGAGAGCAGGTCACTCGTGGCATGAGTTGAAAGACTGGATGTTAATGAAACAACGCGAGTAAGACAAGCGATTATCGGTTTAAACTAAAGCTTAGACTCGATTTAGTGTTCCTTACACATTACCAAAGCTCCAGTGACACATGATATTGACCAGGAATCGTGTTTCCTGACATCTATATGAGCCGGGGAAATACATAAAGCCAATTGTCCTGTGAACGCTGTATATAAATGCAATATATGTAGTCTAAATTCGGGGATCACTTAATCGTCACATCGTCCAGCCCTAAAACTTGTAGTTTTTGTCAATGCTTATTTAAAAACGTTTAATTATGCAGAATCTATGATGATAAATATTTAATTGATGACTTGTCAATACAATATACACCGATCAGGCGTAACATTCCTAATATTGTGTTGGTCCTCCTTTTGCTGACCCGTCGAGGCATGGACTCCTCTAGACCCCTGAAGGTGTGCTGTGGTATCTGGCACCAAGATGTTAGCAGCAGATCCTTTAAGTCCTGTAAGTTGTGAGGTGGGACTTGTTTGTTCAGCTCATCCCACAGATGCTCGATTGGATTGAGATCTGGGGAATCTGGAGGCCGAGTCAACGCCTCAGACTCGTTGTTGTGCTCCTCAAAGCATTCCTGAAGCATTTGTGCTTTGTGGCGGCGCATTATCTGCTGAAAGAGCCACAGCCACAGGGAATACCGTCTCCATGAGAGGCTGGTCATGGGCTCAACAATGCTTAGGTAGGTGGAACGTGTCAAAGTCACATCCACATGGATGGAGGACCCAAGGTTTACATTGCCAAAAGCATCACTGCCTCCTCCGCCACGCCTTCTTCCCATAGTGCACCTGGTGCCATGTGTTCCCCAGGTAAGCCACGCACACACACCCGGCCATCCACGTGATGTAGAAGAACACGTGATCATCAGACCAGGCCTCCTTCTTCCACTGCTCCGTGGTCCAGTTCTGATGCTCACGTGCCACTGTTGGGGCTTTGGGTGGTGGACAGGGGTCAGCATGGGCACCCTGACTGGTCAGCGGCTGTGCCGCCCCATACGCAACAAACTGAGATGCTCTGTGTATTCTGACAGCTTTCTATCAGAACCAGCATTAACTTCTTGAGCAGTTTGAGCTCCAGTAGCTCGTCTGTTTGATCCACACGGGCCAGCCTTCGCTCCCCACGTGCATCAATGAGCCTCGGCCGCCCATGACCTTGTGGCCGGTTCTCCACTGGTCCTTCCTTGGAGCACTTTTGATAGAGACTGACCCCTGCAGACCGGGAACACTACAGCTGCAGTTCTGGAGATGCTCTGACCCAGTCGTCTAGCCGTCACAATCTGGCCCTTGTCAAACTCGCTCAAATCCTTACGCTTGCCCATTTTTCCTGCTTCTGACACATCAACTCTGAGGACTAAATGTTCACTTGCTGCCTAATATATCCCACCCACTAACAGGAGATGAAGAGATCATCAGTGTTACTCACTGCACCGGTCATAATGTTAAGCCTGATCGGTGTATGGTATGATTTTACTGTAAAATTCAACATATTGACACAAGCTGATAACTGCACATCCATGTTTCGCTGCCTGGAGTCCATTCTCTTTTCTGTAGCTTCAGAAGTCTGTACTTCGGCTTTCTTGTCAAATTTGTACAGTCAGTCTCACAGCTCTTCTCCGTTTTAGATGCGTTGTGTGTGTTTTACGCGGCGTTCACGTTGAAAACCACTCAGTGGGCGTACCCGCAGTCAGATTTTCCTTTATTTCACTAAACAGGCTAGGCTAATCATTAAACAAGGACATTCGCAAACCAGGGTAACTATATGTTTTTAGTGTTTGATTCAATATAAATCAGTATTTTACCAACTGGATGTCAGACGATTTTGCTGATATGATCATGTGTTCAAAGAAAGGCCATAACCAGATTATTGTGGCAGTACTAGTACTAGTAAAGCTACAAGAGTTAAACGCCAGATGCATTACTGTGTCACCAAAATACCAATAATAACCAGGCGCTTTATTCCGATGGTCCACTTCAGATATTACACTAACTATAGTAACTTTGCGACTGCATGTGAGCTAGCAGTCACTAGAGCAGCGGTTCCCACTGGCAGATTATCCTGCGCATCATGTGGACACCTGATACAGAAGGAACTGATTGAACGCTTGTGATTCCCTCCAGATATCTTGAGCGGTCCGTTCTCAGCTGGTGTTGTGTGATAACAGACACTAGATGGCGAGATTGAAGCATCAGAATGGAGCCGTGTAGAAACACAGATGAATGATGCATGAGTCTGCACTGAACATGGACACGTTCTGCCAGTGTAAACGCAAAGATGAGGAATATACTTCCTAAAACAATGTGTCTACAGCAGACGATACTAAAGCAGACAGAACCAGCATTAGAGTATTAGTGTCTGCTAACACTATCTACTATAGTCAGCATGTCTTAAGTGGACAATTAAAATGAAGTGTAACCAGAAATACTTCATGCATTAAGCAGGACTTTCTCCCAAATATGAGTCATAATTCATCAGCTATGGTTTGAGACGGTGAAGACTGAGACTGAACGAGCAGCACTTCAGGCATTTAAATCACAGCCTTTTGAAATTCAGTAAATCACATTATGCCCGTCTTTCTGTGGCCGGATTAGGAGCTCTTCAAAATGATCATTAGACTTACACCAGAACACATGTAGACCGTAAAGGGATAGTTGATTCATCATTTACTCGCACAAGACGAGACTTTTAGAGATGCACCGATTGCATTTTCCTGGCAGAGTGCGATTTCTGATTTTGTTGTAGTGATTTTCTTTCAAAGAACTATAATTGACAGCATTTACAAACAAAATCTACTTTTCTGCACTGCAAAGTATTATTTTCATAAGAAAACAAGACAGTAATAAAATAAGAACAAATAAACGAGACACTAATCCTGGTACTCAAGCTGTTGGAGACTTTAGGGCCCTATGAAATCCGTTTGACTTTTTTCCCCAAATACATTTTTTTCCTTTTAAATTTCAGTTTCAACGCTTTAAATCAATAACATGTCTAATTAACCCCCTCGCATAACAGCCCTTAATCCCTTAATCCCGCCTGCGTGGACACATTTAGGCACGAAGGTCTCAGGTGTGATCCCAAATTTATTTTTTAAATAAATGTTATATCACCATCTTCAATTTATGCCTTTTTTGTGATTTTTGGGGTATTAATGAATTTATTTACCTCTAAAAGTACCATTTTTTTAAAATGTAAAATATGCTTATTTTTATGTTATATTTAATATTTCTTTAACTTCAGTAAAAAAAAAAAAAACTTATCAGCAAGTCCAGAGAGCCAAAACCTAAAAATGTGGTGATTTTGGTGACATCTGATGATATTAATGTCTTTTTAAAGCTACAATATCAACAGCCAGTAGATGGCAATAGAACTCAATGGCTGCATATGGGCTGAACTCTGTAAACCAATGCTTGAACAAACTTTTTCTTTATTTATTTATTTCCTTTGTTTGTGTACGTGTGAGGGACTAATTTTTTTTGGGACAAAATATCAATTATAGGCTCATTCAAGTGCTTTCAATGCAATGCTTTTGTGGATGCGAGTGTTTGAGTGTGTGTGTGTGTGTGTGTGTGTGTGTGTGTGTGTGTGTGTGTGTGTGTGTGTGTGTGTGTGTGTGTGTGTGTGTGTGTGTGTGTGTGTGTGTGTGTGTGTGTGTGTGTGTGTGTCACTTTGAGAGTGTTGTATAGGCTCACTCCTTCATTTGTGTGTATGCATGATCTGCATTGTGTTGGATTTATTGATTTAATATATGCTCTGAATTACGGGATTAAGGAGTTTTCCAAGCACTTAACATTGTAGAATCAATTAGTCATTTTTTGGTGTATGTGTGTTTAGGTGGCAAACCTAGGAAAACTAGCCACGTCTTGTACCGCTCAGATTAAGGAAAGTATTTTTTTTTTTTTTTTTAAATAAAAAAAAATTATTTTGCCCACATTTGTCCCCAAGAGGGCTTTAATAAAAAATAACTTCATTTATTAATTTGTTTACAATAATATGTCCCTATGAACCATAAATTGTGTGTTGTGTATTTTTAGCTTTTCTGGTAATCAAATGAAGGCATAAAACATTAATTTATCTTTAATCAAATTACATTTAAATAAACCCTTTCATTATTGGCAATCAAAGTGCTGCACAACAGCTTTACTGTTAAGGCGAGACACATCAGGTGAATAGGGATTTATTTTTAAATTACAAGATATCACTGTGAAACTTCTCCAGTTTATTACTGGCATAAACATAAGAAAAAAATGTATTGCATGTTTTGTGTAAATTAATATTTTAATATGCAAATGAGGCCTTATATACTTAAATATAAGCTCATTTGCATACTTTTCCAAAAACAAAATCTGAAAATTGGAAAGGACCATGTTTAAAATTCTTGGTTCTATTTGTTGACATATTAGATGAGAGGGCTTTCACAGAGGGGATTCTGGGTATCTGATTTTGTGCTTTAGTAAATTAGAGAATACTGACAATAGCCTTTAAAAATCAATTTTCGCCATGTGTTTTGGAGTTAAAGGACCTGTAACTCAGGATATGAATGATATATCAACAAATCCCTCGGGAAAAGCCTTCAGAATGTAGTTCAGTATGAGACTGCAAGAGTTGGTGCTTGTAGCTGCTCCTGAAGTGGATCATCTGACTCTGAGTGTGAGGAAAACAGCCTTTAAAGTTTTATACTGTATAACTGCATACATTTCTATAAAACCCCCAACCTACAAACAAAATATATATTCAGTTCATTAATATCAGTAGTGTATAATATTTAAAACACGTGGAAATTGATAAATGAATAAATTATTAATAGCAATAGAACTACCTTAACAAACACACATAACAGCCATAAAAACTGCAGACGAACAGTTTGTTGTGTGTGTCCATCTATAACTGTTTGAATCTAATTCTGACGGGGTTTCGTCGTCTAATCTGTTGTTGTTTACTTTCTTTTTACTAGCTCTTGCTACTTGGTCTTTTCTGTGAGCGTTTATGAGCCGATTTCGGAGTTCGGAGAATACACAAGGAAGCGGCAGCGCGTAGTGAGGAATTCACATTGACAAATGTGACGAGTGGTTTTCGGCTGCAAACTTTCGCGGTTGGTTAGTTCTACAAAGGAAATGTCCATATTCTGATTAGTCAGCGCTGTGTGTGAGAGACTGAGAGCTTTATAATGAGACCAGGCATGACATGTTTCTGTGAATGGAGACGGCACGGGAGCTCACGCTGGAATGATTTGATGGATGAATGGATGACTTTTGATGATTTCGGGTAGAAATCTAAAGGCGCACGGTGACTAAATATAATTAAATAACCACCTTAATGTGTAATGTTGACTTTTTTTATTTTGACATGAAAGCTTACATGTTAAGGGAGCAAACTGGCCCAAAATCTCAAAATTGACCATTGCGCGAAAAAACTGGTTTTCATAACATGTGTCTCGCCTTAAAATAAAACACAGAAGAAAAATGGTGATTATTCCTTTAAAAATAAAGTTAATAATTATTGTATTGTTGTTATTATTAGTAGTAGCATTACATTAAGACACACATTATACTGCACAATAGTAATATATTTTTGTCACAAGTTAGCTGAACTTTTATTTTGACAGGTTGCCGTGAAGATCTGGAGTTTGTGTGTGTTTATTAGGGACGCAACAATACAGTGAGTCCACGGTTCAATACATACCTCAGTTTTTAACCACGGTTTTCTGTTCAAGAGCAGCGAGTGATTTTCTCTTTGTCTTTTTGTTGTTTTATTAACATTAAAGGAATCAAAAATGAAAATTCTGTCACCGATTACTTGCGCTTAAGTTATTTTACTTTCACTTTAGACACAACTGACTGTGTTTACGTTGTGTGTATCTGACAGTATTAGCGCAGTAAGACGACTTAAGCCAT
The DNA here is from genome assembly GCA_023566225.1 of Romanogobio albipinnatus. NCBI lineage: Eukaryota > Metazoa > Chordata > Actinopteri > Cypriniformes > Gobionidae > Romanogobio > Romanogobio albipinnatus. Next base: position 3,058,349 of record CM042262.1, on the reverse strand, counting down.
TTTATAATGAAATATATGAACACAAGAAGCATTTTAAACATTATGTACTAGTCCAGTAATCACGTGTTTGACAGGCTTTTAGTGCGCGCTCAGAAGAGTGCATGTTAAAACGGTGCATAAGCACGCAAATTAAATGTTTAACCAGCAAGGCTTTAAAACGCATGTAAATAATGAACTTTGGTGATTGAAGTGAAGGTGAAGTGAAGGGATGTGTGGCCAAGTATGGTGACCCATACTTGGAATTTGTGCTCTACATTTAACCCATCCAAGTGCACACACACAGTAGTGAACACACACACACCGTGAACACACACCCAGAGCAGTGGGCAGTCATATTGCTGCGGCGCCCGGGGAGCAGTTGGGGGTTCGGTGCCTTGCTCAAGGGTCTCACCTCAGTCGTGGTATTGAGGGTGGAGGAGAGCGCTGGTATTCACTCCCCCCACCGACAATTCCTGCCGGACCTGAGACCTTTGGGTTGCAAGTCCGACTCTCTAACCATTAGGCCACGACTGCCCCCGTGAATAACTTGAATAACTATAATGAATAACATGTGAATAACTATAGTGTCCCGTGTGTATGACTCTCTGATAGAGCTGCAACTAACGATCATTTTTTCTGTCGACTAATCTAGCGATTGTTTTTCCAGATTCATCTGATGATTCTTTTTTTTCCGATTATTGTCTTTCAAAGAGGGTAGTGAATATGTATATTTTAATGATGAATGATGAAAATATTAATTGTATTTCAGGAAGGGTAGTGTACTTAAGCCATTTTATAATGAAATATATGAACACAAGAAGCATTTTAAACATTATGTATAACTAATGATACTATTCATCATAAAATGTATACAGAGTAGGCCTAGAAATGTTGTTTACTATAATAGTTTATGTATGATTTACTTATTGATTTGTGTCAATAGTAAACTTGTATTTATCTGCAAAAGGTTCACATACAGGAGCTTTCAGCATAGTGTTAATGTAGAACTAGTCGTCTATTTTGAAGATACATGTGCATAAACAACGACTAAAGCTGCCAGAAGTTTTTGCCCAAACTTCAGACACATTTAAATTATTAAAACTAGAGGCATATCTTAACTTTAATGTTACTTTAATCATGTAAACAACCTATATACAGCATGTTATATATGTATATGTGTTTGGGACAGAGGGGAACCCGGTCGCAGTTGCAGCAGATATATGCTGCCCATAATAAAGCACGAGATGTACTGGGGTCGGAGAAGAAGACCGGAAAATGTGACGAATGGACAATATTCGTCTGTATTTGCAATACACACGCCCCGGTTCAGCTGCGCGAGACGAACACTGGCAGTGTGAAAGCCCAACGGGCGAGCGCGGCTCCTGCTCTCCACACACACCGCTTCTGCTCTGCCACCGCGTGCAGTGTGAGACCGGCGTTACAGAGCGGACAAAGCACAGTTTTACTCGGCTTCTGTTTAAAGTACTCCCACACTTTTGAATGTCGCGGTCTGGCTTTATATGATAAATGATCATTTTCACTATGCCCAGGAGCAGAAGCCGCCATTATTCTAGATCTGTGCTATCTAGAACGTAAATAATGTGACGCCGATGCGTCGACGCATTTCACGCATGTCGACGTATTTCCGTTGACGCGTCGTTGCAGCTTTACTCTCTGACACCCGCATTGTAAGCGTGGCTAAAAAAACCTAACTTAAGTGCAGTGATTGGATATTTGCTCATATCAGTGCGTAGACTCACAGGCACACTCAAACAGAGCCGAAATAAACTGAGAGAGAAATATTTCAAACGGAGAGAAATACAAATAATTAATTAAATGCAAAACCGGAAAAAAGCAATTCACAAGCGCGTATTGAATCGTGAATGCCGTACCGAACGGCTCAATGTTAAATTGAGAATTGTGGTATCCCTAGTGTTTATGATATGATATTTTTCTCAAATTAAACGGTAAATTGCTCATGAAGTGACTCTCAGATCGGCTCGTCATAGTAACACCGCGAGCGTCACATGTGCTTCAGTGTGTGTGTGGGAAATTAAACCATTCATTAATTCACAGAAACACACAGGATTCATATTCATATAGTCTTCTTGCGGTTTAATATTCACATTAGGGTTGGTCGATGTCCCCTAAATTATCAGTTGACGATGTTTACAGTAAAACATTGTGATGCTCGATGATATCGTTGTTTGTTTTAAAGGTCCCGTTCTTCGTGATCCCACTGTTCAAACTTTAGTTAGTGTGTAATGTTGCTGTTAGAGCATAAATAATACCTGTAAAATTATAAAGCTCAAAGTTCAATGCCAAGCGAGATATTTTATTTAACAGAAGTTCCCTTTCAAAGCCTACAGCGAACGGCCGGCTTGGACTACATCCTGGTACTTCCTTCATTAATGACGTCAGTAGAACAGACTAACCTCCGCCCACAAGAATACGCGAAAAAAGGGGGCGTGGTCTTGTTGCTGTCCCACGTGGAGAAGAGGAAGTGTCGCGTGGAGAAAAGGAAGTGTTGCGTTTGAGTGTGTTTGTCGCCATGTCATCGAGACGCTGTTATTTTCATCCCGGAGTCAAATCACCTTTGTTTGGCTTTCCCAGGGACGCTGTAGAGATCATTGAGCGCATACATCTCCCGTTAAGAGGCGTGACCTTTCCACGTGCGCTAAGCTGCTGTCCAATCACTGTTGCAATGCCGACGCTGTGAACTCAAGTAAGTGAAAAAATGAGAATTTATAAGAAATGTCCAATAATGGCCTACATGGCACGCAAGCCCACCCCCACCCTCTCTTGACAGGCGCGAGCTCAGTTGAGATTAGAGGTGTGCGATACCGCTAGATTTGGTATCGATCCGATACCAAGTAAATACAGGGCTTTTGTTCAGAAACAATTTTTGGTTACTTCTGCTTTATTTAAATAAACAAAGTTACAAAATTATTATTCAAGTAGCATGTTAACAAAAAAAATGTTTCTCCTCTTTAGTGCACTTCGAAATAAATATAAAAAATGTAAAACAAATTCTCCTTGATTTTTCATATGTTTGTACAAATTAGTTGTATTGCCACTGTATTTTAAAGACTTTCTACAAATGGTACAAGTCGCTGTTGTCTCATTTTCGGCCTGAAAATACAGCCATACAACGCTCCTCTTTCTCTCTGATGCCATTCTCCGTCTCTGACTGACTAGAAATGCGCGCGCGGCTGAGTGAGCGCGCGCCTGACTGCTGGTGCTGGAGCGGCGCGCTAGTGGTGAGTCACGTGACGGTACAACACAGGAGAGAGGGGGAGAGCAGTGTCGAGCACGAGCAGCACTCTTGGGAGGAGGATTACAGAGAGCTTGCAATGCTCTGCTCTTTGACAGCAGCAGCATTTTGACAAACTCAGTCAGGTCGCAAAACGAGAGAAACTGAAACTTACTTAAGTTAAATATTTTCACGTTGGTATCGATCTGCCCACCTCTAGTTGAGATTCCGACCCGACCCCCCCCCCCCCCCCGAAAAAAACTCTACACGATTCACGTGAATGACCCAATTGACAATGAAAACGGCGATTGTCGCCGAAAAGCGACAAGTTTGCAGGTATGCACTTATCAAACAACATCTTTATTATCTTTCCAATTCTAAAAAAAAGGGTAACTAGATCAATAAAAACGAACTAAAAAGGTACAAATAAAGTTCACCACATACAATGACTGTGGAAACTTTAACCATTGAAAGGATACTATGACAAATATGTCACCTTATTCAAACTGATCCCCCCCCCCCATTAATATATGACCTGAAGAATGAAATTATATTATATACTTAGATATTTATATGAGAAATATCACGCTCATAGTCATGTGAAATGGCTCTATATCTACATCAGACAGGCTGCAGCGTTGATTTTGAGTGAAAAAATGTTTTATCGATAAAATGAAACACTAATTTCACATATTGTCTTTCAATAATTCAGGCACTTTTCATAAATATGGCTGTTTTCAAGGGTTTACATTTCAAAAAGTAACACTTTAGTACTTCAAGCTCTTTAAGCTTGTACGAACCCTGTATACATTTGTTTATTTATTTGTATTTCTTTTCTCTGGTTGCTGTTCTTGTGTATATTGTATGTATTTCTTGTGTATATTGTATATATTCTTGTGTATACTGCTATTATTTTATCCTCTCCTTCCCTTTATTTTGAGTTCAATGCTGTGTGAATGTAATTATCATCATAAATCCATAATTGTAAATCTCCTTTTTATTATTTCTTAACTCAGTGTTAACGATCTTCTGCCTCTATTTGCTACATGGTCCTTTTTAATAAGAAGAGAGACGGAACTCATGTACATATATGTGATATTATATTCAATGATCTCTGTAATTGTATGATGTATTCAGTTAATGAGGCGAAAATCTAAATATAGTGCGAAAAAACTTAACGAATGGTAATATTTTAAACTCTTCCAGCCTAGGCACGTTCACAAGTTCAGCTCGACATGAACGTGAGGGCATTTTAAAGTGTGCGTGCCGCCCGTATGACAGTCGATCAGAAGCAATGATTTAAGCACGGAGTGTTTTTCTCACACACACGTCTCATTGTGTCGCTTCAGAAGACATTGATGGCATGAGGGTGAGTAAATGCTGAGAGAATCTATCCCTTTAAGCCTAGTGCACAGCGGGCGGTTATCGAGCGTGCAGTGTATTTCGATACTGTTCACACCCGAGCGATTTTCACTGGCGATGCGGCGAGTGAACGTGCAGATTCAGTCGATGGCGCTCCCGGTACACAAGGTGTCACGCGCCACTGACACTCGCTCGTCACGCAGAAGAAGAAGAGAGACCGTATTTACCTGCTCGCCAAACCCATTCACACAAACGCGTGTGATAATCGTCCCGGTGTGAACAGGCCTTTACACTTACAAAACACAATCTGAGACATTTTAAGGACCCGCGGGGAGCCTGTATGAAGCGCTTCATACTCATCCGCTCTGACGATGATGTGATCTCCATGATCTACCAACAAGCACCAGGCCTGAGAGTCCAGCGTCCCCTCGATGATAGACTCGACCACGGCACGACACCAGCTCTTCAGAGCCAGACTGAACACCACACACACCTGAGGAGACACACACACACACAGAGAGAGTCAGTCTTTTATATCGACGTCAACATCTCAGTTTAATACTGATGTTTATAATCACCTGTTTGTCTTCACTACTGCATTTGAAATAGTCTTGTGGTATTGACATTAAATAGTATTTAATGTATTCTCTGTAGGATTTGAGGGCGCACCAGACACAAATGAATCTTCCAGATGATTCGTTCAAACATAAAATCCCAACTCAACCCTCCAGACCCCAAATCAACAACCCATGACCATAAATTAAGTGTGCTCCATCCACTGACCAAACCCCCAGCTAAGTACTTTATGGCCTTGCAGGCTGTCAACACAAGGCAGTTTGTTTGTGTTATAGACTGTTTCAACAGCAACAACAAACAAACAAACGTTTTGTGGCCCAAACTTAACTTCCGGTAGACGTCCGCAAAGAATCAATAACAACAGAGCCTGCGTTATCCTTCTTATGCGTTATCGTCTCTCATAATTTATATGTTTATTATAAATAACCTCCCATTTCTGTCTGCAATATAGAGTGTGGGAAACGGGTTAGTTCACCCAAAACTGAAAATCCTGTCATTAATACTCATCCTCATGTGGATCCCAACCCGCAAGACCATAGAGAAGCAGAAAAACATCTTGATTTGTGTTCTGAAGATGAACGAAGGTCTTATGGGTTTGGAACGACATGAGTAGGGATGGGTATCGATTCAGAGCTTCCCATTCGATTCTCGATTCAACTCAATGAATATAGATTTAATACAAAAACTATATTTATAAAAAAGAACAGTGAACATAAATGGGTAATTAAAAAGAAATGAAGAGCCACAAAACTGTATATTAAACTTTATTTTTAGGTACACTCTGGTATATTAGAACAGAACCCATCTCTATATCTCAAATGCATACAATTATGTTACATACTTCAGCTCTGCAGCAAATTTAGATTTTTCTAGAGAATTAGGCATTTCTGAATTTAAAAGAGCGCCCTACCCACATACACTGGAGTAAACTGATAAAAGTGGTCTCATTTTACAGAAAACACTCTAAATGTTAACGCAGTGGTGGAATATTGCATATATTCTATTGTATGCATTCACAATTTTATGATAAATATATATAAAAAGTCATATTTTGATTAATTTTTTTATTTATTTGATATTTGTAAATCAATCATTTTGAACCTATTTGGTCTATTTCCCTTCAGAAAGGGAAAAAAATTCTTGATATCTCCTTCCAAAAAAAAAGTTGAGATTAATCTGTCTAAACTATCTAATAACTCCTGCACATCAGCAGGGCCGGCCCTGACCAATTTGCTGCCCTAGGCCAGATTTTACTTGGTGCCCTTGTATCAGGTTTAGCTCTACATGTTTTCAGTCTAAGTTGCGGAAACACTGGTACTGTTTTATTTTTTTAATGCATTGATGTTTTTTTCATTTGTATTGTTTTATATGATGTCCAGTCCATTCTACCCCGTCATTATGATCATGATATTATTATTATTAAAACATTTTAAAAGGCTGATGATAGTTAAACTATACAAAAATAGCACCAACACCACATTACAGCCTAAACACAAATAACAAGTGATTGCATCTGCATTCATGCACAAACTATTGAGAACTAGCAAAAGTGTTTGTTTTCCAGTAGATGGCAGCAAACTTCCACTAATATGCACATTCATGTTTTCACCATGAATTAAACTGAGAAATTTAGATATTTAATGTGAAATTTACATAAAATGTTGCTATTTTAAATAAACCTGTAAATAAATATCATTACTAATTTCGGCAAATACATTTTAAAATGTCCATACGGCCCCTTAAAACTGCACAACTGTAGAGTAAACACATTAGGCTATTAAAAAAGTGATATTACATGCGTTTAAAAAAACAGATATGATTCTTTTTGACAAAATACACTGTCTGTGGCCACTGGAGAACCCAGAACAGCTGCTGGCATATAGTTTAAGGTCAAACTGGTATTAATTAGCGTACATTAGTATTTTACTACTATGCAAATGAATAAACTGTTCATTCATTACACCACTTTACCTCTGTCTTTACACTGCAAACAATGCTCTTCTTATTAAGTCATTTTTTCTTGTGTCCAGTCCAAACAAAAAAAAATTCACTAGTAAAATGACATTAGATCATTTGTTCCTTGTTTTCTGGGGGAAAAAATCAAAATGAAGTGAATTTTAGCTTAAAACTAGCACAATAATCTGCCAAATGGAGAGAGAATTTTTTTTTAATTTCTGTTTGGGACAGAAACAAGAAACAAGATTATTTTTCTCACCCCATTGGCAGATAATTGAGCTTGTTTTAAGCATAAACTCACTTAAGAAAAAAATATAATTTTACTTTTCTAGTAAATGCATCTTGGTTTAAGAATTGTTAGATATTTAGACTAGAAACAAGACAAAAAAACGAAATAAGAAGAGCATGTGTGCAGTGTTTCCCTTATCTTGCCTGCATCAGAGGGCTTCTGTTTTTTATGACACTACAATTTGGCCATCCGTCATAAATGATCCGGCAACTTTCCCCGTGTCTACACCTGGAGCGAGCGGCCAAGCACCCTAAACAATGAAAGCAATCCTGTCTATATTAGATGCGGCGAGAGGCGACACGACACAACAAATTCCCAACGTTAAACTGATCACGCGTTATATTACAGACGCACTTCAAGCTCGGCGGGGAGATTGATGAGGCGGAGCGGGAAGATGCGGGGACTTAGTTAAGTTTTTTTGTGCTTTATTTGGTAATATTTCAAATTAATATGAATAAAATAGTATCAGTAATACATTTTGGTGCCCCTATGGATGAGTGGCGCCCCTAGCATGTGCCTATTCCGCCTAAGCCACGGGCCGGCCCTGCTCATCTGCATTGATCTAAGTCAGCTGCCGGGAAATCGAACAGAAGGATCCGCCTCCTCGACGTTGTAAAGGGAGATCTTTTGCTCTGATTGGTCTAGAACAGGGATGTCCAAACTTTCTTTAAAGGGGGCCAGATTCGATGTTGTGGAAATACCCAGGGGCCGGTCCCTTTTCTATTATATATATATATATATATATATATATATATTCTTGGAAACACGACAAATTTGACAAAAGCTTGAGCTGACAGTAGAGTAGCTTGAGATAAGACACAGGAAATGTATAGATATTTAACAATATCTGTAAAACTTTCATCAACCAAAAAGTTTTAATGGGTGAAATTTAAATATTATTTCTGAATTAGAACTCTTTTCTTATTTAAATTTAATAAGTGCTCTATTTATATCACTACAAAACATGCTTTTCTTACTTGGTCTTTTTTCCAGTCCAAATATCTAAAAATTCTTAAATCAAGATGCTTTTACTAAGGAAAATTACATATTTGTTCTTGATTCCTGGGGGAAAAAATCTAAATGAATTGAGTTTTTGCTTGAAACAAACTAAATTATTTGTAGGGGTGCTCCGATTGATCGGCAACCGATCTCTATCGGCCGATAATCGCTTTGGGATGATTGATCGGCGGTCTCTAAAAAGGCCGATCTCATGAACCGATCGCATGCTGACGACACATAAACCCGCACCTGCAGTGAGAGCTAGAGCATATGCAGCGACACCGTCTCATTCTCTTTCCAGCGCGGGTAAAATAATTATAATGCTGAAGGTGAGGTACAATTCATATTTCTATATTAAATAACTTACGTCTCACAGAAAGTTTTCAAATGACTGCGTAAGTTCACAAACAGCGCGCGTGAATCACCGCGTGCGCGCGCTCTCTCTCCCTTTCAAAATGCTCAAATGGCTTCATATCATCGCATCTGCACTAAAATCGAGCTGCACAGTTGACAGGATTTGCCACTTTGCACAATCGAGGCAGTGTCGCATCGTCACTAAAGTTTATCATTTGCATTTATTTTTAAGTCTTGCCAGTGTTCAAACCGCTCAGCACTCGCGCGCTCTCCAGACCGTGAGCGCGCGCCCACACACACAGGCCATCTCACAAAAAGCTTGCGAGAACAAATTGCGGTGAAATGGTCAGATACACACAAATGTATGTACTAAATGACCGTCTTGACGAGTATGCACGTAAACCCCGTCGTGACTCGCGAGTGAACGTTTGTGCAACTGCATGTAACTGTAACCGTGTTTACTCTTAAAGTGACAGCTGTCGAATAAACTGCTGCTGTCTCTGAGTTTCTCTGTCTTGTGTTGTTTGATGAACCTTTATGACACTCACTGCTCTTGAATGACTAACTTTTGCAACCTTAAGTGTAAGGATTAATCTAATTTAATTTATTCAGGGAAGACCAATATAAATTTACATTTGATTTCTTATTAAATGTCTTTAGTATTTCTTATCTCAATACTAATGTTAGACCTACCTGAAAATTTGTCTTTAAAAACAAAAATGCACTGCATGATCAAATATTTAGGTGAGATAATTATATACATTTATTATATACATTTATTTGGGAAAGATGGCCTACAGTAGCCTTAAGTTATCTCATTTTCTAAAATAAACACTTGGTGGTTCTTCAAGATCTTGACTCTAGCCTATTTCTACAGTTTTTTCTCTCAATACAGTTAATTTAGAGTTAGTTTCATTTCTACAAATGGTGCAAACTCTACAAGATTATAGATAAAAGATTCCCATTCCCCTGCCATTCTGTGATCGGCAGTGATCGGCAATCGGCAGATCATGATCTTGGTGATCGGTAATCGGTGATCGGCCCCAAAAATGCTGATCGGAGCATCTCTAATTATTTGCCAATGGATTATAAAAATACCTGGACCTGGTTCATACCTGGACACAAGCGGTTGCCGTGGTAACGAACAACAATACCTTAACGTGCTGACTTATGTGGACTAACTGTTATTGGAGGAAATCTGTGTATAATATAAGCTGTTAGGGTTGAATGATTGGTCCTGCGCTGTCTATTGAATGTGTCTATAACGGCTAACGTTCGTGCTTAAGTGAGCGCTCCAGTTTATGCAAGGCAAGCGTTCGCATGTGTGTGATCTATTTCTAGCGGTTGTGTGCTCGGCTGTCTGGGTGACGTCTCATCAAATGCTTCCGCAGATTTGTAGCATTTCACCTCAGCATTACAAACACACCGAAGCCGCCAATAAAGCACTGAATGAATGAAGACACGCCTCTCGCTCCTTTGCAACATCACGAGCGGCCAATAAGAGGTGACATCTAGTGGAGAAGACCAGTAATTAGATCTTATGTTCAATGTTTGCGGAAATAAATATGGGGAAAAAAAATCCTTTCATGGCCGTTGAGAATCGAGTTTGAATCGACCACATTTTAAAAAACGATTAATTGAAAAATCAAGCACAATCATTCGAATACACTAATGAGTCTCTACTGATACAAAGCGTAATGCTAATCGCTGAAGTACCCCTTTAAGTGCCCTATTTGAGAATGATTGTACAGTGAGGAAAATAAGTATTTGAACACCTGCTATTTTGCAAGTTCTCCCACTTGGAAATCATGGAGGGGTCTGAAATTGTCATCGTAGGTGCATGTCCACTGTGAGAGACATAATCTAAAAAAAACAAATCCAGAAATCACAATGTATGATTTTTTTAACTATTTATTTGTATGATACAGCTGCAAATAAGTATTTGAACACCTGTCTATCAGCTGGAATTCTGATCTTTTTTGATTATGTCTCTCACAGTGGACATGCACCTACGATGACAATTTCAGACCCCTCCATGATTTCTAAGTGGGAGAACTTGCAAAATAGCAGGCTGTTCAAATACTTATTTTCCTCACTGTATATGAATGCATCACAAAAATCCCCTGCTCTATGGGCACTGACATTAATAGAGGATCAAGCTAAAGTGGTTTTACACTCCGTGATTAAGGCCTATTACATACCGCATTTAAACATTTTGAGGGACACATAAATCCGATCAGTTATGGCGACCACTTGATGTGAACAAATATACACACGCTGTGTCCTGATTAACTGATGAGCCGATCTGCTTGATCAGATCATGGTGATCACATGTGTAAACGCAGCCAGAATAAGTTACCTCTAGAGTAGATCTGATAACAAGTAAATTACATTAGACTCTCGTATGCAGTCCGGCTGGATATTTATGAGAGGGTCGCACACACTGTTATGTATATCATGTTATTCAAGAAGTGTCAAAAATGTGTTTCTACTGAGTAGTGCGCCATACTATCCACTAGCCAGGCCAATAAACAAACACATACCGGAAGTGTCTATACCACAGTTCTGATGAAATCTGATTTAGTAGTGCATCATGACATACCAGCCCCTCCTTCAGTTCAGCAGGCTTCAGTTGTTGGACGTCCAGGTCGACCTCATGGTAGAAGAGGTTCATTTTCACCCTCAGGTGCTCGTATTCCTCGGGACTGTCCGGCTGAATGCCTGGTCCCTTCAGGACTCGAGCCCACAGGCATCCTGGGTCTTCAATCTGACACCAAACACACACAGCTGTCATTTCCTTCGTGAAAGCTACATATATATGTGCACCCTCTGCTCATTATCGACATTACTGATGGCTCAATCGGACTGAAAGGCCTTCATAAACACCTCAATCGATGCGAATAAAAGCTTGATGGGAGCGGAAGAGGAGCTCCAGTCCTCGAATAATCCCACACTGTCACTAAACACTGAAGTTTTGTTCAGAACGCATGCGATTCGGATGTAAAGTCAGACTGCATTCATGACTGGATTGATGAAAATGAGTGCATGTGTAACACACCTAATGACATTATCTGCCATTACAGGTAATCCATTGGTTTAATGCAATTATTTTAATGAGTAAAGGGTCAAATCAGGACCAGAGGTTTTTAAACACCATTTTTTTGTGATGCTAAGGTCCCCAAATTTGATGACGGCTTTGAAAGGGACTGTATTTAGACTATATTTAACTGCATAAAGACCCATTGAGAGTGATTAAAAGACATGGTGCTTAAATTGAATTATTACAAATAATCAATAATACTGCACTTTTGATCGTTTATTTTTATTCATTTTTTTTCTACCTAGAAAAATTGTGCAAAACATAACTTGACCTAATTGGAAAAAACACTTCAGCCACTTTAGTGCAAATGCATCAGAAATAAAAGTATTGTCAAAAGTGTCGCCCAGTCATCAGTTATCAGGGTTATTGTTCACTAAAATAATTAAAAATAAACTTGAACCGAAATATAAAATAAAAACAATTTCAGCTCTTGTCCACAACATTTCTCATTTTCATTTCGTTTAACTTCATGTACTAAAATAAATCAGAAGATTCAGAACATGAATAACTATAACTATAAACATCATGTAGTGCTGTACCTTGATTATCTGTATTTCTAACATTTCTCTGACTTCCACTGCAAAATCTGCAAAAGAGTGGAAAAGAACAAGACAACATGAATAGTAAATACTTCACAGGACATGAGAGCAAATGTAAAGCTGGTGCCAGTTCACACGCACACACACACACACACAAAACAGGAAATCCTGCACTAAACCAGGGCTTGACATTAACGCTTGTCCACTTGTCCGGGACACAGAGCCGCTCACACAGAGAAACTCAGTTAACACACACGGTTAACATGACAAAGTGTGGAGTTTTTATATTTATAACATATGCTAGCCTTCAGTTAAGCAACATCACATGACCAAGAGTGCTGTTTTCCTGAATACCATCACGACTGAAAATGACACTGATTTCTGATTTCAAGACAGTTCCAGAAACAATTATTAACATTAAGTCACTTACATTTTAGATGCGCTATTGACTGTTTTTGTTTAATTTCAGCAGCAAAAATATTTCCAAACAAAGATCACAGCAGAACCATAACGCCTCTCACAGCAACAGTGTGTGTTACTGAATGATTCAGCGTTTGAATGAATCGGTTGAGTCAAAGATTCAATTACCTGTTCATAAACGACTGCCTCATTCTTGAATTAATCATCCGTTTGAATGAATCGTTTGAACGAATCGACTCAACGAATCGACTCATTCAGACGGTCACCTGCTGCCACCTACTGGTGGTTTACTTTCATCTTTCCAGCATTTCTTATTTGTATATTTAAACATATTTAAAACAATCTCATAACATTATTTAACGCAGTTGAAGGTTTTTAGTGTAAATTATTTAATTTGATTGGTAACAGCCCTATAGTGTCTTATTCTAATTTAATTGTTTAGATCAAATTAAAACAATAAAAAGGAAAGCTGAAGCACAGCCTATATTTAATAAGATTATGGAAAAAGTGCCCTTTATAAAAGGTAAAAATAACATAAATATGCTGATTTAAATATGTCAAGGCTGAATGAACACTGATGAGAATATTGCTTCAGAATAAAATATATTTATAACAAAATGTTTACAAAAAATTCCGGACAAGCAAATTTTTTTACTCGGACAAGTTAATATCGAGCCCTGACTAAACTATTCATTATTTATGAAATGATATGACATTCACCCATCGATATGGTTTGAATAGTTTCTGTGGATTGTTCTGAAGGAACACTTTTCATGAGGTGCAGCAACTTCACACACAAACTTCTGATTCAACCAATGGCGTGAGTTTGTGACACGGGACGATCTATTTCCTGAACAACGGCAGATTATTGTCTGAGAAACCGGTTTGAAAAACATCAGTAATTAAAGTCAGCATGAAACACAAGTTACGATCACCTTTTCTTCCCTTTTGGGACGTCGACTTCTGGAACAAGAACAAATGTGGGGCGGGGCTTGATTCTGTCCGTGGGGAATTGATTGGATGGTTGTGGTTTGCTATTGGTTGTTTGCACGTGACGTCACTGCTGAGGCGCGAAAAGCAGATTTTCTACATAGGAATCACAAACTCAAAATGCCTATGTTTTGCGTGGTTTATTGTCGCTCAAACCGAGAAACCACAAAGAGCCGTTATCATTTACGTAACTTTTATTACTTTTGAACTTTAAAAGTTGTCGCCTCTAATGGCGTTTTGCGTCTGCTGATCCTGAACGCAATACGGATCTCGGCTTACATTTGTTTCTGACTTTGTTAAATATTCACATTGTTCTTGGTATCGTTTGCAGGGAAGAAAATATATTTGATTGCATGTTCATTTGATGTTTTCTCTGAAGTTTTGAATAATTCGGTTCACGATGGTGATTTGGTCACCGTGAAAACAGTGTCACTCTGTGCACTCAACATTTAAAGTCTAACTTTAAAATGCATGTTTTGTAAATGTATGTTCAGTGCTTGTATTGCACATAATTTGACCAATTCCCGCAGGTTTCGTGCTCACACCAAAGGCGCACGCACCGCTGACCTATAGAAGTGACGCCACATAAAGCCGCCTCTCCCGCTCGTGAGTCTCAAGGACCAGAATGTGTGTGTTACTGCGCTTAACTCTTAATCACTCCTCAAAAAGGATAACGTTTTTGGTCCTTGAGCACAACACACACACACACACACACACACACACACACACATTTATAAATATGAAAAATAAAAGGATTCCTTTCTGGAGAAGTGTTCCCCAGTAAACACAGAACGTTCCCCTAACGTTCCCGTTTGGTTATTTTTGTGGGGAACCAAATAAGAACGTTCTCGTTTGGTTGTGTTTTTTTAACCTAAAGAGAACCTTCCCAGAACGTTCCCTGCAGGTTATTTTTAGATTAATTTTTTTATAAGGTTTATTTGTGTATTTCGTTACTGCGCGCCTCTGATCTGCGCGCGCTTCTCCAGCACGCGCTTTCTTCCGTCTTCCACAGAAAGACGCGCACTCGCGTAATTTAAAAATTAACGGTAATTTCGTTTTTACCGACTGACTAACATTAGTTTATCGATCTTTATTGAATAATATGTTATAATTAATAAATATACCAGTGTAAATAGTGTGATTTGAGAGAGATTTGACACGTAATTGAAGACAACATGATGTTAACCGAGGAGTTTTGGTTTACTGACCAAAAGAGAGAAGCGTTCCGTTAATTCAGTGGTAAGAAAATAATGCAATGTCATCCCAGTTAAAGTCATCTTTATTCAGTATTAATGTCCGTGAATAAAATTCATATTTTAAAACCACATATTGTGTTGAAGTCATTGTTATTTGGCACTTAAACGTAAAACCTGGTTGTGGTAGTGTCAGTGATACAACGAAATGCACATATTAATGCATAATTCAATCTTATTTAATCCTCCACATGAAGGTTTATGTGCTTGAATTATTTCTATTGATTAAATAAGTTCAAAACAAGACATGGTTTGTAGTAGCGACTGATTATTGACGTCCATTCATCCTTTTTCCATGCCGCTTATACCCTATGGGACGCTTATACCCTATGGGACGCTTATACCCTATGGGACGCGGGCATTGCTGGACGATTACTGACGTACCGCAGGGGAAATGATATCGGAGTAAAGAGGTTAGGGAAACGTTCTGGGAAGGTTAGGGGAACGTTCTCCAAACCAACAGGGAACGTTCTATTTACGTAAAGAAAACTTTCCTGGCTAACCAATAGAAAACGTTAGGATGCCTGTTCTGAGAACCAGAAACTAACGTTCCCAGAACGTTCTGGGAACCAAAAATTGTTATCTGGGTCAGTCTTTCCTCATGTAAATAGTGAATCCGCCATGGTGCGAGCGCAACTGGCTTTTAAAGGGAATGGGGGATGAGACTCTGATTGGTTTATTGCACATTATGCCCAAAACACACCCATGCCTCATTCTGCCCATGAGCTCAGATCAGTAAATACAGCGCAGACGATAAAACTCAGCGAGCACTTACAATAAACAGAACGACATGGTTACAGTTATCATCTTTACAGTTATCGTTCTTAGTGTGAACGGTCCTTACAGGGTTAGTTCACCCAAAAATGATGTTTCTCTGTCATTAATTACTAACCATAACGACTTTATTCAACAATTTCTTCTGTGTCAGTCTCAGATGCGGTAGTAAACACAGTGCAGCGCTTCCGGTTCTACAGCAGAACGCCGCGCATGCGTCGTGGGGATCACTTCATCAGAGACGAATGTGTTGAATAATGTCGTTATTTTGTTTGTTTTATGCACACTAAAAGTATTCTCGTCGCTTCATAACATTAAGGTTGAGCCACTGGAGTCTCATGCACTATTTTAACATCATTTTGGGCTGAACTAACCCTTTAATAATGTAACCGAACAGCGAGATCGACCAATCACACGACGCAGTGCGTCTGAAAGACACATAACATCATAAAACAAGTCTTCATTTTCATTTTATTGCCTCTGATATCGGATGTGTACTGATTATTTAGCATAAAGCTGTTGTTACGTGGCTGCGCGTTGTTTTTGTCAGTCGTTCGGCTTTATAACGACATGCACGGCTGAGTGCGGGATAAATGCGTGAAATGTCGCGTTAATAACCGCACTGTGTGTAAAACACGAGGCCATTAAAGACATTTATGCAGAAAGCACGAGCGCCTCTTACCTCGCGTCCGCTGGTTGTGAAGGTTCGCGCCGTTGACGCGGTGACGCGCAATCAGTGACGCCATCAATCAGGCGAACAGGTTCACGCGCAGCAAATATAAATCATACATATCTTCTTTATTTGGCAGTTTAGTCAAATAAACTCGGGATTTGCCTTATAATAAAATATATCTGTAAAAGTGCTTTTCCCTGTATGTTATTAAAATGAGCACGAGCTTGTGGCCAGTTTACTCTTTCCAAGCAGGTGTAATTTTCCGATATTATTTTAATTACACTCAAAATGTCCTTGTTTATTATTGATGTATGTCATAATAAACAAGGACATTTGAGAAAGATTGTATTTTATATCCATATTATCTGCTTAAAGTAGTTTCCCCCCCAGGAGTACACTAGCATTAGGCTAGCAGCTAACAAGCGTGGACTCACTGAAAAAGCTCTGGATATTTCATATACAAACATATCTATGAGTAAATATATTTACTCATAGATATGTTTGTATATGAAATATCCAGTGTTTTTTTTTTTCAGTCCACGTTTGTTAGCTGCTAATCTAATGCTAGCCCAGATAGCAAATTGAAACTATGTTAAATCAACATTATGTTGTCAACATTAACTCATTGATTCAACATCATTTTGCACAGTTTTAATATTGAAACAATGTCGAAATCCTGTCCATAGATGGTATTTCAATTATCAGTTGAAATGTTGAAATTTTCATATGCCTAACAATCATTTTCTATGGCTTAATGAAATTTCATTGAAATCACGTTGACAGCAACTGAACTAAGGATCAACGTGATTTCAATGAAATGTCAATCATTATTAAGCCATAGAAAATGATTGTTAGGCATACGAAAATGTAATGCCATAAATGAAATAGCCTATAATGAATATCCTCTACCACCGGATGTTGACATTTCCCGGTCAACTATATGTCGATGATTTTTCAACAACAGGTCGTTGCCCAGTCAACTTTAAATCAATGACTTTTGGCAATTGCCCAGTAAACCAAATATGCTTAATCAATCATAAAGATAAATAGATCAATGTTGTTCCAAAGTTGTTGCCATCAACATTAATAATTAATAATACATTTCGATATCAACCATAATGATGATTCAGATGGAAAATCAATATTTATTCAATGTTGGCTTGCTGTCTGGGCTAGTGTAGCCTACTCCTGGGGGGAAAAACAACTTTAAGAGGATAATATGGATATAAAATACAATCTTTCTCTCAGCAAAACAGACCTGAGTATTGATGACATCGACCTTGGCTCTTTGGCTATGCCAAATGCTTTCTATAGTCAAAAGTTTTTATTTTATTTAAAAACAACAACCACAACAACAGCTTTTGCGCTCATAGAAGATCAGGCCATGGCTTTTGGGTGAATTTTGAGCCGACTCCAGAACAGCTTCTTCCCACAAGCAATCAGACTACTTAACTCCTGATCCATCAGGATCATAACACACACTGGACAGAATATCACTCCGCACAACCCACTGTAGATACACACACATTATATACACATTTATTTATCATTTATTATTTATCATTTATCATATAGCACCTATTGTATATAATTGGATCTCTACTGTGAATAATATTGTATACTGTACATTGTATATTATTATTATTATAGCTTAATGTATACTGTTTAATGTATGTTTAGTGTATATTGTTTAAAGTATATGTATATTGTAAGTATGTGTATATTGGTTAAAGCTGTGAGAACTACACTCACATTGTGTAAATTATTTATTGTTTATTGTAGAGTATACTGTGCTGTGAGTAATTGTGTGCGCATCAGATGTGTAATCTGTTGTTGCTTTAAATGTTGTACATGTCATGTCGTGACTGCTATGTTGCTCGGAACTGCACCAAGAATTTCACCTACTGTTGCACTTGTGTATATAGCTGTGTGACAATAAAGTGATTTGATTTGATTTGATGTTCCCTCAAAATGTCAGGTGATGAACAAACAATACACTTCATCTTTAAGATGACGATGATTATAACTCATTGTGCCTCTGAGAATCCTTGTGACATTACATTAATTAATCAAATGCTCTTTAAAAGCCCTCGGCCCCTTTAAACAGAATCGACTCAATCCTCTAACATGAACGATTAGACCAATAATTCAGCAAATGTGTGTTTAAACATCAGGGTTCATACTGGTGCGGTTATCCTACTATAATTGTTTATACTGGCAATATGTGGGTAAAATGTTTGTTTAAATATTTTTTTCAACACATAAAACATTATTATTCTTTTAACTCTACATTTGTGCAGTTAACTTTAAAGAAGATCCACATTTATCATGTTCATTCATGGAGATGACATGCTTTAGTGGACAATTTTCAAATTTTTTAAATTGAAAACCAGTAGATGGCAGCAGAGGATCACTGGCTCATTTGCCATTTTCCTGTTTTGCTTTTGGATTTATTATAAAATGAATATTATAACATTTTAGCAATGTTATTGCACTGAAGTATGAATGAATGCACATAGGTTGTCTTCTGCTGCACTGCTACGGACTGAAGAACACGCTGAATAACGCAGACTAAAATACGTGGATAAGCCAAAGCTTTTAAAACTTCATATGAGTTTTAAAGAGGACTGATGCGATTACTAATTAGTTGTTTGAAATGAGATCCTTTTGTGATCTGACATGGCTTCATATCATAGAATGAGGAATCTTCTTTTAAACGTGACCCATATCTGATATCTGCATTTACACTACACTTAAAATACACAAAAATAACATTATGATATCAAGAATCAATTTCAAAAGTACATTGAGTTACTTTCATTTATTGACATGGAGTTCATAGAAACATGTTTAATGCAATCGTTTCATCCTTCTATCAAAATCATGATATTGTACTAATTCTTCAAGACAGTGATTATGTTCACAGATCCGCTTTAAAAGTCAGTGTGTACTAATGGTCTGGTGGTAGAACTTTTGTTAAGCATGTCAGAGTCAAATCTGCCATCGTATAGGGGTATTTTTCATCATTAAAACCAAAAGTGTTCATCAGGGATGGCATATCAGGAGCAGGGACATGTTTGTGTGCATTTTATTTTGTGATTTCCACAACGGGATTGAAGCGCGTCTGTGCACGAGCCGTCGTCACGAGCACTCAGGATGATTTCAAAAGCAACACAATTCTGCTCCAGATCGCCTCTTATGAACTAAATTAATACTCTGCTAGTCAGCCAGTTATGTTTGATTTGTTATAGATATATCTGTACCGCAAAATGTTTCAAAAAGTAACTTTTTTTCAATGACGTATGACTCGCATTGACAGGAATATCTGATCTGTCCACTTATAGGCGCAAATGCACATATCCTCTTCATATCAGATTTATTTCCACACATGAATAGAATATCGGAATCCATGCACTTTTTTCCTGCTTACATGTTCATAGGTCATATCCAATCTGTGCCACATGAGAGGAAAAAATCGAAATTGGGTCACTTGAACCGGCCTTATAGTATTATATTTCAGTGATAAAGGCTGTCGATTAGCATTGCATTATAAATATAGTTTGTTCTTATGAAAAACACAGATAAACTATGTATTGATTGTATGTTTATTGTCTTCATGTTTCATCAGTCGTTCCGTCTCAGTCTGCAGTTTATTTATAATATATATATAATATAATGTTTCTTCATGTTTCATCAGATGTTCTGTCTCTGTCTGCAGTTTATTTATAATATATATAATATAAGGGATTTCCTGGAACGTCATAAGTTTCCTGATAACGTCATATTTCATGACTTCTACTCAATAATACTCACAACACCCTATTTTACGGTGGCCGAGAGAGCTCAACGTGCTGCAATTTAAGAAAACACATGCAAATAGAAAAAAACACCAGCAAGTTAGGAAAACATCTTCATCAGTTTGACAACACGTGCTGCAAATACTCGCAACGCACATACAATCAGGATGTTAAAATTAACAAAAAATTCATCTTTCAGGTCATCAAGAACACCACTGACAAGCAGACATTGAACAATAAGCATGTCCCAGCCAGGTTTATCACTAGTTGGTGTCACCTTTTGAAACATTTATGTTGTGGTCTGTGCTATTTGCAGCCCGTCGTCCACCTTGGCTCCACCTGGGACCATCATCGAACCGGGTTCCTTCGAACCTCCAGCTCCTGCTCAGTCGGAGGTCGCCTTGTCTGCACCATGGACTTGCAAGCCATCCACGTTTCCCCTATAGTTCCACCCTCCCTCAGGCTTCACCTCAGCTCTCCAAAACACACTGGCTACACACCTTTCTCCATCTTCGGCTCGTGCAGGACTACTTCCACACTTATCGGAAAGTCCTACATGCCAGTTGGTCAGGCAGGCATGGCCTTTCACATACTACGGGCATTCTCCAAGCCTACCAGGCGGATGTTTTGAAGGAGATGGCGAGGGCGGTGGCCTGATGCCGGAAGCTGTCAAGCAGCTTTGCAAAGCCACAGATTTAACCTTAAGAGCCACCAAACACCATGCACGCTATAGGGTGTTCTATGGCAGGCGTGGTGGCTGCAGAACACCATCTGTGGCTCAACCTCACAAAATTCCATGATAAGAAGAAGGTCTTCCTCTTGGACGCCCCTGTCTCTCAGTCTGGGCTGTTCAGGGAGGCGGTCAACACGGTGGTTGACAAGTTTCGAGCCGCCAAGTCCCAGCCAGCAGCTCTCAAGCAGTTCATGCCCAGGAAAGTTAGGGAATCTTCTAACCCCTCCCCTTCTAAGCCCAGAGAGCGCTCCTCGCAAAGGAAGGAGTTCTTCCCTCACCAGCCATGGTTTGGGGAGACCGCGGTCGTCCATTTCCCTGCCAGTGACCCCATAGGCGTCTTGAGCTGAAGCAATCAAGCAAACCCTCCACTCCGGCTCCAGCTCCTTCGAGTCACTCCTGACACTCAGACCAGAAAAAGGAGAGCTTCCCCCACCTTTTAAGGTTGGGACAGACCGTGCACACCCGCTCTCCTTATCCAACCCTGTCACATTCGCTGTCCAGCGCATTTCGAGGTGCAGCGCTTTTTCGGCCTCACCCCCCTTCTGCGCTTGAGGAAGGAGACTCGCTAAGCTTTCTCCCCTCACCTACGATTGGTTTGTTGCCTGCTGCTCGCATAATCGGAGACACGTTCGGTTTTCTCCAGGTACCGACAGACCCTGTATTGTTCACTCAGGCCGTGTTATATCTCAATCCGCATCAGGACACCAGGTACTCTCCTTCGTGGTTGACCACGCAAAAGAGTGTTCTCTGTGGTTACTTGTTGCAGGCTCCTGGGCCTCATGGCCGCAGCCTCTCCTGTGCTGCCCCTAGGGCGGCTTCACATAGAGACCCTTTCTTTGATGGATAAAGCTCTTAGGGGCCCAATCGACAGGATCAGTATGCCGGGACCCTCTCTTTATTCAGAAAGGGGTCAGCATGGACGCTGTTTTCCGTCGCCAAATGATCATGAAGGACACCTCTCTGACCAGGCTAGGCCAGGATGCGGAGTCTGGACGGCGGAGTTTTTCTCTTGGCACATTAACAGCTAGGATCTGTAGGAGAGGGAGAATTGGCTAAACTCGTTAAATCATCTAAATCAACATATATCAGGGGTCTCCAAACTCAGTCCTGGAGGGCTACTGTCCTGCAGAGTTTAGCTCAAACCCCAATTAAACACACCTGAACCAGCTAATCAGGGTCTAACTATGGCCTTGTAAGACACTGATTAGCTGGTTCAGGTGTGTTTATTTGGGGTTGGAGCTAAACTCTGCAGGACAGTAGCCCTCCAGAACAGAGTTTGGAGATCCCTGACATATAGTATGCTCGACCCCATACCGACTAAGCTATTGAAAGAGATGCTTCCAGATTGAGATCCAGAATGATTGTTAATATCATTAATTCATCCTTGTCATTAGGATATGTACCAAAAACCTTTAAGTTGGCTATTATTAAACCTCTTATTAAAAAAACGCAACTTGATCCTACAGAATTAGTCAATTATAGGCCAATCTCAAATCTACCCTATCAAAAATACTAGAAAAGGCAGTGTCCTCACAACTATGCTCCTTTTTTTTTTTTTTTGAAAGAAATGATATCTGTGAGGATTTCCAGTCAGGGTTAAGACCATATCATAGTCAAGTGAAGTCACCTTTATTTATATAGTGCTTTATACAATGCAGATTGTATCAAAGCAGCTTTACAGTGAAAACAGGAAAATAACGAAACAGAATTTGATTCGGATTTACAGCTGCTCTGGAGAAAACAGTGATGTCATCATCCGGCTCAGCTCAGTAATCATTTAGTGTCAATGCGGGCAGATCCGTAATATAGTTGAATATTTAGTGTCCCCAACAAAGCAAGCCAAAAGCCAAAGGCAACAGAGGCGGCGGTGGCAAGGAACCAAAACTCTATCAGGTGACTTCCTTGGGAGAAACCAGGCTCAGTCAGGGTGCCAGTTCTCCTCTGGCCAACTAACAAACAGTGTATGATTATGAATCAGGTATCATTACAGGTCAGAGGTCATATTAGATCAGAATATTTGTCCAGTTCCATCTGATCGAAGATCGGAGTCATTACGCCGGAGACGGGTTTGTTGAGGATGTCATGTCGATGAGGCAAGTCTAGTTGACACGGTCTCTGCAGACACATCAGGGCTGTGTTGGTTGTGTCTAGTGCAGGTCCACCATCTGATCTGGATACGGCCCGGATCCGGCTGACTACAGTACACCTCGGGATAAACAGAGAGACAAACGTTATATGATGTGGCAGATATGCGTCACCGTACTATCGATCATTCCGACGCAGACAGAATTCAACATGTTCTTTTTTAAACTCATAAAAGACAACAGAATTACAGGAATACTGGATTCAAAACAAAGAAATGCCACAATTTATCAAGACCTTGAAGCAGATATGAGGGAGAAACACCCACAAACACCTCATGCTCAGCTAATTCTTTGGAAAAGTCTGTATTGTGCCCTGGTGGCCTGTATACAGTAGCCAACACAAATGTCAAACGGGATGTATCATTTACACTACATAGCCTTACATAAAGCACCAAAACAAAAAGATATTATTATAAATTACAGCAACACCTCCCCCTTTGCCTTTCAGACGTGGCTCTATGAATTTATCTGACTTCTGTGACGTGAGACAGATAGCAGACAGTCCGTTAAGTCAGCCCATCTGCTTCCTGACCTGGGCCCCAGTTAGTCAAGGATTATCTCTAAGACTATGTGCCAAATTACTAGAGAGAAGAGCAGCCCCACCCCAGGAGGGGGTCACTGTCCCTGGACATATCCCTGTTTTACAGCACGTTTAAAATACCCAGCAAAAACATTAATAAAAAAGTTTTTCAATTTCATTACCATCCATTCAAAAGGGGAAACCTGGGAATAATGTTGTACTGTACGGCCTATGTAACATATACTGCAGTAAAGAGTGTCATTCTGGTTTTGTAAAGACATTTTACAAAAGAAAACACTGTAACCTGATATTAGTGTTTTTTTCGGTCTGTGTTTTATGAGTGAAAAAAACGTGAATAACTTAGCTATTGTTCTGGAGTTTATTTGAGACATGAATGAAGTGTTTTGGTAGTTTGAATGTGAAATGAACTGCTGTGAGTAGTTGAGAGTTGGTTAGGAGAACTGTGTGGAGAAAAATTACTTAATATTGAGAAATGTGTCCTAGCGATTGTAAAATAACTGTCATGTTATGCAAGAGGTGTAATGTTCCTGCAGTCTGCCAATTTTGGCAAATAAAATGTTTGTTGGAAAATATTTCTGGTTAAGGATTGTATTTTTGCGTGCCTTGTATGGAACATGAATGTCCCGTCTGTCACATGCCTGTTTCAGTGATGAACTGAACTACCTGTGGTCGTTCTCAGAGATGATAACGGACATTGAGCTGCAACTGTGTGGCCTGCGCTACCAAACGTTCAACCTCTGCAGCACCAGTGCCATGTGCCAGAAGAGTTAACGTACAGCCTGACTTTGTTGTTGCCCTTTTATTTTATATAATTATTTATTTTTAGTTAAATAAAGCCCATTATACACTCAGGATTTTGAGTCCTCTCCCTCTCTCTCTCTCTCTCTCTCTCTCTCTCTCTCTCTCTCGTCTACTACTTCCTGTTGTCATAATAAAACTAGGCTTTTTGACCGTAAGCGAGGGCAGATCATCGGCGAGCGTTTAACAAGATACAAAAGATATTTGACTGATGAATCAACATTTACAGTCAAGCTTACACACAACATTTACAACTGAAAAATCTCCAGAAAAATTCTGAAATGGGTGATAGGGGTAAGTAATTAATGACAATTATTTTTAAGTAACATGAATATGCAATAATGATACAAACACTTTTTTGTTGTTGTTATTTCCACAGAGGCATTACTGTCAAGTGACGCTTCCAGAATGCCTCATTACTCAAATTCTGAGTCATGTAAGTACTTTTGAACACTTCCCACCTGCTGTTAGGAACACATCCCATTTGAAATATAATGCCAGATCTTGATTTGCAGTGTCGGAGGTAAGGATTATCCTGATGGGTAAGACCGGAACAGGGAAGAGTGCGACAGGTTTCGTGCAGATGCTTCACCTGAACAGGTTACAAACAAGTCCAGCAAACAATCTGCAAATCAAGGAGGAAGAACGATCTCTGTAATTGACACGCCAGGGTTCTGTGGGTCGTTCACTAGAGAAGACATGAAGCCAAAGATAATGAAGTGTGTTGAGCTGTCCGTTCCTGGTCCTCATGCGTTCCTGCTGGTGATCAGTCTGGGTGCGAGATACACGGCGGAGGATGTGAACACAGTAAAACTGATCCAGGAGAACTTCGGAGAACATGCCATACGTTACACCATCGTTCTGTTCACTCACGCCGATCAGCTGAGACGGAAAACTTTGCAAAAGTACGTAGAAGAAAGCCAGCATCTGCTGCAACTTACCAACAGCTGTGGTGGCAGATATCACGCGTTCAACAATGAAGACATGACGAACCGCACTCAGGTCCCTGAACTGATGAAGAAGATTGAGGACATGATCGGGAAAAATGGAGGAGGGAATTACACTAATGAAATGTATAAAGAAGCTCAAAAAAAGATAAAAGTAAAAGAGAGGAAGAAAAAGGCAGGAGAAGTTGTTCTGGGAGTTCTAGGAGTTCTAGGAACAGGAGCAGCAGTAGCAGGAGGCGTCCTCCTGGGAGCAGCCACAGCTGTGGATTTACCTGGAGTTTTACTGGGAGCTGGGGCTACAGCTGTGGGAATGGGTCTGAAATATGCTGCGGACAAAGCTGAACAAAACAGAGAGAAGCAGAATTAGTTATTCCTTGTTTAAGTTTAAAGGTGCCCTAGAATGATTTGAAACAACATTTTAAATTGTTCTCTGGTATCTACATAGAGGGTATATGGCTTATTTAAGGTCAATAATTGTCCAGCTACGGTTTTACAGGTCCATTTACAACTCTAGAAATCATCCCCAGGATGAAATGGTCTGTTTTTGCCTTATTTGGAAGGGTCATGAATATTAATGCAGAGTTCTGCTCTGATTGGCTGTTTCACTGCGGCTCAATGATAGCAGACACAACTTTACTGACCGTCATGACGATGGAGAGATTAGGCATTCAACCTTATATATATATCAATCAGTATATAATCATACTTCAGTTGTCAAAAATATAAATAAATAAATATCAAATTACTATCGTTTCAACTTAAATGGTGGAGGTGTTGACGTTAGCTAGAAGGATCGAGTGAGCTATGTGTAAGCAACTAAACTAACATGTTACGTATCTATGGTTTCATTTACTCATTTATGACGACACTGGCATGAAATAATATTAACCTGTCATTAGACTTATTATTTAGTTATGTAAGCCACTTGGATTATCCTATTCTTACCGTATAGCATCTTGCGTTGGATATAGACAACAACGGGGATATTATCGTTAATGTTGTCTCTCTAAGAAACTTTCAATTTAATCATAAATGGTTTAGACAGTCAAGAAGTGGATAAAATCACTGGTTGCAGGAATATGGTTGGAATTGCCCCTTTCTTCAGTGTCAGACGCTGAGCAAAGCCGGCTTGATATTGTCCCAGGTTTGAAAACTGTCCGTGGTCAAATGGGCTGAGCAAACTATCAACTTTGAATTAAATTGTTGCGATATCCGATTATAAATAAACATCAACCATGCCTGTTGACATGTTTTATCTGTGGGAAGAGTATGAAACCCCTGCACAGCCTGGAACATAACATTTGTTTCCATGATCTGCCATGTTCACTATCCACGCGTCAGGCTTACTGCTGCAGAACTCCAGTTGATACGGCGGCTGCGCAGTTCCGCCAGATAGTGAACATGTGCTTGCTTATGAAAATGTTGGGGGGCGTACATATTAATGATCCCGTGTATTGCATCACTGCTGGCATTACGTTGAGATTTGCCTATTTTTCCGTGGTGTTTTTCACAAACGAGATTTACATATGAAGGAGGAGGCAATGGTGTTTGAGACTCACTGTATGTGATTTACATGTACTGAACTCCTGTTATTCAACTATGGCAAGGTTCATTCGATTTTTCATTCTAGGGCACCTTTAAGTCTAAACTTCAGTCGAGAGTAAAAACTTTTATGCTTTAATAAGGAATTTGATGTATACATTTATTTGTCGGCTGGATAATTCACAGAATGCTATTGTTATGTTGTTGTCTAATCCTAAGCAAACTGTGGTGCGATACCAATCACCTATGAGAAAGTATTGGTGTAATTGTCTATTTTAAATGTTTTGTATTGTATGTCATTTTGTGTTAGTTGTTGTAGGTTTCCTCTTGTTAGATTTTGGTGTATTTGGCAGAGCAGTCGTTTGGGTGGCTCGCCAATGTATTCGATTTCTCCAATACATAAAATAAGTAAGCTTGACCAGAGTTCTTGTGGAGAGAAGAATTTATTGACGGTTTGCAGTGTAGCAGTCTTTCAGCAGCGATGTTATCATGCCGCCCTTCAACAATCTTAACCCAAAAGTTCTGTGTCTAAGACAGAACTTTATACAGGGAAGACAAAGGGATTCCGACAAAGGAAAACTGTTAGGACCTCCCACAGGAGATCGTTCTTACACACCCCAAACGTTCCTGCCATCAGTCCTGATCCAATCAGCATAACAGTGACACTCAAATGCATAGATGCTAATCCAATCACTCATGGGCTCCAAGGGCCATTAAAGACAATTGGTGCTCATATACAAACAGGAACTGGCCTGGAAGATTTGCATACAAAATCTATCACTCTCTAATGGACCTTGAGTCTGGAAATAAAAGTTGAATGAATGAATGAATGAATGAGTGAATAAACATATCCGCAACATAAATGTAGTATACAATTTTATTTATTATAAAATGTCATGAGCATACACAGTAAAGGATTTTGCTCCAGGCCCGGTTCTACGAGCGGATTCTATTTGGCAGATTTGCACATTTGTGTCTGAGCTCTGGAGAGCGTCAAATGCATCTATTCACGGCGTGTTTTTGCAGCGACGAGTAATGTAGCCAATCACAGATATAGTTGTTGATCTCTCGAACGCGTTTTTAGGCTATTCAGTGTTGAGTTAATGCAGGCTCACGAAACCTCTCATTAACAAACAAAGTCAAGACACGATGTAAGTAAGAGTTTGTGAGATCGCGATGAACTGACAAAGCAACAGCATTTTAGTGATCGTAGCGATCTTGGCTCGCTTTTGAGGCTACAGTCATCCATTGAATTAACTATTATTGCTATTATTGTAGAGCACATTATTTAGCGAATTTCTCTGACAACAGTTTTAAAGCTACACTGTGTAACTGTTTTAGTTTATTATTAGCTAAAAACACTTAGTTCTTTCAAAAATATATGTCCTCATTAATGTATATTTACTTCTTTCAAGTAATAAAGTATTCTCGTAAGTTTATAATATGCCATTGAAAATACATACGGGTAAGGGGTTCGAATGGGGGTCGCCATGTTGCCCCTCCATCTTGAAAGTACATTAGCCAAAGAGGGACATACCCGTAAATTCAAGCTTCGCCTTTCGCGTTTTAACACTCGATGGCACCGTGTCGAATGTGAAGAGGGGGATTGCTGGTTTGAACTGGAAGCCATGTTAATCTTGGACTAAAACGGCCACCGTAGGAGTTAAAACGAAATCGGAATTGGGAGGAACAGAAACTAATATTTACTGGATGGTCATATACCTTTTCACCGCTAGATGGGGGAAAATATCACACAGTGTAGCTTTAAGTAATTGGGAACAACAGCAACTCAGCCACGAAGTGGTAGGCCATGTAAAATCACAGAGTGGGGTCAGCGCATGCTGAGGGTCACAGAAGTCGCCAACTTTCTGCAGAGTCAAAAGCGCCAGACCTCCAAACTTCTGTGGCCTTCAGATGAGCTCAAGAACAGTGTGTAGAGCTTCATGGAATGGGTTTCCATGGCCGAGCAGCTCATCCAAGCCTTACATCACCAAGTGCAATGCAAAGCGTGGCATGCAGTGGGGTAAAGCGCGCCGCCACTGGACTCTAGAGCAGTGGAGACGTGTTCTCTGAGTGACCAATCACGCTTCTCTGTCTGCCAATCCCATGGATGAGTCTGGGTTTGGCGGTCGCCAGGAGAACGGGACTTGCCTGACTGCATTGTGCCAAGTATAAAGTTTGGTGGAGGGGGGATTATGGGGTGGGGTTGTTTTTCAGGGGTTAGTTCCAGTGAAAGGAACTCTTAATGTTTCACCAAGACATTTTGGACAATTTCATGCTTCCAACTTTGTGGGAACAGTTTTGGGGACGGCCCCTTCCTGTCCCAACACGACTGACCAGTGCACAAAGCATCGCTCCATAAAGACATGGATGAGCGAGTTTGGTGTGTAGGAACTGGACTGGCCTGCACAGAGTCCTGACCTCAACCCGATAGAACACCTTTGGGATGAATTAGAGCGGAGACTGAGAGCCAGGCCTTCTCGTCCAACATCACAAATGCGCTTCTAGAAGAATCCCCATAAACACACTCCTAAACCTTGTGGAAAGCCTTCCCAGAAGAGCTAAGAGCTGCAAAGGCTCCATACTCCATAATAAACCCTACGGATTAAGAGTGGGATGGCGTTAAAGCTCATGTGCATGTAAAGGCAGGCGTCACAACACTTTTGGCAATATAGTGTATACATATTATACATTTTAGAGGATATTATTTTATACATTTTTATAGACAAACACTAAAATATATGTTTTATAAAGAACCTTTTGCATGAAAACCAAAGTTTCAGTGATTAAAAATGTGTGCACTGACTTTTTGTGACAGGTCAGAACATTTTTTAGGTGCACTCTTGTCATAAATTAACCTATTACTGTTCCTACATAATTTGTAACAAAACAAAAATCTATTTAGGAGTCTTAGACCTTTCCAACGATATATAGTTTGTCATGATTAGATTAGGATTTAATTGCAATATAGTGAAGTAAACTCCTGCCAGCAGGACGGTGACAGTTAAGGGGTTAAAAAGTCAACAAGCATTTGTGGTTAAAAAGTATATAAATGTTCATTTTTTTGTAGAAAATGACAGAGGTTTGTCTAGATAAGACCCTATTCCTCGGCTGGGATCATGTAGAGCTCTTTGAAACTGCAATTTGGACCTTCAACCCATTGGACACTGTGAAAAAAATCCTAATAATCTAAAAGAGTAATTTGAATAAATCCAAACCTCAACACAAACAATTATATGAATGAAAATGTATTTTGTTTTATTTGAGTTTTTTAAAGCACTTTGTGACAATAATACATTTTCTGTCATTCAAAAGAATATTGAACAACACCGGCTGTCGTTCAGATGATTGCTCTGGGGTGTTGAAGTGGCGCGAGCGGATTTCTCGGACCCATTATTTGGTGGACGCGGGGTCTGTGCTCTCTAGCTCCCTCTGTAGGTGCTGTATGAGTATCTGCTCACCAGCAGCGGCACATGGAAGCTCTGATCGCCATCGCTCACAGTGAACACAATCTGAATGAGGAAGAATAAAAACATTAACATTTACTCTGTGTAGATTCAATCAGTTCACTATCAGTCTTTCCCACAAACCTCAACGTATGGGTAAAAGCTGGACTGTCCCAAACTCTCCCAGTACTGGCCCGTCTCGAAGCGGATCTTGTACATTCCTGGAGTGAAGGCCTCGCTGGTTATCAGCCCTGGACAGCGTCCGTCCTCATTGGTGTTTCTGGAATAATCAGTGACAGTTTTTAACATAATGACATATTTACAGGGTTTTTAAACCTCTCAAAGTTCGACCCAAACAAAAGGTAACAATCATTTGAACATTTCTTCATGTCAGCAATGCTCAGAGCATTAGCATGCTTGCTAGGGTAACCAGACGCCTTGTTTTCTTGGGATAGTCCTGTTTTTTGGTGTCCGGTCCCGACTGAACCTCTCACTGTTCCTGTTTTACAGCACTTTCAAAATACACCACAAAAACCTTTGAAACATTAATAATTTATCATATGTTCTAATTGGTCTATTTTTGCAGTGTTTTGTTTGCTATTTGCAGTTGTTATTATTAAGTATTTTTCATAGTGTAATTTTGGTGAAATCTGGTCGCCTCAGCATGTTAGCCTGTACACGACTCTAATCAGTCCCTCCAGAAAAACGTGATTATGCGATCGCATGATTTAACGCATAATCAGCCAAAGTCCGCATATTCATGCGGGGGCCGCATTTGTTTCAAATACGCCGCACTTTCGCTGCATAAATTGCCTATTTCCGCGTGCAAAATATGCGGGGCTAGCATGATTTCATAATCCCCGCATTTTCTTTGCAAAAAAAGTCACATATATATTAGCAGAAAGTTGAAAAATGTTTGTTTACTTCACACAAGAGCCGCCATTTCCGCCTATTGCCATGGGAACGCTTTGAAGTGACGTAATTACCCGACGCGAACGTCATCGAAAAGCTGCAAACCCCCGTGGAGAAACCATAGATATCAGTGAAACCATGATGAAGCGCAAACTCCCATTGGCCAACAAAAATAACAGCAAAAGACGCGTAAAGCAGTTTCCCTGTGATGACCGATTTCAAAACACAGCATCATGAAGCTTTGAAGCGTTATGAATCAGTGAGTCGATTCAGCGGTTCAGAGCGTTATGAATCAGTGAGTCGATTCAGTGGTTCGGAATCGCCAAAGTCTCGTATTTCAGCAGTTTGACACGCGATCCGAATCATGAATCGACTCACTGATTCATAACGCTTCGAAACTTCATGATGCATTGTTTTGAAATCGGTCCAAATTGAGCCATGTGTTGATTAAGGTCTTCAATAAAACAAGATGAGAACTTAAATATTCAATTAAAAATATTCGCTTTTTTCCCTCTTTTTCATCAAATATCCCGCATTTTTCATCGCATTTTTTAAGAAAACGTGCCGCATAATCAAGGATTTTTGCCCGCAACAATCACAAAAAAACGCCTAATATAGGTCCTATATTTAGTGTAAGAGTTGATTTCTCTAGTGAACTACAGCTGTGGACACTGAATGACTTCTGAGGTAAATGTGATGCTGCATTGTTTACAAGCTGTTTTGTTGCCTTTCCGCGATTACACCACATATGATACGTTTCAATAAGTTGTAATGTATCCTCAACAAACCTTAATCTATTAATTCATGTTTATTCTTTGGGAAGAGATGATCGCGTTAACTCGCGCGCCATAGCTTGAACTGACGCGCCCAGAACTGTTGAAAGTTACGACATTCTCTATGGCTCTGGACGTGCATATGTGATCTGTGATATCACATTAAAGAGCATCAAAATGGCATTTATCGTTTGAATTTCGTGATAAAATTGACTGAACACTTAATATGTTTGTGTGGGAACTCGGATTGAAGTATTTTCCGTGTTTAAAACAAGCCGACTGTTAACTTAAAGATTGCATTCGGAACCGTTCTGCACACCCGTGCCCCGTACCGGAAGTCCTGTACTGAAACGGTTCGGTACGAATACGTGTACCGTTACACCCCTACTAAATGGATTTCAGGCATATTTATGGGGGGGGGGGTTTTAATGCATTTTTTCACTGAACTTTTTTTTATTTCTTTTTTCTGTGTATGATACAAGCAATGCTTTATTATTATTAATATTATTATTGGTTCATTTTTATAAGTTGGCCAAAAGTATTAGACATTTGCAGCAGGTATGGCATGGTATGTATTAATTGTATGAATGTTCAATGCCTGTTTTAAACAGATAGTCCCGCCCCAAACTCAAATCATTGGTTGGATAAACAGATAGTCCCACCCCAAACTCACATCATTGGGTGGATAAACAGATAGTCCCGCCCCAAACTCACATCATTGGTTGGATAAACAGAGAGTCCCGCCCCAAACTCACATCATTGGTTGGCTAAACAGATAGTCCCGCCCCAAACTCACATCATTGGTTGGATAAACAGAGAGTCCCGCCCCAAACTCACATTATTGGTTGGATAAACAGATAGTCCCACCCCAAACTCACATCATTGGGTGGATAAACAGATAGTCCCGCCCCAAACTCACATCATTGGTTGGATAAACAGAGAGTCCCGCCCCAAACTCACATCATTGGTTGGCTAAACAGATAGTCCCGCCCCAAACTCACATCATTGGTTGGATAAACAGAGAGTCCCGCCCCAAACTCACATTATTTGTTGGCTAAACAGATAGTCCCGCTCCAAACTCACATCATTGGTTGGCTAAACAGATAGTCCCGCCCCAAACTCACATCATTGGTTGGCTAAACAGATAGTCCCGCTCCAAACTCAAATCATTGGTTGGATAAACAGATAGTCCCACCCCAAACTCACATTATTGGTTGGATAAACAGATAGTCCCACCCCAAACTCACATCATTGGTTGGATAAACAGAGAGTCCCGCCCCAAACTCACATCATTGGTTGGATAAACAGATAGTCCCACCCCAAACTCACATCATTGGTTGGCTAAACAGAGAGTCCCGCCCCAAACTCACATCATTGGTTGGATAAACAGAGAGTCCCGCCCCAAACTCACATTATTGGTTGGCTAAACAGATAGTCCCGCCCCAAACTCACATCATTGGTTGGATAAACAGATAGTCCCGCCCCAAACTCACATCATTGGTTGGCTACACAGATAGTCCCACCCCAAACTCACATCATTGATTGACTAAACAGAGAGTCCCACCCCAAACTCACATCATTGGTTGGCTAAACAGATAGTCCCGCCCCAAACTCACATCATCAGGCTTGTTCGACTTCACCCAGCGATGCGCAGACCGATCGGCGGCTGACTTGAAGCAGTGCATGCCGGTTAGAAATTTTGTCCGACTTGAGGCAGCGCCGACGCCACGTGACAGTGACGTATGTCAACAAAGTGCCGCGAGAGCGATTCGAGAGCAGTCGGCTGATACAGCCGGTGTAGTTTCTACAGAGCAGCTGCAGGAGGCTACACGGACTCTGATGACGACACAGCTGTTCCACGATTGGCTGGATTCACCGCATGACAGCGATCACGTGTGTTTCGTGTTTATTCTAAAACCTTCAGCTCCACTAATGCACACAAATCTGTTTTTTATAACAGTAAAACCTCCTTTCATGTAGTCGCGATGTTATATTGTAATGTTTATCAAAATAAAACTGATTAAAAACGTAGACCCCACTTCATTAATAGTGTAGGCTTATATGTTGAACTTTATTCTTGTACAAACACACGCTGTATTAAGCAGTACATAAAGTATTACATGACAATAATGTCTCTGAAACATCTGTGTATTGCCAAATATTGCATTTATTTCACTTCAGCTGATAAAGTATGCAAACACAGCGCGAGCGTCACTACGGGAAGCAGAAAGTGTCCGACTTCACGTCTCCGTTTGCAGCTCCTCCCCGCCTGCACGCGGCTACTCTCGCCGATCAGTTGAATCCGGCCGCAGCCGATGTCGAACACACCTATTGATTGACTAAACAGAGAGTCCCACCCCAAACTCACATCATTGGTTGGCTAAACAGATAGTCCCGCCCCAAACTCACATCATTGATTGACTAAACAGATAGTCCCGCCCCAAACTCACATCATTGATTGACTAAACAGATAGTCCCGCCCCAAACTCACATCATTGATTGGATAAACAGATAGTCCCGCCCCAAACTCACATCATTGGTTGGATAAACAGATAGTCCCGCCCCAAACTCACATCATTGGTTAGATAAACAGATAGTCCCGCCCCAAACTCACATCATTGGTTGGATAAACAGATAGTCCCGCCCCAAACTCACATTATTGGTTGGATAAACAGATAGTCTCGCCCCAAACTCACATTATTGGTTGGATAAACAGAGAGTCCCACCCCAAACTCACATCATTGGTTGGATAAACAGAGAGTCCCGCCCCAAACTCACATTATTGGTTGGATAAACAGAGAGTCCCACCCCAAACTCACATCATTGGTTAGATAAACAGATAGTCCTGCCCCAAACTCACATTATTGGTTGGCTAAACAGATAGTCCTGCCCCAAACTCACATTATTGGTTGGATAAACAGAGAGTCCCACCCCAAACTCACATCATTGGTTGGATAAACAGATAGTCCCGCCCCAAACTCACATTATTGGTTGGATAAACAGAGAGTCCTGCCCCAAACTCACATTATTGGTTGGATAAACAGAGAGTCCCGCCCCAAACTCACATCATTGGTTGGCTAAACAGATAGTCCCGCCCCAAACTCACATCATTGGTTGGATAAACAGATAGTCCCACCCCAAACTCACATCATTGGTTAGATAAACAGATAGTCCCGCCCCAAACTCACATTATTGGTTGGCTAAACAGATAGTCCCACCCCAAACTCACATCATTGGTTGGATAAACAGATAGTCCCGCCCCAAACTCACATCATTGGTTGGATAAACAGATAGTCCCGCCCCAAACTCACATCATTGGTTGGATAAACAGATAGTCCCGCCCCAAACTCACATCATTGGTTAGATAAACAGATAGTCCCGCCCCAAACTCACATCATTGGTTGGATAAACAGATAGTCTCGCCCCAAACTCACATTATTGGTTGGATAAACAGATAGTCCCGCCCCAAACTCACATCATTGGTTGGATAAACAGATAGTCCCGCCCCAAACTCACATCATTGGTTGGATAAACAGATAGTCCCACCCCAAACTCACATTATTGGTTGGATAAACAGATAGTCCCACCCCAAACTCACATCATTGGTTGGATAAACAGATAGTCCCACCCCAAACTCACATCATTGGTTGGATAAACAGATAGTCCCACCCCAAACTCACATTATTGGTTGGATAAACAGATAGTCCCACCCCAAACTCACATCATTGGTTGGATAAACAGATAGTCCCACCCCAAACTCACATCATTGGTTGGATAAACAGATAGTCCCACCCCAAACTCACATTATTGGTTGGATAAACAGATAGTCCCACCCCAAACTCACATCATTGGTTGGATAAACAGATAGTCCCACCCCAAACTCACATTATTGGTTGGCTAAACAGATAGTCCCGCCCCAAACTCACATCATTGGTTGGATAAACAGATAGTCCCGCCCCAAACTCACATCATTGGTTGGTCTCAGGAGCAGAAAGTGAAGATAAATGCTCCTATCTTTAAGGAAGAGTTACTGGAGGAAATTTCAAAGATGCAAAGCGGGAAAATGCCAGGTCTGGATGGCATAGTGAAATGTATAAAGAATGGCACGCTTTGTTACTTGAACCTGTACTTGATATGTTTAATCACTCATTTAACACTGGGCAGCTTCCTGAATCTCTGAGAGAAGCGAATCTTTCTCTTATACTGACAAAAGCTACACCTCCTGAAGCCTGCTCTTCATATGGACCCATTTCTCTGTTAAATATGGAGAGGACATTGGAAACAACAACACGAGACGTCTTCTTAATATTACACAAACCTTTGAACAACGTGAGATTGATGGATTGGTGCTATCTCTTGATGTGGAGAAAGCATCTGACCGCATTGAGTGGTCATATTTATTTTTGGTTTTGGAAAAATGTAATTTTGGTATCAGATGGGTTAGGGTGTTATATGAAGAACTAACAGCTTTTGTTCTTACATAGTTCCAGATCAGCAGGACAGCTCCTCCTCACCCCAGCCGAGGCGATCAGGACAGATCCTTCAGCGGAAGCTTTGCAAACTGATGAGAGGCATCATAAAACAGCCCTTCATGCAGACGATGTGCTCGTTTTCATTCAGGACCAGCTCTTCATAATATTATTAATACTTCCAGTACTTTCTCAGGATATAAATAATTCTGAGGCTATGCCTGTTGGTGCCATGAAAACAATGCCAAAGGTTCGTTCATTTCCATGTCAGTGGTCCCCTGGGGGATTTATGTACAGTATTTGGGTATCTTTGTAAGCCCTGTATTCAAAAATGTGTACAAAGACCTTTTAGCCCTTTGCTTAGTAAAACTAGAGAAGATTTAAACCGATCTCCTGGCTAGGCAGAGTGGCTCTTATAAAGCTGGTTCTCTAAACGGCTGGCTTTAAACATTCAAAAGCATTTAAAGATGACACGCGTGGACTCACCCGATGGTTACGAGGCTCCAGATGGTCATGGCCGGGTCCAGGCGGTGTAGACTGAGGGCCATGCGTGCCGCTGGGACCCCGTCCCCGGTGTTCAGCACATGTGTGGTGAGGGGACTGCTGCCTTTCACTGAAGCCATCGCTCTGAACCCTACAGGACAATCAGCCGACAATCACAGTCAATACAGGGACATTTCAGACGGGACACCTCCACATCTGCATCTGAAGCACATTTACAACGACTGACTGAAGAGCTTACCTGTGATGAAGTCGCTGTCATCTGGCTGTGTGTGGCCGTTTATATGCGGATGAGCTGAACTCGTCAATGAGTTAATCAGAGCGAGCACACACACACACACACACACACACACACACACACACACACACGGTTAATGTTTAAACAAACCTTTACAATATAAGAGCCATTCCACTGAAGGGGTAACATCTCTGACCCCGGGACACTGTGTTTACATTTGCATGAAAATTAACTCTAAAATACATTTTATTATCAAGCAAAGTGTCCTGAATATTAATCTAACTGCAAATTAAGAATGTATAATTTAAAACATTAATAAAAATGTTTAAAAAAACAGCATTTGTTACATGTCCCGCTATCTAAACCTAAACTTTATCATGAAATATAATCATTAAAATCTTTCTTTTTTTGTGGATTGTTGTGTGACTCCATATACCATCTATGCTTAAATAAATCATAAGAAACCCATAATATGTTATATAAAATACACATTTTAGTCCTGTCACCCTCACACATTACCCGTGAGGAGACCAAAAGTGAGTCTCATTTTTATTTCCGTATATTGGATGAGATTGTAACTATGACTAAGAAGGTCATCGTACTGTCCAGTAACCTAAATGATTTCTTAGAGATTGTTTATTTTAAATTTATGAACTTTAGGTAAGTCACTATGTTTGCTCAGTGTGCTCATTAGCATGTCCGTCATGTGACATCTTTATCTTAAACTCAATCATATGACACACAACAGGAGTGAGTCGAGTCCTCTGGTCTGTGGATCTAATAGTGTGTGGATATTAGTTGATATGATTATATATTCACCTGACTTATGAGTTTTACAGTTGAAATGACTGTAGACATTTAGGATTATTTTTAAATGTGAATACTGTACTTACAGTAAGTCCACCACAAAGTGTGTCCCCTCGTCTTTCTTAGATGGAGAGAACCCATACTATGCAGGTGCGCGCGCACACACACACACACACACACACACACACACACACACACACACACACACACACACACACACACACACACACACACACACACACACACACACACACACACACACACACACGTTACCAAGTGTTCATTCCTGTTGCTAAATTTAAAATAAGTTAAACCACTGTTTTTATTAGATTTGTTTGGTCAATTCAATAGTTTAATAAATTAAATGATAACCCCCCCCCCCCAAGCCACAAGTTTGTTTTTATTAAAATACAACTTGTCTTCATATAGTGTTTTTTTTTTTTGTCACAAATATTAATTATTTTAAACATATAATCAAATATTTCTTTAAAATAATCACGTATTTTTATGAATGGACATGTTTTTAAAGGCACATGAGCTTTGGCAACAGGACTGAGAAACCTTGTAATGAACTAAAGTTACCTGAGGATTGAGCAACACACACATGTTATTGGTTTCAGTGTTGAAAAATAGATTTGAAGAGTTGAACACGCAAATGTCCCGCATCCGGTGGAATAATGGCCCATAAAGCCCCACAACACCAGACTGGAATCTGAATCTGCTCTCCTACCTTTAAATCTCTTAGACACGAGTGGAGGAGATCCGAGGGCAGGTGGACTCTGAGCTCTGGTCTGGTCTGGTCTGAGCTCTGGTCTGGTCTGAGCTCTTCAGACAGTGAGGGGGGAACATGAAGGCAAAAGGTCCTTGCGCACGGAGTATATTAATGCGTATTCTTTATTTAATTCGCAAAACAATACAAAATGGCTTCAAGCAGTGAGGATGAGGTTGCCGTCCTCTCCATTCTTTAAAAAGGAAATATTGGGACCAATAATCCTACAATTGTGTAGAGGAGGGGTTTCACCTGCGGGATGCCCCGAGCTCGAGTGGACTTCAGTCGAGCTCGTGCTAAACTGTGTGTGAGCTCATGTGAAACTGTGTGTGTGTGTGTGTATGTGTTTGAGCTGCGAGACGAAGTGGATCTACTCGTCAGACCACAATCTGGATTTTGCGTTCGCTTGTACGGTGGCTGTGAATTGTCAAACCCTCTCAAAATACTACAGATGTGACGCAGAAAATTGAACCTGATTTATTTTTACGAACCTGACGAAAGTTTCAGGAGCTTACCACAGCTGGATTCACTAGATCAATGGTTTCACAGACCCAGAGCTACATTTGAGTACATTAGAAACATTAAAGGGTTAGTTCACTCAAAAATGAAAGTTACCCCATGATTTACTCGCCCTCAGCTCATCCTAGGTGTGTGTGACAATCTTCTTTCAGACGAACACAATCAGAGTTATATTAAAAATGTCCTGACTCTTCCAAACTTATGGCAGCGAATGGCTGTTTCTGTTTTGAAGTCCATAAAAGTGCATCTATCCATCATAAAAGTGCATCTATCCATCATAAAAGTGCATCTATCCATCATAAAAGTGCATCTATTCATCATAAAAGTGCATCTATCCATCATAAAAGTGCATCTATTCATCATAAAAGTGCATCTATTCATCATAAAAGTGCATCCGTCCATCATAAAAGTGCATCTGTCCATCATAAAAGTGCATCTATCCATCATAAAAGTGCATCTATTCATCATAAAAGTGCATCTATTCATCATAAAAGTGCATCCGTCCATCATAAAAGTGCATCTGTCCATCATAAAAGTGCATCTATCCATCATAAAAGTGCATCTATTCATCATAAAAGTGCATCTATTCATCATAAAAGTGCATCTATTCATCATAAAAGTGCATCCGTCCATCATAAAAGTGCATCTATCATCATAAAAGTGCATCTATTCATCATAAAAGTGCATCCGTCCATCATAAAAGTGCATCTGTCCATCATAAAAGTGCACCCGTCCATCATAAAAGTGCATCTATCCATCATAAAAGTGCATCTGTCAATCATAAAAGTGCATCTGTCCATCATAAAAGTGCATCCATCCATCATAAAAGTGCATCTGTCCATCATAAAAGTGTATCTATCCATCATAAAAGTGCATTTGTCCATCATAAAAGTGCATCTGTCCATCATAAAAGTGCATCTGTCCATCATAAAAGTGCATCTATCCATCATAAAAGTGCATCTGTCCATCATAAAAGTGCATCTATCATCATAAAAGTGCATCTATCCATCATAAAAGTGCATCTGTCAATCATAAAAGTGCATCTGTCCATCATAAAAGTGCATCCATCCATCATAAAAGTGCATCTGTCCATCATAAAAGTGTATCTATCCATCATAAAAGTGCATTTGTCCATCATAAAAGTGCATCTGTCCATCATAAAAGTGCATCTGTCCATCATAAAAGTGCATCTATCATCATAAAAGTGCATCTGTCCATCATAAAAGTGCATCTATCCATCATAAAAGTGCATCTGTCCATCATAAAAGTGCATCCTCTGATTGTAATGGGCCCAGTCTTTAACTATCATTATTACACTACAGTGATCAGTAAAGTTAACATGTAGTTAAAACATCATGAGGATCATCTCTAGAGTACCTTCGGTTCATAACCGTGACTATAATGGCCTTTAAACGCATCACAGCTCAGTCATGAAAGTGTCAGTCAGAGCAGTTTGAGGATTGGAGACCGCACACTCTACATCAATGTGTTTTATTTCTCTTGCTGAATACAAACAGATGTAGCATTCCATAATATTGTACATATTCACAGATATATATTACCAAAAATACACAAGCATGCAGCGGGAAACCGCTTCACCATCTGATGCCTTCTTTCAACGGTTTCACATGAAGAAATGACATCACTGGCCAGACTGATGAGCGGACAGGAAATGACATCACTGGCCAGACTGACTGATGAGCAGACAGGAAATTACATCTGGGTTAAAATAATATGGGTATGTTAAATATGAAATCTCACGTATGTCTAATAAATATACAGCAGATAACTGAATTATTTTTAATATATCAGGGTCATGTAAGGGGTCATCAGCTGATATAGATATCGTTATTGGCATCCGCCATTTAATATCCCATATCAGCCATAACTGTTGTGTACACATCATAAAATGATAGGATATTTGCAGTAATTAAGTGTGTGTGTGTGTGTGTGTTTCCATCTCCTGCTGGTCTCAGTTGTTCACAGATTGAGCTCATGGTGTGTTTAGACAGC
>CM042262.1:2881883-3011883 GCA_023566225.1 Romanogobio albipinnatus | reverse complement strand
GGTCAAAAGTGACCCCCAGGAAAACAAATGTAATATACTTTAGTTGAATAATATTTTTTTATTATTATTTTGAATGTTTAGGGTATTTTACGATACTATGCAATATCGATAAAATGTTTATTAGCTATTTTCAACATTGAAAATAATACACAAATAGTTTTTTAATATATTAAACATATTTTTCAATGAAAGCAGTATTGCATGTTAAACAGAGACAAGGCATTTGAAATCCACTTTTTGAAGGTAGACTAGTGCGGTCTGCACAACACAAGCTGATGTAATGCCTGGTGTGACCACTAGATTCGGCAGTTATTAAGTTGTGGAGTTGTATTTATACTTAGAATTTCTCAAAAACTATACTTTTGGTCAAGGTTTAGACTTTATTTTTGAAATGTTGATTTGAAGTGTCAGTTTTTGCATTCATTTTACTACAGCCAAACCTGAACACGGAGGACATTTTGCTACACATAACATCAAAATTCAATAAAAATGAACAGATATGCTTTATCAACCTGGGTCTGATCTGATTTCAACCTCTTATTTGAGTCTTTTGGCTCAATTTGACCATATTGTTACAGGCACACCAGTTCATTTGTGTGTGTATAATAGTGTGTTGTGTGTGTTTATGTGAGTGTATGTGTCTGTTTTGTACTCTTGATGTTTTAGAGCGTAACCTCTTCCTTGCTGTTTGTTTGCTTTGTGGCTGAATTATTGATTTTATTTCACACATTTGCAAAAACTTGCTCTGTGTTATAGTCACGCTAGTTCACACACACACACACACACACACACACACACACACACACACACACACACACACACACACACACACACACACACACACACACACACACACACACACACACACACACACACACACACTATATTGCCCCAAGTATTGTGCCGCCCCTCCACATCACTGAGTTCAGGTGTTCAATCCCTTCATGGCCACAGGTGTATAACTCGAGCACTAGGCCTGCAGACGCTTCTACACACATCAGTGAGAGAATGGGCCGCTCTCAGGAGCTCAGAGAACTCAAGCGTGGGGCCGTGATCGGTGGACACCTGTGCAATAAGTCCATTCCTCACTGCTAAATATTCCACGCTCAACAGCTGAGCAACAGCAACTCAGCCACGAAGTGAAATTACAGAGCGGGGTCAGCACATGCTGAGGGTCACAGAAGTCGCCAACTTTCTGCAGAGTCAAGAGTTACTGTGGCGGGAGGAGCAAACAACAGACACAGTGGGTGTGGCATCAGGCCTTGAAGAGGCATTTATTAACATAAATAAACAGAAAATGTTCAAACTTCTCTCTCCGGTCTGAGGCACGAGGGGCGGCGTCTTTGACAAGGCGACTCGTCCTCTTTAGCCACGCCCAACCGAGGGGAATAGTGGCCCGGCATCCTAGCCTGTCAGCGGCGTTACGTGTGCATCTTCATTCCGGACCACGGGTCCGGCGTCTCACATCTTTGGCGGTGCAGGAGTCCCTCCGCGCCCCCTTCCTGGACCCACGAGGACACCAGTGTGCATGCACGAGGAGAGAGAGAGACTAGCCTCCTGAGGAGAGGCGCACTCGGCAGTTAACAGCGGCGGTGATGAGGCTTCGTGATATTCAGGTGTGCCTCATCACTCACCACCATTTCTCATCATTTCAGCGCCCTTCCTCTCTCTCTTACCCAACACCAGTCGGGAACCTGGCGCAGGGCGACGATTTCAGGGAGAGGGTGGCGCTGATTACAAGAGAGAGGCAGCCGTTCCGTCACACTACTGACCTCCAAACTTCTGTGGCCTTCAGATGAGCTCAAGAACAGTGTGTAGAGCTTCATGGAATGGGTTTCCATGGCCGAGCAGCTCATCCAAGCCTTACATCACCAAGTGCAATGCAAAGCGTGGGATACAGTGGGGTAAAGCGCGCCGCCACTGGACTCTAGAGCAGTGGAGATGTGTTCTCTGAGTGACCAATCACGCTTCTCTGTCTTACAATCCCATGGACGAGTCTGGGTTTGGCAGTTGCCAGGAGAACGGGACTTGCCTGACTGCATTGTGTCAAGTGTAAAGTTTTGTGGAGGGGGGATTATGGGGTGGGGTTGTTTTTTAGGGGTTGGGCTTGGCCCCTTAGTTCCAGTGAAAGGAACTCTTAATGCTTCACCAAGACATTTTCGACAATTTCATGCTCCCAACTTTGTGGGAACAGTTTGGGGATGTGTGTGTGTATGTGAGTTGGGGGAGGGGGGGGGGTCTATTTTTAGAGTGTCACCCCTTCATTGCGATGCACTTTTTTCTGCACAGTGGCTGAATTGTAGTTTGTACCACCAAAAGTTTCTCTGAGTTTTCGTATTTCCCATTCATTTCCTATGCCGGTCAGTTTGACCGCGAAGGAACCAATGTGACAATTTTTCTCATGACCCTTTAACATATCCGAATCATGTGCATGAATTTGTTCACATACAACAACAGTCACCAAGTTTCATCCCATTCCGATGAAGCAAAAAAATTTAAATTTCAAAACGTAAAATTTGTCGGTCATTTTTGACCTAAGAGTCTAATGCTGCGTTCACACCAGACGCGAATGAAGCGAATAAATCGTGTTATTCGCGTGTAGTTGGACACTTGAACATTTTGGGTTTACTCGCTTCATTCGCGCGTGACATTCACTTCACAACAGGCGTGAATTTGCGTCATGGGAGGGGCTTCTGCCAGCCGGCTCGTCTCGTTGTGAAATGGCTGACATGGATTGTTTTAAAATACGGTGAATAAGCTCAATGTGCCGGCTTTAGCTAGCTTGTAGTCTCAATAGGGTGAATTCAGGGGGATTGGGACACTTTTTCCAAGTCATCTCAATGGCAGAAAGTGTCCCAATCACCCTGAATTCACCCGATGAATTCAAA
Organism: Romanogobio albipinnatus; assembly: GCA_023566225.1. Taxonomy (NCBI): domain Eukaryota; kingdom Metazoa; phylum Chordata; class Actinopteri; order Cypriniformes; family Gobionidae; genus Romanogobio; species Romanogobio albipinnatus. The sequence goes on along the minus strand of CM042262.1, from coordinate 3,008,995 downwards.
TTGAGTAAGAGCGTTTTTTACAACTCACCAGACCTCCTCACTCACTTTCTTCCAAGCAAGTTCCTGTTTCTATAAAGTATGGAGATGTATCGTACAGCTCCGGGTATCCACATATGATTTTGTCCTCATTGTTGTCACTACTAGAGCAAGCTCCTGATTGGTTAACGCGGCGCGAATATCCGCCAAAGTTCAGATTTTTCAACCCGTCATTTGTGCGAATTGCGTCATTCGCGCCGCCTCATTCGCGTGAATCGCGCTGCAGAATGTCTATTCGTGTCTTTGCATTGACTTAACATGTAAATCACTCACGCGAAACGCTTCATTCGCGTCCGGTGTGAACGTACCATAAGGACGTAAACAGCAACAACTAGAACTTCTGGGTTTGCAACTTGTATTTATAGTGATTACGACATGGATGAATGAACCTATCGGTCTGACAAATGGTCCCGCTCCAAACTAAAGTCATTGGGAAAAAACAATCACACCAATATTGCCATGACAGGCCAATCAAACAAACATACTGGCACCCCTATGGAGCAGAAATTACACACTGCAGCTTTAAATTAAGATGTTGAGATGTAGCCATTATGCTAACGTCCACAAACATTGGCTAAAAATCCACTCAAAAAGATTATTCTTTACCATTTATAGACACAATGGCTGAATCCGAAATTGCCCCCTAAACCCTCAATCACTATTCCCTACTTTAGTCCACTCATACAGTTCACTTGAAGGAGTGAATGAAGTGTGTGAAGTCGGACAGCCGCTGTGTGTACATAGACTGTACTCTCGTTATTGCAGTGCATTGTGGGATTGAATGAGTGCACTCAATAACGTCCACTATGGTTTCGGACACCAATACAAACGGCTGTCCCCTCGAATGATGCCCTATTGAGGGTATAGGGGGCGATTTCGGATTCAGCCGAGGTCTTTCACAGAGACAGATATGATGTCTCAGGACATCTTTGAGTGATATCTGTCATTGGTTGGGCAAACATGTAGCCCCGCCCCAAACTCACACCATTGGTTGGCCCACAGTTTGAGTGTTTTCACCATTTTAAGAACTGTTTAACATAAAAATAAGTTACTTTAGCTTTAAAAGTGTGTGTGTGTTTTTTTAATCGAACCGAAGTCAAATTGCTGGACTTTCAAGAGACAAATAAGGAGATGTTTCAGGGATAAATTCATTCTCTGTACGTGCCCAGATTTCAGCAACTCTTCTAATGTCTCTAATGATGGGAACTTAGATTGGACCTCTTCTGCACAGCGTGATAACACCACACAAACACCCCTCCAATCCCAGCTGGATCAAACAAACCCATTCCAGCTCAGCACCAGCCATTAAAAAGCGGTTTGACCTCCCAGCTACAAAGGCAAACTCATTCTACTGTGATCTGCTGGCAGTAAAAACTATTAGGGCTTGTAATAAAGCACTATAAACGCTTCTTATTGGTTATGCACTATTAATTTGCTATAATTGCTTTTGGTGATAGGCTAGCTTTGATTACTGAGGGAGTAGTCCTATAGCGAAGGGAGGATTTTAATGAAGAAACCATCTGGAGTTTGACAGCAGAGGTGCAGGCACACACACACACACACACACACACACACACACACACACAATTATATATGCAACATATACCAACACAATCCTGGGGTACAAAACACTAGGAGACATGCTGATTTCTATCATGAGACACAAATGCTTTACAAGTGTATTCTTGTATTACAGCGACTCCAGTACTCAAGGGGGCGATAGAGTTACCCTAAAATTGCTATAAACGCACTGACAGTTTAACTAACTTAAATTTGATCAGTAATGTCCCTGACCCGTCGAGGCATGGACTCCTCTAGACCCCTGAAGGTGTGCTGTGGTATCTGGCACCAAGATGTTAGCAGCAGATCCTTTAAGTCCTGTAAGTTGCGAGGTGGGACTTGTTTGTTCAGCACATCCCACAGATGCTCGATTGGATTGAGATCTGGGGAATCTGGAGGCCGAGTCAATGCCTCAAACTCGTTGTTGTGCTCCTCAAAGCATTCCTGAAGCATTTGTGCTTTGTGGCGGCGCATTATCTGCTGAAAGAGCCACAGCCACAGGGAATACCGTCTCCATGAGAGGCTGGTCATGGGCTCAACAATGCTTAGGTAGGTGGAACGTGTCAAAGTCACATCCACATGGATGGCAGGACCCAAGGTTTCCCAGCAGAACATTGCCCAAAGCATCACTGCCTCTGCCGCCACGCCTTCTTCCCATAGTGCACCTGGTGCCATGTGTTCCCCAGGTAAGCCACGCACACACACCCGGCCATCCACGTGATGTAGAAGAACACGTGATCATCAGACCAGGCCTCCTTCTTCCATTGCTCCGTGGTCCAGTTCTGATGCTCGTGCCACTGTTGGGGCTTTGGGCGGTGGACAGGGGTCAGCATGGGCACCCTGACTGGTCAGCGGCTGTGCCGCCCCATACGCAACAAACTGAGATGCTCTGTGTATTCTGACAGCTTTCTATCAGAACCAGCATTAACTTCTTGAGCAGTTTGAGCTCCAGTAGCTCGTCTGTTTGATCCACACGGGCCAGCCTTCGCTCCCCACGGGCATCAATGAGCCTCGGCCGCCCATGACCCTGTGGCCGGTTCTCCACTGGTCCTTCCTTGGAGCACTTTTGATAGAGACTGACCACTGCAGACCGGGAACACCCCACAAGAGCTGCAGTTCTGGAGATGCTCTGACCCAGTCGTCTAGCCGTCACAATCTGGCCCTTGTCAAACTCGCTCAAATCCTTACGCTTGCCCATTTTTCCTGCTTCTAACACATCAACTCTGAGGACTAAATGTTCACTTGCTGCCTAATATATCCCGCCCACTAACAGGAGATGAAGAGATCAGTGTTATTCACTGCACCGGTCATAATGTTATGCCTGATCGGTGTATTTGGGCTATATTTAACTTGAATCATGTACTAGAGCTGCTTTTGTACGTTTAATTGTTGATTGTTGAGTTGTTGCGTGTGTTTATTTCCAAAAGACGACAAAGACAACAAATTTTGATTTGGTTTCATGAGGTCTTGATGATGTCATATAGAGGACCTATTCTGCTTTTCTTATTTTAGAGTTATTCTCCATATCAGTGTCAGTGTTTCTGAACTTGAGTCTTGGGTCTCTGAGAGTTTTCTTCCGAGAACCGACGCGTCACAATATTCCTCATTTAAATAATTGCTATGCAGAATAAAGGGGCGGGGCCTGGTTGAGTTAGTTAGTAGTGTGTTGAAACGGACGGTTATGGTAAGGAGTGGGACATTTCCCAAACACCAATCACAACACACCGTTCCAGCCGACCAATCAGAACACAGTGTGCTCTTCAGAAGGAGGGGCTTCGTAGAGACAGGAACTAAGCAGAGCGTTACTGTTGTGTTGTTTTCAGTCCAAATATCTAAAATATCTTACATTTAGAAGCATTTACTAGACAAGCACACGTTTTTGTCTTGTTTTGGGGGAAAATAACTCAAAATTAAGGGAGTTTGCGCTTAAAATCTGCCAATGGGGTAAACAAAATAATCTTGTTTTCTGTTTGTATTAAGATTGTTTTGCTTACTCCATTGGCAGATTATTTTTCTTGTTTTAAGCAAAAACTCCCTTCATTTTGAGTTATTTTCGCCCAAAACGAGACAAAAACTTTTGCTTGTCTAGTAAATGCTTCTTAATGTAAGATTTTTTAGATATTTGGACTGAAAACAAGACAAAAATACTACGTGAGAAAAGCATTTTTTGCAGTGTGACAGACTGGGAAGAGAGGAGCCAATGGAGAATATGAGGAATAATCAACATTACAGCAGGAAAACCTGTTCAAGTAGAGCCAGAACACACATCAAGACTTTGTGAAAGGGCATAATATGGAAGATGTCTTACGCTGGGTTCCTCTGCTCCTGGACTTGTGTTTGCTCGGAGCTTTTTCTCTGCTTTGCCGCAGGGCTGCAGAAGATGAAGCGGGAGATGAACACGTCCGTCCAAAAGGCGCAAAGTCACACGGGATCGGAACATGTTGATAATCGAAAACCCTGAAAATGAAAACCAGATCATTTCTTTCACAATGCTCTCAATTCTGATCCACAAGGCATGGTTATTATTGGCAGGCTCTGGCCTACTTCCTGTTCTGCGACTGAGGAACATCACAGATAATTATGCATGCCAGCCGCAGCCTCTGCGCGATACATACATTAGTCTCCGGCTTTATATGCTCCATCACATCCTCGGCGTGTTGCGAACATCTCCTGCTGAAAACTGCAACGCTTTTATTTAAAGATTAGCCGTGTCTATGAAACAGGAGACTTTTCCCATCGTGCCCTGGGGCCTAGCGGATTGTGACCGGAGAGAGATATCAGCAGATGAGAGATCTGCTCGTGTCAAGAGCGTGATGGAGCATGCAATTAAGAAAACGGGGATAGGATAGAGCGAAAGAAACGAGAACAGAGCCCTACAGAAAACCCCGCAGAATTGAAACATCATAATTACAAGAGTGCCTTTGACTCGGTGCATGTGTTTCAAAGCCGGTCTTCCTTGATATTAGGATACACAAACTGACGGAGAAACACGAGGGGATGGAGTCAAACCTCCCGTCTGGAGTGTGTGCACCGCTACGCCATGGCTCTACAACGGCTCATACATTCCCCCACTCTCTCAGCGAAGGAAATGGGATCACACGCCACACGGAGAGGTCTCTTAAAACTAATGAGATTTTGTTCTAAAGTGACAGGCTGATCTCTCAGACAAGCTTCATTATCCAGAGCTCAGTCGCTGTCTGACGGCTCACAGGAGAGAGCGAGCGGCTGGCGCATCTGAATCAAACGCTTCGCCGTATGCCATTTTATCAACGCTCAGTCATGTTCGTTTGGACAGATATCAGCTCTCACTTGATCGCAAAGCTGTTCAATCAATTGTAGAACAGCAGGAGCCATAAAGACACAGCAATGATATCTCTCTTTATGAGCTTTAGCTGTACGAACACATTCTGATCTGTCATTGCATCTCGCAGAACTTGTCGTTAGCGCATCTGTTTGCTGTGTAAATCACTGCAGGACAGAAGGGGACACATTCATCGAGCGGACAGCGCTGGGTAAATGTGAAACTGCTCACTTGTCCTCCGTGTGTTTGACATGATTGATTCTCTCCCTGAGGTAATTCAGATTGATTAATTCAGATTGAGTGTGCACGCAGGGGGGAAGTGGATTCGCTGAGAGGAATGGGGATCACAGAAGCGGGATGGAGGTTAATGGAGTGGAAGGAAATCTTTTGCTATTTCAGCACAGTTAAAAATCAAAACATGGGCATTTCAGACGAACAGGAAAATAACAGCAAGCCCCAGAAGTGAAAAACACTGCTGCATCCACACAACTGAAATTTGATGCATGAGCAAGCCTTACAATGTGACCTGAGAGATCATAAATAATACTTTATATGAGTATCACAATATGGAGAAACATTCCTGCTGAGCTTTGCTAAGGTGCTGAATGCACATGGATGAAAAACAGTTTGTTCTGATATGATATCAAATAGTTATGCAGCTCAGTAACACTCCACAAACCCCTTCATTTATCAAATTCAGGCCGTATTATCTTCTTCAATGTAACATAAATGCAAAAGTGACCGGGTTATCAAGAAAGCTGAGGTTCCAATCTTTCCAACGATACCATAGATGTCTAGTTTTGTGCTGCACAACTTATAGATATTTTCAAATTATTATTTATGACGATGCAATATTGGACTCAATGACCTGATGAAGTACTTTTTCAGAATTTAATATTTTTGCTTGATGTTCATTTCTACACATACAAGTACTTTTTAACTTTGATGAAGAAGTGTGAAATAACAATGATCGATATTTATAATACACTAACTTATCAATTGTTAATAAACAATATAATAGAAATTGATGATCATTTCTAGTTTATGATACCTGATGATTTTAACACATTGAGCATGTGAAGTATTATCAGCAATGCTTTATATCAACATTGCCTCTAAAGGTGATGATACACGGGGAAACCTTTTCTTTTTTTACCAATGATGACCAGTAGGGATGGGCGTTTTCGATACGATACCGATACTTTCAAGGCCAGTATCACCGATACCGATACTTCTAAATGGAGCTTTTTAATTATTAAATTAATTAAATTATTAAAATTACTAAGAGTAAAATGGGTAAAGATACCCACTTAACATTATATTTGAAAGGTATTTTAACATTTAATATACCTTAATTGCAACTTATTGGATCATATTTTTGTTTACACATGGTTAAAATATGTTTAAATTTAAATGTACTAGTTGAACTGTAGTAAAAAATAAACCATGGTTCATTTTCATAAGGGACTGCCAGTGACAGGACATTGCACCCATAAAATGCAACCTTTTTATTCTGACATGATTTATATTGACATTAGTTACAGAATTGAACATGATCAATATCAGCTTTTAACATTAAATGTAGAGTGTAATTGCACTATGTAGGCTACAATTTCTATTTGTTTATTGTGAAATAACTCTGTTATAGTAATAATTCTGTTGAGTATTGTTCTGGGCTGCGTTTCCAAAAGCATCAATGGTTTCTTATGATAGTTTTGGGAAACGCAGCTCTGTTTGAATACAGTGTAAGCCGCGAGCGAACGCTCTCTCTGTGATTGACTGGTTCTGTCTTGCAGCATTTGCGTGCGTTCAGACGAGCAGGAAAAAGTCCTATACTACACAACTATTCGATAACATAGGTTATTCGTATTGTATGCAATAAATCATCTTTTTAAATAAACAAAATTACTGGTAAAAAAACCCCACCATAGTATTGATATTTTTATTTGAATAACGATACTTTTCGATGCTCACATCAATATCGATATATCGATACTTCATATCGATACGCCCATCCATAATGACCAGCAATGATGCCGTCAATGGGCAACCAGGTGAGACACAAGGTCCAGGATCGGTCTAAAGTATCCAGATAGAAATGCATTGCCCATTCTTAATGGGAAAGTTCCCAAGAAACATTGCTCAAAAAGTTGCCTGTGTATCACCACCTCAAAACAGTAAAATGTGACGGATTGATGGGTTGGTGGTTGGCTGGCTGGTTCATTAACCAGTAGGTTAATTGAAGAGTGACTGACTGACTAATTGATTGATTGCTTAATTGGCTGGCTGGTTCATTGATAGAACAATCTGTATGTTGATTGGTTGACTGAGTAACTGATTGGTTGGATAATTGACTAGCTGGTTGGTTGATAGAACAGTTGGTAGGTTGTTTGGTAGACTGACTGACTAATTGAAAGGTTGGTTTGATGGTTTCTGTCTGGGGCACAGTCAAGCTCAAACCAAACATTTTGGTGCGGTTTCCGGGTTGAACGGAATGCTTCCTGGAAACGGTGTGCAACAGGGCTTGAGATATGTTCTCTCTTGTTTGGTGGGTGTGTCAAAAATGTTAGCCCAATCAGCAGCAACATGTATATAAACCTTGTGGTATTAAAGAGACGGTATACACAACAATTGAAGATATTAGAAGACAGCTGAGAGACATATTGCAGGTCTAATAGCCTATCTTACTCATGCCAACGAAAGCACCCGAGACGCTGAGGCCCTAGCCCCGGCCTGTGTCCGACAGCTCATCAAAATTATCAGCCTGAGTCCGACTGGAGCCCATGTTTTTTTTTATCCTCCCTGTTACACATTAGTTGCAGCCATTAAAATAGTTCAGTTTAATGTCAAAGTAGTTATATTTCGTTTTGTTTCTTTATTAAGTTAATTTAGAAAAATGTTTGTAGCATTTTTTTGTTTGTTAAACTAAAGTTTTTGCTTTTTAAGTGATGACCAAACGGCCATCAGCCGACAGTGAGTTAACCCAACGCTTTAGCCTCTCAAATCAACACTTGTCAAAGTAGTTAGGCTATATTTCGTTTCGTCTCTTTATTAAGTCTTTATTAATTTTTTGAAGCATTTTTTTGTTTGTTAAACTAAAGTTTTTGCTTTTTAAAGTGATGACCAAGCGGCCAACAGTGAGTTAACCCAACACATTAGCCTCTGAAATCAACACTTGACTTGTCTTGCTTATAAAATCCATATAAAACACTTAAAGCATCGTTTAAACGTTTAGCCTACTATCACCACCATCAGTAAAAAGGCATTTTTGACAAGATGAGGCAGGCAGATCGCAACGGCGCGCGCAAATGAAACGGGCTACACAATCTAAACAAATAATTAAAAATAAACATGCTGGTTGTCTTACCTTACACCTCTCCGTGAAATGAATATAAATCCGATCTTCAATTCCCGTGCTATATGCACATTTAACGGAGTTCATGTCAACGAAAGCAACAGATATGAGCATTTTATTCATCAGCTCATTTCAACATCAAAGACCCCAGTATGAGAACGAGCGACCTAAACACTGGTAAGAGCCTTCAGTCTCATTCGTTTTAATGAAGATGATTGTGCTTTTGAGCATCTAGACTTAGCTTATTTTCAGTTTCACTTGTGGCAGTTTGTGTGTTGGCTTGCTTTACTAATTTGCTGCGATGCGTGGTGCATAGCGCAGTCCTCTAAACAGCCTAAAAAGGCCCGAAGCCCGGCCCGCGTCTGAGGTAGGCTATGACTGGAAAATTGGCCCGAAACCCGGCCCTAGGGGAGTAAAAAAGATCGGGGCCTGAAAGCGTCTTTCTTTTTAATACATTTCTTGAATGTCTTAATTACAGTAGGCCTATAGATAGTTCTGATATTTGTGGCTGCACCGGGGTCCGTCATTACGCTAATCATGAGCGGCCCATGGCACCAGCTACCCATGGCTGTTAAGAACTGTAGGCTACATCAATACATTACAACAATTTCGTGCTATGGGCACTGCCACTGATACGGTCAGCGGAAGAGCCTATTTTACGGAGCTTGCTTCTGCTTTTCAAACGTTTTTATGACAAAAGATGTTTAAACGACATAAGATCTTGTTATTATGAGAAAAGATTTTGGTAAAACGACATAAGATATTGTTATTACGACACAATTGAGTGGGAAAAAAAATACGTATGTGGCAGCAATGCTTCACCGTAAAATTGAACTTGAGGTTTTCAACAACAAAAAAATGTGGTGGGTACAAAAGGACTTATGACGAAATCTGGTGGGTACCCGTCCCCTCATCCCCCCCGAAATCGACGCCTATGAGTATAAGCGCTACTTTTCCCTCGTTGAGGTGAGAGGTAAGAATGTTTATGTAACGTGCAACTTATGCCCAGGAAGAAAGAGTCTCTCCACGTCGGTGGCCAGTAATTCTAATCTAATGAAGCCTCACATCATCACAGCCACAACATTAGTGGCTAAAAACCCAGGCGATAACGTGAGCTCCACTACCAGAGGAGTAGTAAAGTACTGATAATATTTACACTATAGTAGGTCTACAGATAATATTTATAATAATGTATTGAATTTGATAGGTGTCTCTCACATTTTCCCACAGCAATAGTGTAGCCTACATTAATATACAATGTTTTATAATAATAATTTATTATATTTAGTGTCCAATTCCTTCATTTAACATATTTAATATTGGGGGCATCCAAGTTACAGTATAGAGTCCCCATCACTATACTGGGGTGTTAGGACCCACACAGACTCACTAACACCTCTACCAGCAGAATCCTAGTTTTCCCAGTTGGTCTCCCATCCAGGTACTGACCAGGCACTGCTTAGCTTCAGTGGGAAACCAGTCTTGGGCTACAAGGTGATATGGCCGCTGGTTTACATATGAAGTAGACTCGGTCAATCGAGGGAGCGAGGGTCTGTCCATATAAACTTCCCTCGTCCACTTCACGAACTGGAAAGCACTTTAAAATGGCGGCGGGGATTCCCCCAAGGGGAAGTGCTTAAGGAAGTTCGCAAGTGAGTGTCTAAAAGTGGAGTGGAACCAAGGGCGTAGGTTTGGTCTCAGCTTTGGTGGGGACATCCCATCAGGTTTGCCCAGATTATATAGTCTATTATTTATGTGACTGGGTATGGAATTGCACCATAGTTTAGGAATAAATACGTCTATGAACGCAGCATTGGTTAGTTGGCGTGTTTGTTTGGCTGGCTGGTTATTAGACCAGTAGACACGTTGATTGGTAGACTTACTAGACTGACTAATAGATTGGTTAATTGGCTGGCTGGTTGATAGAACAATCTGTATGTTGATTGGTTGACTGGCTGTCTGGTTGGTTGATAGAACAATTGGTAGGTTGATGAGTGCACCGATTGATTGATGAGTTTGTTGGTTAATGGGTAAGTTGTTAGGTTGACTGGCTGATGGATTGGTTGGTTGACTGACTGATTGACTGACCGATTTGTTGGTTAGTTAGTCTGTGACTGATTGATTGATTTAAGGCAGGGGTGTCCTAAGTCGGTCCTGGAGGGCCACTGTCCTGCAGAGTTTAGCTTCAACTTGCCTCAACACACCTGTCTGGGAGTTTCTAGTATGCCTAGTAAGACCTTGATTAGCTGGTTCAGGTGTGTTTCATTGGGGTTGGAGCTAAACTCTGCAGGACAATGGCCCTTTTTGGCTGTATTTTGCTGTCGCAGAGAAAACAGCCAAATTGGTGCTCTTTGCAATCGGCGATGCTCGTTAAGTATGAGTATAAGTATGTGTTGTGTAGTATGTGCACTGCTATTACAAAACCACAGATGACCAGACACCATGTTGTGTAGTGTGATCACCACAGCGATTCAGTGAGTCTTACAGTCCTGTTGAGCTGACTGACTGATCGATGGATTGATTGACTGGCTAACTGAATGATTGACAGGTAAGTTGGTAGGTAGCTTGTGTTTATCGCTACAATAAGTCACTCATATACACGTATACCATTAACTGAGAAAACCACATATTATTTAGACTTGTGCAGCTTGAATTATGTAAACAGAATGCGATACATTCATTGTGTTGAGTGAGTGAGTGTGTTTTTGAAGGTGTGGTTCAAATAGCATGTTGGTCCCATTCCACTGTTTTATGGGCCTTACGCTTTTCAGATAGATTATCTGATCCACAGATAGGGAGCTGTAAATGTCTTTGCCTCGGAGGGAGATATACATTAGACTGCAGTGGGATCAGAGCGGGTCAGATTGCCGCTCTAAGCTGCCAGATAGAAGAGTCTTACGATACTGACATCCAGCTCTTAAAATAACCTGCAGATCTGAGCCACAAACACTGTGTCTGAACCTGAGAAGGCCATCACTATTACTGTTGCTCATATTCAGTGATTTAAACCGTAAACCTACATATTAAACTTCATTGCGCTGCTTGTCCCACACCAGTTATGGACAGGAATGATCCTCAGATCATGTGGCAGCTCGATAAGTTAATTTACACAAAATATAAATGTAGGATAAATGATTGGCACCCCTACAAATTCTAATGAGTGAAATCTCTCTGAAGTCTATAAGTTCACCACCGCAGTGAACAGGAACACTTCAGTGATGACTTCCTGTCTCACTGGGCTCTAAATATGAAGTGACACACTCCTACAGTCATCCATCAGACCTGAGAATAGTGTAATGACAAACGCTTGTTGAGCTGCACATGCAGTGAGGAAAATAAGTATTTGAACACCCTGCTATTTTGCAAGTTCTCCCACTTAGAAATCATGGAGGGGTCTGAAAATGTCATCGTAGGTGCATGTCCACTGTGATAGACATAATCTAAAAAAAAAAAAAAAAACATCCAGAAATCACAATATATGATTTTTTAACTATTTATTTGTATGATACAGCTGCAAATAAGTATTTGAACACCTGTCTATCGGCTAGAATTCTGACCCTCAAAGATCTGCTAGTCTGCCTTTAAAATGTCCACCTCCACTCCATTTATTATCCTAAATTAGATGCACCTGTTTGAGGTCGTTAGCTGCATAAAGACACCTGTCCACCCCATACAATCAGTAAGAATCCAACTACTAACATGGCCAAGACCAAAGAGCTGTCCAAAGACACTAGAGACTAAATTGTACACCTCCACAAGGCTGGAAAGGGCTACGGAGAAATTGCCAAGCAGCTTGGTGAAAAAAGGTCCACTGTTGGAGCAATCATTAGAAAATGGAAGAAGCTAAACATAACGTCATGGTTTGAAATCATGCATGGCACGGAAGGTTGTGGTCATGTGGTCAGATGAGACCAAAAGAAAACTTTTTGGTCATAATTCCACTAAACGTGTTTGGAGGAAGAAGAATGATGAGTACCATCCCAAGAACACCATCCCTACTGTGAAGCGTGGGGGTGGTAGCATCATGCTTTGGGGGTGTTTTTCTGCACATGGGACAGGGCGACTGCACTGTATTAAGGAGAGGATGACCGGGGCCATGTATTACGAGATTTTGGGGAACAACCTCCTTCCCTCAGTTAGAGCATTGAAGATGGGTCGAGGCTGGGTCTTCCAACATGACAATGACCCGAAGCACACAGCCAGGATAACCAAGGAGTGGCTCTGTAAGAAGCATATCAAGGATCTGGCGTGGCCTAGCCAGTCTCCAGACCTAAACCCAATAGAGAATCTTTGGAGGAGCTCAAACTCCGTGTTTCTCAGCGACAGGCCAGAAACCTGACTGATCTAGAGAAGATCTGTGTGGAGGAGTGGGCCAAAATCCCTCCTGCAGTGCAAACCTGCTGAAAAACTACAGGAAACCTTTGACCTCTGTAATTGCAAACAAAGGCTACTGTACCAAATATTAACGTTGATTTTCTCAGGTGTTCAAATACTTATTTGCAGCTGTATCATACAAATTAATAGTTAAAAAATCATACATTGTGATTTCTGGATTTTTTTTTAGATTATGTCTCTCACAGTGGACATGCACCTACGATGACAATTTCAGACCCTCCATGATTTCTAAGTGGGAGAACTTGCAAAATAGCAGAGTGTTCAAATACTTATTTTCCTCACTGTATCATGAAGGATACAAGATAATAGTGCAATTGTTGTCATTTCCACTACCTGAGCAATAATTAAGATGTTTAACCCTTGTGCATCAGTTACTCTGAGGTCCTTAAAGGACAAAAATGTATGTGTCAAAAAACTGTCCTAAAAATGTGTCCTTAAGTTTGGTTTCATTTTAAAGAAGACCCTTGGCCGATTTGATGTCCATTTATGAACATTATTTTATATAAAATATATATTTAATAAAACACATTGAACTCAAAAACTGGAAATCCCAATGAAAGCCTAAGTTGTATTCCAAATTTGAGGTTGATATCTCAAAAAATGAGCTTTCAGTGGGAGTTTGGGCGCAGAGCCAGATTTCCCCATTATACGGGGCAAAGCTCCACTGGTCAGTGATCGGATTTGTGATTTGCAGTAGAGATTTACTCTCTCAAATATTACACACACACACACACATGCAAACCACACTCTGTCATCCACACACACACCCACACACACACCCACACAGTCATAGCTGCATATTTTATCCAATTGGCTCTATATTGCTTTACTGGCCAAACCTGAGAAAATGGCACCAGATCTGGTAAATTTTTTTAACATTTTTAATTGTGAAGCCTTGCCAACAGAATGAAAGCCTATTAACAAAGACTGCATTATTTTATACGGCCCTGAGATTAAACATTGGGTTTCAATGGGGACATTTTTGTCCTTAAGATCCTGAGAGGAACTGTTTTGTGTTACTTGAGTAAAATAGATTTATTAAAGGAAATAGTAAGATTCCAATAAAAATACACACCTGTGCCAAAATGTATGCAGTTGGCATTAACACAGGCAAAACTGAAAAAGTAAAAAATGTCACAAGTGTTAAATCACCTGGAGATGGTGTCAATCTACCTGGAAGAGGACGTGTGTCTATATTGGTCTCTCACACACACACACACACACACACACACACACACACACACACACACACACACACACACACACACACACACACACACACACACACACACACACACACACACACACACACACACACACACACACACACACACACACACACACACACACACACACACACACACACACACACACACACACACAGAGGAGGAGGAGGATGGTTTGAGCCTAACAAACTCAATGTTGGAGAGATGCAGATGCTGCTTGGGTCTTGGGGTCAGAAAGTCTCCAAAGTCTCTCTCTCTCTCTCGTTTGGGGAGGTTTCCATAAGATGCCTTGGTGACATCAAACAGCATCTCATGCACATGCAGTTTGGCAGGCTGAAGGGGTGCCACATATATTCCAGGACAAAAACTATTTGACTGTTCACAGTCAGTTTTATTCATATTCACCAATATTTGTGGAGCCCACTGTATGAAGTTACATGAACTGCACACCCAGGATAATAACCCCAAAAGGCTCAACCCAGGATTTGGGTAGAAAGAATAACCCAAGATTTTTTCTACCCAAATCCTGGGTTGAGCCTTTTGGGGTTATTATCCTGGGTCAGACGTAACAACCCAGTGTTTGGGTAGTTTTTGTGTTATCCAGATCCTGGGTCAGGCGTAACAACCCAGTGTTTGGGTAGTTTTTGTGTTATCCAGATCCTGGGTCAGGCGTAACAACCCAGTGTTTGGGTAGTTTTTGTGTTACACAGATCCTGGGTCAGGTCTAACAACCCAGTGTTTGGGTAGTTTTTGTGTCACACAGATCCTGGGTCAGATGTAACAACCCAGTGTTTGGCTAGTTTTTGTGTTATCCAGATCCTGGGTCAGACGTAACAACCCAGTGTTTGGATAGTTTTTGTGTTACACAGATCCTGGGTCAGGTCTAACAACCCAGTGTTTGGGTAGTTTTTGTGTTACACAGATCCTGGGTCAGGTCTAACAACCCAGTGTTTGGGTAGTTTTTGTGTTACACAGATCCTGGGTCAGACGTAACAACCCAGTGTTTGGGTAGTTTTTGTATTACACAGATCCTGGGTCAGATGTAACAACCCAGTGTTTGGGTAGTTTTTGTGTTACACAGATCCTGGGTCAGACGTAACAACCCAGTGTTTGGGTAGTTTTTGTATTACACAGATCCTGGGTCAGACGTAACAACCCAGTGTTTGGGTAGTTTTTGTGTTATCCAGATCCTGGGTCAGGCGTAACAACCCAGTGTTTGGGTAGTTTTTGTGTTACACAGATCCTGGGTCAGGCGTAACAACCCAGTGTTTGGGTAGTTTTTGTATTACACAGATCCTGGGTCAGATGTAACAACCCAGTGTTTGGGTAGTTTTTGTGTTACACAGATCCTGGGTCAGATGTTCAACCCAGTGTTTGGGTAGTTTTTGTATTACACAGATCCTGGGTCAGATGTTCAACCCAGTGTTTGGGTAGTTTTTGTGTTATCCAGATCCTGGGTCAGGCGTAACAACCCAGTGTTTGGGTAGTTTTTGTATTACACAGATCCTGGGTCAGATGTTCAACCCAGTGTTTGGGTAGTTTTTGTGTTACACAGATCCTGGGTCAGGCGTAACAACTCAGTGTTTGGGTAGTTTTTGTGTTACACAGATCCTGGGTCAGACGTAACAACCCAGTGTTTGGGTAGTTTAGTGTTACACAGATCCTGGGTCAGACGTAACAACCCAGTGTTTGGGTAGTTTTTGTATTACACAGATCCTGGGTCAGATGTAACAACCCAGTGTTTGGGTAGTTTTTGTGTTACACAGATCCTGGGTCAGACGTAACAACCCAGTGTTTGGGTAGTTTTTGTGTCACACAGATCCTGGGTCAGACGTAACAACCCAGTGTTTGGGTAGTTTTTGTGTTACACAGATCCTGGGTCAGACGTAACAACCCGGTGTTTGGGTAGTTTTTGTGTCACACAGATCCTGGGTCAGGTCTAACAACCCAGTGTTTGGGTAGTTTTTGTGTTACACAGATCCTGGGTCAGACGTAACAACCCGGTGTTTGGGTAGTTTTTGTGTCACACAGATCCTGGGTCAGATGTAACAACCCAGTGTTTGGGTAGTTTTTGATTTACACAAATCCTGGGTCAGACGTAACAACCCAGTGTTTGGGTAGTTTTTGTGTCACACAGATTCTGGGTCAGACGTAACAACCCAGTGTTTGGGTAGTTTTTGTGTAACCCAGATCCTGGGTCAGACGTAACAACCCAGTGTTTGGGTAGTTTTTGTGTCACACAGATCCTGGGTCAGACGTAACAACCCAGTGTTTGGGTAGTTTTTGTGTCACACAGATCCTGGGTCAGACGTAACAACCCAGTGTTTGGGTAGTTTTTGTGTCACACAGATCCTGGGTCAGACGTAACAACCCAGTGTTTGGGTAGTTTTTGTGTCACACTGATCCTGGGTCAGACGTAACAACCCAGTGTTTGGGTAGTTTTTGTGTAACCCAGATCCTGGGTCAGACGTAACAACCCAGTGTTTGGGTAGTTTTTGTGTCACACAGATCCTGGGTCAGACGTAACAACCCAGTGTTTGGGTAGTTTTTGTGTCACACAGATCCTGGGTCAGACGTAACAACCCAGTGTTTGGGTAGTTTTTGTGTCACACAGATCCTGGGTCAGACGTAACAACCCAGTGTTTGGGTAGTTTTTGTGTCACACAGATCCTGGGTCAGGCCTAACAACCCAGTGTTTGGGTAGTTTTTGATTTACACTGATCCTGGGTCAGACGTAACAACCCAGTGTTTGGGTAGTTTTTGTGTCACACAGACCCTGGGTCAGACGTAACAACCCAGTGTTTGGGTAGTTTTTGTGTTACACAGATCCTGGGTCAGACGTAACAACCCAGTGTTTGGGTAGTTTTTGTGTCACACAGATCCTAGGTCAGACGTAACAACCCAGTGTTTGGGTAGTTTTTGTGTCACACAGATCCTGGGTCAGACGTAACAACCCAGTGTTTGGGTAGTTTTTGTGTCACACAGATCCTGGGTCAGACGTAACAACCCAGTGTTTGGGTAGTTTTTGTGTCACACAGATCCTGGGTCAGGCCTAACAACCTAGTGTTTGGGTAGTTTTTGATTTACACTGATCCTGGGTCAGACGTAACAACCCAGTGTTTGGGTAGTTTTTGTGTCACACAGACCCTGGGTCAGACGTAACAACCCAGTGTTTGGGTAGTTTTTGTGTCACACAGATCCTGGGTCAGACGTAACAACCCAGTGTTTGGGTAGTTTTTGTGTCACACAGATCCTGGGTCAGACGTAACAACCCAGTGTTTGGGTAGTTTTTGTGTTACACAGATCCTGGGTCAGACGTAACAACCCAGTGTTTGGGTAGTTTTTGTGTCACACAGATCCTGGGTCAGACGTAACAACCCAGTGTTTGGGTAGTTTTTGTGTTACACAGATCCTGGGTCAGACGTAACAACCCAGTGTTTGGGTAGTTTTTGTGTTACACAGATCCTGGGTCAGACGTAACAACCCAGTGTTTGGGTAGTTTTTGTGTCACACAGATCCTGGGTCAGACGTAACAACCCAGTGTTTGGGTAGTTTTTGTGTTACACAGATCCTGGGTCAGACGTAACAACCCAGTGTTTGGGTAGTTTTTGTGTCACACAGATCCTGGGTCAGACGTAACAACCCAGTGTTTGGGTAGTTTTTGTGTCACACAGATCCTGGGTCAGATGTAACAACCCAGTGTTTGGGTAGTTTTTGTGTCACACAGATCCTGGGTCAGATGTAACAACCCAGTGTTTGGGTAGTTTTTGTGTCACACAGATCCTGGGTCAGACGTAACAACCCAGTGTTTGGGTAGTTTTTGTGTCACACAGATCCTGGGTCAGGCCTAACAACCCAGTGTTTGGGTAGTTTTTGTGTCACACAGATCCTGGGTCAGACGTAACAACCCAGTGTTTGGGTAGTTTTTGTGTTACACTGATCCTGGGTCAGACGTAACAACCCAGTGTTTGGGTAGTTTTTGTGTCACACAGATCCTGGGTCAGACATAACAACCCAGTGTTTGGGTAGTTTTTGTGTCATACAGATCCTGGGTCAGACGTAACAACCCAGTGTTTGAGTAGTTTTTGTGTCACACAGATCCTGGGTCAGACGTAACAACCCAGTGTTTGGGTAGTTTTTGTGTCACACAGATCCTGGGTCAGATGTAACAACCCAGTGTTTGGGTAGTTTTTGTGTCACACAGATCCTGGGTCAGATGTAACAACCCAGTGTTTGGGTAGTTTTTGTGTCACACAGATCCTGGGTCAGGCCTAACAACCCAGTGTTTGGGTAGTTTTTGTGTCACACAGATCCTGGGTCAGACGTAACAACCCAGTGTTTGGGTAGTTTTTGTGTCACACAGATCCTGGGTCAGATGTAACAACCCAGTGTTTGGGTAGTTTTTGTGTCACACAGATCCTGGGTCAGATGTAACAACCCAGTGTTTGGGTAGTTTTTGTGTCACACAGATCCTGGGTCAGGCTAACAACCCAGTGTTTGGGTAGTTTTTGTGTCACACAGATCCTGGGTCAGGCCTAACAACCCAGTGTTTGGGTAGTTTTTGTGTCACACAGATCCTGGGTCAGACGTAACAACCCAGTGTTTGGGTAGTTTTTGTGTTACACTGATCCTGGGTCAGACGTAACAACCCAGTGTTTGGGTAGTTTTTGTGTCACAGATCCTGGGTCAGACGTAACAACCCAGTGTTTGGGTAGTTTTTGTGTCACACAGATCCTGGGTCAGACGTAACAACCCAGTGTTTGGGTAGTTTTTGTGTCACAGATCCTGGGTCAGACGTAACAACCCAGTGTTTGGGTAGTTTTTGTGTCACACAGATCCTGGGTCAGACGTAACAACCCAGTGCTTGGGTAGTTTTTGTGTCACACAGATCCTGGGTCAGACGTAACAACCCAGTGTTTGGGTAGTTTTTGTGTTACACAGATCCTGGGTCAGACGTAACAACCCAGTGTTTGGGTAGTTTTTGTGTCACACAGATCCTGGGTCAGACGTAACAACCCAGTGTTTGGGTAGTTTTTGTGTTACACAGATCCTGGGTCAGACGTAACAACCCAGTGTTTGGGTAGTTTTTGTGTCACACAGATCCTGGGTCAGACGTAACAACCCAGTGTTTGGGTAGTTTTTGTGTCACACAGATCCTGGGTCAGGCTTAACAACCCAGTGTTTGGGTAGTTTTTGTGTCACACAGATCCTGGGTCAGATGTAACAACCCAGTGTTTGGGTAGTTTTTGTGTTACACAGATCCTGGGTCAGACGTAACAACCCAGTGTTTGGGTAGTTTTTGTGTCACACAGATCCTGGGTCAGACGTAACAACCCAGTGTTTGGGTAGTTTTTGTGTCACACAGATCCTGGGTCAGACGTAACAACCCAGTGTTTGGGTAGTTTTTGTGTTACACAGATCCTGGGTCAGACGTAACAACCCAGTGTTTGGGTAGTTTTTGTGTCACACAGATCCTGGGTCAGACGTAACAACCCAGTGTTTGGGTAGTTTTTGTGTCACACAGATCCTGGGTCAGGCTTAACAACCCAGTGTTTGGGTAGTTTTTGTGTCACACAGATCCTGGGTCAGGCGTAACAACCCAGTGTTTGGGTAGTTTTTGTGTCACACAGATCCTGGGTCAGACGTAACAACCCAGTGTTTGGGTAGTTTTTGTGTCACACAGATCCTGGGTCAGACGTAACAACCCAGTGTTTGGGTAGTTTTTGTGTCACACAGATCCTGGGTCAGGCTTAACAACCCAGTGTTTGGGTAGTTTTTGTGTCACACAGATCCTGGGTCAGACGTAACAACCCAGTGTTTGGGTAGTTTTTGTGTCACACAGATCCTGGGTCAGACGTAACAACCCAGTGTTTGGGTAGTTTTTGTGTCACACAGACCCTGGGTCAGACGTAACAACCCAGTGTTTGGGTAGTTTTTGTGTCACACAGACCCTGGGTCAGACGTAACAACCCAGTGTTTGGGTAGTTTTTGTGTCACACAGATCCTGGGTCAGACGTAACAACCCAGTGTTTGGGTAGTTTTTGTGTCACACAGACCCTGGGTCAGACGTAACAACCCAGTGTTTGGGTAGTTTTTGTGTCACACAGATCCTGGGTCAGACGTAACAACCCAGTGTTTGGGTAGTTTTTGTGTCACACAGATCCTGGGTCAGACGTAACAACCCAGTGTTTGGGTAGTTTTTGTGTCACACAGATCCTGGGTCAGACGTAACAACCCAGTGTTTGGGTAGTTTTTGTGTCACACAGATCCTGGGTCAGACGTAACAACCCAGTGTTTGGGTAGTTTTTGTGTTACACAGATCCTGGGTCAGACGTAACAACCCAGTGTTTGGGTAGTTTTTGTGTCACACAGATCCTGGGTCAGACGTAACAACCCAGTGTTTGGGTAGTTTTTGTGTCACACAGATCCTGGGTCAGACGTAACAACCCAGTGTTTGGGTAGTTTTTGTGTCACACAGATCCTGGGTCAGGCTTAACAACCCAGTGTTTGGGTAGTTTTTGTGTCACACAGATCCTGGGTCAGGCGTAACAACCCAGTGTTTGGGTAGTTTTTGTGTCACACAGATCCTGGGTCAGACGTAACAACCCAGTGTTTGGGTAGTTTTTGTGTCACACAGATCCTGGGTCAGACGTAACAACCCAGTGTTTGGGTAGTTTTTGTGTCACACAGATCCTGGGTCAGGCTTAACAACCCAGTGTTTGGGTAGTTTTTGTGTCACACAGATCCTGGGTCAGACGTAACAACCCAGTGTTTGGGTAGTTTTTGTGTCACACAGATCCTGGGTCAGACGTAACAACCCAGTGTTTGGGTAGTTTTTGTGTCACACAGACCCTGGGTCAGACGTAACAACCCAGTGTTTGGGTAGTTTTTGTGTCACACAGACCCTGGGTCAGACGTAACAACCCAGTGTTTGGGTAGTTTTTGTGTCACACAGATCCTGGGTCAGACGTAACAACCCAGTGTTTGGGTAGTTTTTGTGTCACACAGACCCTGGGTCAGACGTAACAACCCAGTGTTTGGGTAGTTTTTGTGTCACACAGATCCTGGGTCAGACGTAACAACCCAGTGTTTGGGTAGTTTTTGTGTCACACAGATCCTGGGTCAGACGTAACAACCCAGTGTTTGGGTAGTTTTTGTGTCACACAGATCCTGGGTCAGACGTAACAACCCAGTGTTTGGGTAGTTTTTGTGTCACACAGATCCTGGGTCAGACGTAACAACCCAGTGTTTGGGTAGTTTTTGTGTTACACAGATCCTGGGTCAGACGTAACAACCCAGTGTTTGGGTAGTTTTTGTGTCACACAGATCCTGGGTCAGACGTAACAACCCAGTGTTTGGGTAGTTTTTGTGTCACACAGACCCTGGGTCAGACGTAACAACCCAGTGTTTGGGTAGTTTTTGTGTCACACAGATCCTGGGTCAGACGTAACAACCCAGTGTTTGGGTAGTTTTTGTGTCACACAGATCCTGGGTCAGACGTAACAACCCAGTGTTTGGGTAGTTTTTGTGTCACACAGATCCTGGGTCAGACGTAACAACCCAGTGTTTGGGTAGTTTTTGTGTCACACAGATCCTGGGTCAGACGTAACAACCCAGTGTTTGGGTAGTTTTTGTGTTACACAGATCCTGGGTCAGACGTAACAACCCAGTGTTTGGGTAGTTTTTGTGTCACACAGATCCTGGGTCAGACGTAACAACCCAGTGTTTGGGTAGTTTTTGTGTCACACAGATCCTGGGTCAGACGTAACAACCCAGTGTTTGGGTAGTTTTTGTGTCACACAGATCCTGGGTCAGACGTAACAACCCAGTGTTTGGGTAGTTTTTGTGTTACACAGATCCTGGGTCAGACGTAACAACCCAGTGTTTGGGTAGTTTTTGTGTCACACAGATCCTGGGTCAGACGTAACAACCCAGTGTTTGGGTAGTTTTTGTGTCACACAGATCCTGGGTCAGACGTAACAACCCAGTGTTTGGGTAGTTTTTGTGTCACACAGATCAGATAAAATGCGAATCATATTTTTGAAAGGGTAGATTTCCTGCGAGCAGCAAAGATGTGCATCCTCGACACATTGCATGACAGCAGGAACACATGAGCGCCAAGAAAGACCTTTTTATTGTTTAAGTAATCCCCTGTGAATCATTTTGTTGCTTTCTTATATGCTTCCAAAGGGAAGAAAATTAGATTGTTAGCCGGAGGCAACATTTTGCACAGTCGAGGGTTAAATTTAGACATTTGTTATTGGACACACACACACACACACACGCTGGAGAGACGGCTCTGTGCCACATGCTGCCAACAGCGAGTGAGAGGTTTTCTCTTTACACAGAGGATGCATGGCCCTACGGGAGGGCGTTTAAAATGCAGATCGAATCCAGGGGTTGTGTTGAATCCCAGCGCACACTAATGCAGGAACAACAACCCACCGCCCGATCTGACCACAGGCGAGAACCAATGAGACGTCAGATCTTCTGATGAGATTGAAATAGAGAAGAAAGTTCCTGATGTGTGAAAACACTTAACAAGAGGCAAACAAGCCCGGCTGTGTGAGTCATTCGGAGAGAAGATGCCGCTCAAAACCTGTAACATTATGCAGATGAGCGGAGGAAAGTCCTGTCGTGTGTGTGTTTAAGTGCTGATGGGACGCTTAGCAAGGTAAATGAGATTAAATGGACTGTGAAACTGCATTATAGACCTTGTACTTCTTAAAGTGCATTATGGGTAGATAAAGGACATTCAATTTAGTCTGCAGGAATATATAAAAGCTATGCAGTTGCTGAAATGTTCTGACCCAAGTCTTGATTACACACTGGTCATTTGATCAAAAATATATAGCAAAGTGTGATTTCTTCATCATTACCCCAGTCTTCAGCGTCACATGACCCTTCAGCATCTGTTTTCTTTTATTTTGAATTGATCTTAGTCATGTTTCCCTTGCTCCTCATGTGATCGTGGCTGTATCATGTTTCCATTGGTTGTTCTGGTCATGTGGTTCTCTGTTCTGTGTTGTCATTGGTTCATTGCTTACAGGTGTGTCTTGGTTAGTCATTAGCCTTTGTGTATATAGTCCTCATGTTCTAGCTTTGTTCATGTAATCGCTGTCGTGAGTTTAATTCATGGTTCTTAGTAAGTCTTTGTTTATTCTGTCTACTTGTGGATTTTTTAAACCGCATTCGGGTTCATAACCGCGCCTTCAGCTGATTTGATGCTCATAAAACATTGATTGGCTGCTTTGACAGAATTCGTACTCATATTTGTGTATAAATGTGTTATTTAAGTCGAGATCATCCGACACATAATACTTTTCTAAACTGATTCAATTCTGGTTTTGTGTTACGGACATAAATATCACATAATATCACATACATGCAACCTTGGTGAACATACTCCTCTTACAGAAACATTTGAACACTATTGTATGCGCATATTAATAATAATATTAATAATATTGTTTATTCCAGTTGTATTGTTTATTCCACAGCCAGCAGAAGATTGTGCGTACGTGCATCACCGCCCCGTCTCCAGCAGAAATCACCATATATGGAGCTTACAACGCCTAGTTTTACTATGCATAACCTCATTTGCATATCATTTACATACATATTCCCATCCACGTGACACCATGTTTAACACTGTCAAAGGAACAAGACAGAAAAATATTAGATATGGACTATAAATGCCATTTGTGCCTTACACAGTACATTGCTGACAATCATCCAATATCTTTTTTTATGTTTTAGAATAAATATATCAAAATATCCATAAAAACTAAATTGTATAAAATACTTCCCAGATATTTTTTTAAAATAAAGTTTATTCATTCATTTCCACGGGCCAAATGTTATTTTAATTTAAAATATTTTGTTAATTTTAAACCCTTCAACTCAAATGCATGCAGTTTTGCTGATAATGTGAACATATCGGATGATTATCATTTAAACAGATAGGCCAACTTATTTATTGCAGCGTAAATACAATCGTCTGACTCAGAGCGTCACTGACTAAGTATTTTAAAAAAAGAAACGTGCAAATCAGAATTTTTTCTTCAAGTTGTATCCTTCAAATACAATGGTATTTTTCATAATTTTGTGAAGATGTCTTTACTCCGTGTCCGTGCAGCTGTGGTTGTACAGTAAGATTATCATTGGACCGGATAATGGACCGTTCGTCCACCGAATCCTGCAGGGTCTGTGATCTCAAATTAAGTGTGCGTCACTGATCATCATTCTCGCTAAAACATATTTTGTCATAACATGAGATCTGCAGTTTAGTTTAAAGACAAATTATTGCAATTAGCCTATATTTAATCCTTGCTGTCATTAAAACAGCGTGTCACAGGAAAACTGATCAGAAGTCGCACATGTCTATTTAAATTCATATAATTTTTGTTTAAATTCTGAGTATTGACTTTATGTAATATCTGTGCATATCGCCATTAATGAAACTGGAAAATTAATGTAAATGTGTATATCAATATGAACACAGTTTTAAATTGTTCTTAATTGCATTTAAAAAAAACATTTTGAATTACGTTTGGATTTTACTAGATGTAGCCTATATCCTAAAACAATAGGCACAAATAACACTGTTGGATTTAATCTTCATGATAATGTGGATATAACGTATGAAACGGAGTGAAAATTAATGAATTCTTATAATCGTTCTTCTCACATGTATTTTCTACAATCTAACTTCAGTTCACGACCTCACCATCTGTGTCGCCAATTCCCTTTGTCTCCAGAATGTGCGTACGCACGGCTCAAAGTTTGCTTAAAGGTGCGCACATTCTCCCGTCAAGTTTGTTTTTTATAGATCACAACCTTTGCGTGGGAACTGGCGTACGTATGTTTCCAGCCCCGTTTTGTGCGTACGCACGCTTTATAAATGAGACCAACTCGCTCAAATCCTTACGCTTGCCCATTTTTCCTGCTTCTAACACATCAACTCTGAGGATAAAATGTTCACTTGCTGCCTAATATATCCCACCCACTAACAGGAGATGAAGAGATCATCAGTGTTATTCACAGTGTTGGGAATAACGGCGTTATAGATAAACGGCGTTACTAACGGAATTATTCTTTTCAGTAACGAGTAATCAAACGAATGACTGTTTCTCCCGTTACAACGCCGTTAGCATTACCGAGAATAAAATGTGCCGTTACTATAATTGAGCTCACTGAAGCGGTTTTCACGGCCATGTCATGCGTGTTGGGGGGTGGGTTGGGTGGTACACATAACTGATGATGATTGGTGGGTGGGAGACAAGGTTGAGGTTGATAGGTTGAGTTCACACACACACACCTATGACGCACACAGTCAGCGATGGCAAGTCCAACGATTTCAAAGGTAGCTTTCGCACAAACTGGAAGTATAAGCGCTACTTTTCCCTCGTTGAGGTGAAAGGTAAGAATGTTTATGTGACGTGCAACTTATGCCCAGGAAGAAAGAGTCTCTCCACGTCGGTGGCAAGTAATTCTAATCTAATGAAGCCTCACATCATCACAGCCACAACATTAGTGGCTAAAAACCCAGGTGATAACGTGAGCGCTGATAATATTTACACAATATTTACACTATAGTAGGCCTACTGATAATATTTACAATATATTGAATTTGATAGGTGTCTCTCACATTGTCCCACAGCAACATTACAATAGTGTACATTAATGTACAATGTTTTATAATAATAATTTATTCTATTTAGTGTCCAATTCATTCATTTAACATATTTAATATTGGGGGCATCCAAGTTATTTGACATATTTGAACATTTGAAAAAAAAGTAACAGTTACTTTCCCTGGTAATTAGTTACTTTTATAATGATGTAACTCAGTTACTATCTGTAAGAAGTAACTAGTAACTATAACTAATTACTTTTTTAAAGTAACGTGCCCAACACTGGTTATTCACTCATAATGTTATGCCTGATCGATATTATATATATATATATCTCGAGAGAGAGAGAGAGATTTTGCAATAAGCAATGTAACCAACATGTGTAAATCAATAGTTTTATATTGTCATCCGCAATGCATCATGGGATTTTGTAGTTTATCCCCCCTCAATAAAGTCATCATCATCATCATCATCATCATCATCATCATCACCGCATCTCGAGCGCCACTGGTAAAGATGCCTGACGCACAGATGCAATTTTTGCATTTAAACGTGGAATTGTATTTTAAATGCACAAGTTTTTTGTCCTATTTTTCAAATACGCTTGTGCTTCAGTTCATCTTGTTGCTAGCTGGATTGATTCATGGCTTATAACTCTCTAACAAAGACTTTTTTAAATGCCTATGGGTAAAAATGAGCGGGAAAAATTATTCAGGAACCAAGGCCACTGAAAAAGTGGGCAATAAATCCGCCGACTGGCCCAGACCGTATACCCATAGTCAGACGTTTGGCTGTGAGAGACCAGGTTTAACAATACTTGTCCAGTCTAGCTCATAGCTATCAAACACACCCGGAAATGGATGTTGGCTATGAATGAAAGGAGATGGAGAGACAAGAGAAGGATGAGAAAATCACAGTGACACAGTGTCAGAAATGTGCGTGGAGGAGCAGATGTTTCACATGACGCGAGTTGTGAAGTACGCCTGTGAGAAATGAGAAATGTGTGTACCTGTACGGCTCGCTTCGAGGCCGCTTCATCCCGGGTCTTTGTTTGGAGCTTCGCAAAACACCCGTCATTCTCTCGTCTAAACCAGAAAGACACAACAATGAGCTGAATAATACAACAGCACTCCTCCTGTCACACACACACACTGCCTCTCACTGAGCTGTGTCTGAAGAAGTGCAAATGTTGTGGTGAAAATAGACACGGTATCTTTTTAGAGGCTCATTGTTTCATTGTAGCATGTACAGAAATGCCATTGTTATTACCCAACATCTGGCTAGAGTTAATCATCTGTGTTTCTCAAGATTAATATCTCTGTCACTGCTCAGTGCGCTTTCACCACAAACGCATCATTGTGCTAGTGATATAGGCCATTTAACAAGTAATGACTACCATAAAACACCTGCAGTGTGTGTCCTGTGCACTTTACTTTGTACAGATGAGCTTTTAAGACCTTTATTTGTCTTGACATGTGAAATAATACACATTAGTAGAATAGCAATGGCTAAATCATTATAAATGATAATTATTATTATTATTTCAGTAGTCTAATATCGGTCTCTCTCTATATTAATACAATGTAAGAAGTGAAAATGTGCAGTTGTTATACGGCGAGACGTCGTCCTGAGCCGAATACATTACGCTTTAACCTGAAGTAGTCCATTTGTTGTTATTGGTAACTAACACTAAACCATTAAAATAGTTCTCGTCAATTGAAATAAAGCTGAAATATATATCAAAAATAAACATTTTGATGAAACAAAACTTAATTTGAAAAATAAAAACGTATTCAAAAATGAGATATAAAATAATAAATTACATTTAGAAATTAAATAAAATAAGCACTAAAAGTTCTTAAAAAGCGGAAAAGGTACAAGCATTTTTCTGCAGGGACATTATCCATTATGTTTACGGACATTCATATTAAAAATATGAGTGAAAAATCAATCCGGAAAATGTTTTCATCGTAGCCTTACGTATGCCGGGCTACAGACTTTTCCTAGAGTGTACTAACAAACACTAAAAATAAATTAAAGCTAAATAAAAAATATTACAAACCAAAAATGAATAAAAATTGATATAATGATATAATGAAGACAAACATAAATATAAAAATAATATATATATATATAATATTAATTAATACTATAGTAGTATTTAAATAATAGTAAAATATCACAGTGATTTAGTCGGGTGGATCTCATGAATACATATCCAGGTCTTATTTCACCACAAAATCAAACACAAAAATAAGAAAATTAATATGTTAAACCACTCATGATAAACACATACAGCTAAAACAATTTTAATTCTTTATGCAATTTTTTTTTATTTATTAAAATGATTTTAAATGTAGTAATCAAAGCTACATCTCTCCATATCCAGCCCAGATGTTGAAACACACACGTCCATATTAAAGCCCAGCACTAGAATAACACAGGAGTGTGTCGGCGGGCTGGGAGACGCTGGAGAGTAAGGAGTGAAGCGAGGGGGCACTTACACTGGAGGCTGCGGCGGCTGGTCCTCGGCTTATCTTCTGCACATCCTGTTCATCTGCTCTCCGTAGATTCCCTCCAAACCCTCTCTTTATATCATTCTAACGTCAGAGAGAGAGAGAGAGAGAGAGAGAGAGAGAGAGAGAGAGAGAGAGAGAGAGAGAGAGAGAGAGAGAGAGAGAGAGAGAGAGAGAGAGAGAGAGAGAGAGAGAGAGAGAGAGAGAGAGAGAGACTGTTACACACTGGGGGTCCAACCATCACATTCAGAGGGGCTGCCGGACTGATCCATTTCCTGCAGGAGAGGATGGCAGAAATACAGACGACAAAAATTAAAGTTGTAAAGCAAAATTCAGCTGAGACCTCATAAATCACTGTCTGCTCAGCGAATGCGCGTACACACACACACACGCACGCACGCACGCACGCGCGCGCCTTTTCATCGTTCAACTGTTCTTTCATTAGCGTTTGCCACATTTCCTCCAGGCCCTTATTAAGGAAATCAATGAAACGATAACTTAATATAAAACTGTCGGTCCCCGTTTTAACATGACACAGCCGACTGGTTCTTCTCTTGTAATTCAGGGAGCTTTGAATCCATTCCCTCGAGTTTCCCGCTAATGTGAGAGCGAGGATGACAGATGAAACACTTTAGCTTTGCGCTCCGGCCATTCGAGACGCCGTAGAAATAACGGCTGATGATGTGAAGCTGTCGCGGGTTTGGGGTTTAAAAAGCCTCGCCCTGATTAATGAACGGGTGGATTTATGTGAAATTAAGTTTAACTGCTTTGATAGCAATAATCTAATCTATAACTGAAACTATTCAATAAATGAAGCACAATAAAACCCTGATTTATTCACCCTCACGTGACTTTCTGTCACTTTGAAGGTCATTTTGGAGCATCCATTCTAATATTGTGTATCGTCCATGTATAGCCTGCTTTAAAAGACAACCTGCTTTTTTTATTTGGTAAGGTAAACCTAAATTAGGCTTAAAATCCCTTTGTAAGTTCTCTCAGATGCGCGTTCGCGTGCTGGCGTGAGCGCGCTCTGGTCTGAGAGATGGAGGGCGGGTTGAAAACGCCTCAAAGACAGCTCAGATATTCAGCCAGGACTCAGGATCTGCACTCCTTCTGCTGAAACTGAGCATAACAGCAGTCATCTGCAGTTTTCTGACTTCACTCGGGGTCTTGACGACTTTTGTTTTAAGGATGAAGGTGGTCGTTTTTGCCCTGGTCCTTTTTACAAGCCATCTCTTCACATCTCAGGGGCAAGTAAGTGAATATAGTCTAAATATCATCAGAAAACTATCTTTAAAAAAAAGCTTTTAACAAATAATTTGTATTCGTACTGTCATGAGATTTTCTATTGGGCTTATATCAATATTGTATTCATTAATAATAATATATTCGCATATTTTAACATTTTATTATTACAAATATACATTTTATTATGAATATGTAAATATGATAGTCTTTTAATCGAAATACTTTAATATTTTATTCTGGTTCTCCAGGGTCTAATGCTCAACTATATTAAACGATAGCATATGACTGAGTTTAGTAATTATAAGACAGTTGCTGCTAACTCTCTTCATAAACATCTTCCAGCTCCTCAGTCTGCACATATGAAATATTGTTTGACACTGTGAAACCGCTGTGGTGTTTGCCTTTGGTTTTAACACCAGGCTCTTATATTTCCCCAAAACACAGACTAGATCTAGTCCAAGACTCTCAGTGGACAGTCCAAATGACAGGGTAATTAAACTCTGAAATAGCCTACACTAGACACTGGAATGGACTTCTGCTGAAAAATGCACATGAAAACATACATTTATATATTGTGTGTGTGTGTGTGTGTGTGTGTGTGTGTGTGTGTGTGTGTGTGTGTGTATACACACCCATCAGGCATAACATTATGACCACTGACCGGTGCAGTGAATAACACGGATCTCTTCATCTCCTGTAAGGGGGTGGGATATATTAGGCAGCAAGTGAACATTTAGTCCTCAGAGTTGATGTGTTAGAAGCAGGAAAAATGGGCAAGCGTAAGGATTTGAGCGAGTTTGACAAGGGCCAGATTGTGACGGCTAGACGACTGGGTCAGAGCATCTCCAGAACTGCAGCTCTTGTGGGGTGTTCCCGGTCTGCAGTGGTCAGTCTCTATCAAAAGTGCTCCAAGGAAGGACCAGTGGAGAACCGGCCACAGGGTCATGGGCGGCTGAGGCTCATTGATGCCCGTGGGGAGTGAAGGCTGGCCCGTGTGGATCAAACACGAGGTACTGGAGCTCAAACTGCTCAAGAAGTTAATGCTGGTTCTGATAGAAAGCTGTCAGAATACACAGAGCATCTCAGTTTGTTGCGTATGGGAGGGCACAGCCGCTGACCAGTCAGGGTGCCCATGCTGACCCCTGTCCACCGCCCAAAGCACCAACAGTGGCACGAGCATCAGAACTGGACCACGGAGCAATGGAAGAAGGAGGCCTGGTCTGATGATCACGTGTTCTTCTACATCACGTGGATGGCCGGGTGTGTGTGCGTGGCTTACCTGGGGAACACATGGCACCAGGTGCACTATGGGAAGAAGGCGTGGCGGAGGAGGCAGTGATGCTTTGGGCAATGTTCTGCTGGGAAACCTTGGGTCCTCCATCCATGTGGATGTGACTTTGACACGTTCCACCTACCTAAGCATTGTTGAGCCCATGACCAGCCTCTCATGGAGACGGTATTCCCTGTGGCTGTGGCTCTTTCAGCAGATAATGCGCCGCCACAAAGCACAAATGCTTCAGGAATGCTCTGAGGAGCACAACAACGAGTCTGAGGCGTTGACTCGGCCTCCAGATTCCCCAGATCTCAATCCAATCGAGCATCTGTGGGATGTGCTGAACAAACAAGTCCCACCTCGCAACTTACAGGACTTAAAGGATCTGCTGCTATCATCTTGGTGCCAGATACCACAGCACACCTTCAGGGGTCTAGAGGAGTCCATGCCTCGACGGGTCAGCAAAAGGGGGACCAACACAATATTAGTCATAATGTTATGCCTGATTGGTGTATGTATATTTCTCTTATAATATAAAAGTGTAATAAAACCTTCTACAGATGAAGGTGTTGATGAACTGTGAGGTGTGAGATGGTGTTTCTCTGTGTTTGATTGCTCAGGTCTGTCAGGGCGGACAGGAAGTGCTGAACGCTCTTCGGCAGGTGCAGAAGCTGCTCTCGGCCCACGAGGCGTCCTTCACTCAGAGTCTGAGGAGCGTCCGCAAGAAACTGGGCCTGCTCCAGAACAGCACGGTCAGACTCAGCAGCACAGGTCAGCAGCGCCTGCACATGTGTCATGTCAGTGTGGAAGCACAGGCTGAATCCTCTCGCCCTGTTCCCAGCATCGGCCTGTCCTCCTCCAGAGCCGCTGGCTAACGGGCGGATCCTCGGCCGTGTGTTTAGGGCGGGTCATGAGGTCCACTTCCTGTGCCTCCCTGGCTTTCAGCTGACCGGGCCGGAGACCAGAGTCTGCCTGGGGTCCCAGACCTGGAGCGGAGCGCAGCCGTCCTGCAAGAGTACGAGTCTCACACTCACTCTATCTCTCTCAAACTCACACACTCTCGCTCTCTCACACACACACTCACTCACTCACTCTCTTTCTCTCACACACGCTCGCTCGCTCTCTCTCTCTCTCTCACACACACACACACACTCTCTCTCTCTCTCTCTCTCTCTCTCACACACACACTCTCTCTCTCTCTCTCTCTCTCTCTCACACACACACACTCTCTCTCTCTCTCTCTCTCTCTCTCACACACTCTCTCTCTCACACACACACACACACACACACACACACACACACACACACACACACACACACACACACACACACACACACACACACACACACACACACACACACACACACACACACACACACACACACACACACACACACACACACACACACACACACACACACACACACACACACACACACACACACACACACACACACACACACACACACACACACACACACACACACACACACACACACACACACACACACACACACACACACACACACACACACACACACACACACACACACACACACACACACACACACACACACACACACACACACACACACACTCACTCACTCACTCACTCACTCACTCACTCACTCACTCACTCACTCACTCACTCACTCTCTCTCTCTCTCACACACACACACACACACACTCACTCACTCACTCACTCACTCACTCACTCACTCACTCTCTCTCTCTCACTCACACACACACACACACACACACACACACACACACACACACACACACACACACACACACACACACACACACACACACACACACACACACACACACACACACACACACACACACACACACACACACACACACACACACACACACACACACACACACTCACTCACTCACTCACTCTCTCTCTCTCTCACACACACACACACACTCTCAACAAAAAAAAATATTTCAAATAAAATAATAAATTGCACAAAACTAAATTATTAAATGTTAAGAAAAACAAATTACGAATAAGAAAAGCAGTGTAAAAAATGTAACAAATAAAAATAGGATTAAAGTAATGAACTCAATAAATGAACAGATTTATTAAAATGATAAATGTTTACTAAATAAATTAAACGGATGATCAGAACTGCCACATTGAATCCATGGCGTCCGCATCACTCATGAAACACAAGATGGAAGAATTTCTGAATTATTTTTCAAATGTTTTGCAAAAATGTTAGCATTTAGTTCAGTGTATCAGTGTATGCCTTATTAGTGAAACACGAGCCAAACTGATGTGTGTGAGTGTAACGACTGCATTCAGTTTAACAACCAGCGGTGTGACGCTGAACAGACCTTCTGTGAGGTCAAAGGTCACTGTATAAGCATGTGCTGTGTTCTGTCCTGTCAGGTGTGGACGCCGCTGTACTCAATGATGCGTCTGCTGCTGTATCAGCATCTCCTTCCTCCTCCTCCTCCTCCGCTTCTGATCCAGCCTCTGTGAGGCCCTCGCACTGCATCAAGTTCCTGGGCTCCACACACTGCAGCTGTGACCCGGGGTTCAGCGTCTCCACACACAACAGCACACAGTGCACAGGTGACACACACACACACACTGCAGCTGTGACCCGGGGTTCAGCGTCTCCACACACAACAGCACACAGTGCACAGGTGACACACACACACACTGCAGCTGTGACCCGGGGTTCAGCGTCTCCACACACAACAGCACACAGTGCACAGGTGACACACACACACACTGCAGCTGAGAGCCGGGGTTCAGCGTCTCCACACACAACAGCACACAGTGCACAGGTGACACACACACACACACACACACACACACACACACACACACACACTGCAGCTGAGAGCCGGGGTTCAGCGTCTCCACACACAACAGCACACAGGTGACACACACACTCTCTCACACACTGTAGCTGTGAGCTGGGGTTTAGCGTCTCCACACACAACAGCACACAGGTGACACACACACACTCTATCTCTCACACACACACACTCTCTCTCTCACACACACACACACACTCGATAGCAAGATTGCATCATAAAAGAACGTGTTTTGTAAGCGGTGACCACAGACTCGACGGGAATGTGCACAGAAGTTTTATTAACTAAAGCTCTGTTTTGATCAGTGTCAGTGATAAAGGAGCACGTCAGCCAATGGTCAATTAAATGTATTTTTAAAACGCTAAATTATTCAGTGTGATCATGTATGAAATGAGACCGAACAGAAATTAATTAATATAGCATGCTAGGTCTGATGTATGATGAACGGCTTCCATTTCTGAACAGCTTTCAGATCCAAATGCCACAGTTGTATTAGGACTTGAGTGACAGCTCAGAAAGCTCTCTCTCTCTCTGTGTGTGTGTGTGTGTGTGTTTCAGACATTGACGAATGCGAGCTCTTCCGCCTAACTCCACCTGGCCGTCTGTGTTTGCACACCTGTGTGAATACAGCTGGGAGTTTCCAGTGCCGGTGTCCCGCCGGCTATAGCCTGGGCCGTGATAGCAGGAGCTGCCACGGTCCGTTCATTACCAAACCTTTCCCACAGCATCATCAGAAGAGGCTCTGCTTCATAGTCCAGTGATCCTAAACGCAACGTTCCTCACATTTAAAGGAACACGCCAACTTTTTGGGACTTTGGCTTATTCCCTGTATCCCTCAGAGTTAGATAAGTCCATAAACACCATTCTCATCTCCGTGCCATAACTCTCTCTGACGCACCCACCGCTAGCCTAGCTTAGCACAAAGACTGGAGGTATATGGCTCCAGCTAGCCTACTGCTCAATAAGTGACAAAATAACACCAAAATTTTCCTATTTACATGTCGTGATGTGTATAGTCACAGCGTGTACAAATAACAAGGTTACCTGAGAGACAGCCATCTCATAAACGTATACACACTGGGGACTATATTCTCAGACGGCGCAGCACTGCTCTACTTCTGCGGAGTGATTTGCTCGCAGCACCTGAGAAGCCCTGCGGTGAGGAGCAGAGTTCGCTCAGAGTTGGAGTAATAGAGTCAGCAATTACTAGATCGTTTACAACTTTGGGTGTTCGCTGTATTGTAAAGAACTGCAACAATAAACAGGGGAGAAAAGGTCATACCATATTTTATAGAATTCCAATCCAAAATGCTGACCTGATGAATCGATGGCTGCTTGCTCTGGATATAGATCCAAACACACCTGTAGCCATCATCAAGCACCATCGCGTTTGCTCTGAACATTTAACTGAGGATGACACTTTTGAAAAAATTTAATTTGCTACACAGACTATGAAACGTGTGCTGAAGGATACGGCCATCCCATCGATAGTACAGACGGGACAAAGCGGCTCGCCTGCTCCTGCGATAAGTGTTCCGTAATGTTTTTAGATGACTAGCCTCCTGTAACAGCGCCATTAGCTAGATCTAATGTAACGTTAGTGACACTATTACATGAATAGGGTGGTCACTACTGTATTGCAGTTGTTCCCGTGCTCCATATCCCCTGTAATGTTAGTATTGTGTTGTCACGAACGCGCTCTGTCACAGTAACAAATGAGCGGTGCTAGAGTTCATTCTCTGGACATTTACCTTGCTAATGAATTGGAGTGGGGATGGGCAGTTTTCATTTTTGTCTGTGGGTTCATTGCGCAAAAACAGCTAGTCAGTTTTGTTGATGGAAGTAACAACGGGGCTTCTCAGGTGCTGCGAGCAAATCACTCCGCAGAAGTAGAGCAGTGCTGTGCCGTCTAATGTGGCGTTCACACCGGACGCGATTCGCTCGAATAATTTGCGTGACGGTGGACGCTTGAACATTGAGTTTACCCGCTTCATTCGCGCGTGACAACTACACAACAGACGCAAATTCGCATCATGGGAGGGGCTTCTTTATGAGCCAGCTCGTCTCGGTCACTTAAAAAATACTATTATTAATGTGTGACAAAACGTAGTTTAAAGACTTTTTCAGGCGATAATATAGTTGTTTAAAGCTCAAATCTGTGGTTCATTTATAAAAAGAGTGCCTATTTGAGCATTTTATCTGGCGTTTTCGGAGTTGTGAGATCCAGGCGATCAGTGGCATTCCGCGCTCGTTTACCCGGCGAGACCCGCCTTTCCTCGGCTAGTGCTTCTCACATTTGCCGCTGGCTCTTTTTTCTGCTCCAGTCTTGTTGTGAAATGGCTGACATAGATTTTGTTGAGAGGGTAGCTGACTGTCCGACCTCCTCACTCACTTTCTTTCAAGCAAGATCCTTTTTATTCCTTTTATTCCTGTTCCTATAGTGATAGGATGATGTATCATACAGCTCCGGGTATCCACATACGGCCACGATTATCTTGTCCTCCATTGTTGTGGGATTTCTGCCTCCGCTTGTAAATGCGTCACTACTAGAGCAAGCTCGTGATTGGTTAATGCGGCGCGAAATATCCGGCAAAGTTCAGATTTTTCAACTTGAGCGATTCGTGCGAAACGCTCAATTTGCGTCATTTGCACCGCCTCATTCGAGTGATTCGCGCCGCAGAATGCCATTTCGTGTCTCTGCATTGTCTTAACATGTAAATCACTCGCGCGTATCGCGTCCAGTGTGACCGCACCATGAGAATATAGTCCCCAGTGTATACGTTTATGAGATGGCTGTGTCTCATGTAACCTTGTTATTTGTACACGCTGTGACTATACACATCACGACATGTAAATAGGAAAATGTTGGCGTTATTTTGTCACTTATTGAGCAGTAGGCTAGCTGGAGCTGTTTACCTCCAGTCTTTGTGCTAAGCTAGGCTAGCGGTGTGTGCGTCATAGAGAGTTATGGCACGGAGATGAGAATGGCGTGCATGGACTTATCTAACTCTGAGGGATACAGGGAATAAGCCAAAGTCCCCAAAAGTTGGCGTTTTCCTTTAATGAAATGCAATCATTAGTATCTTAACTGTGTAAATGCAATTACGAAAAATGCTACAATCTTTTGAACATTTTAAACAAAGTATTGTGCCGCCCCTCCACATCACTGAGTTCAGGTGTTCAATCCCTTCATGGCCACAGGTGTATAACTCGAGCACTAGGCCTGCAGACGCTTCTACACACATCAGTGAGAGAATGGGCCGCTCTCAGGAGCTCAGAGAACTCAAGCGTGGGGCCGTGATCGGTGGACACCTGCGCAATAAGTCCATTCCTCACTGCTAAATATTCCACGCTCAACTGTTAGTGGTGTTATAACAAAGTGGAAGCAGTTGGGAACAACAGCAACTCAGCCACGAAGTGAAATCACAGAGTGGGGTCAGCGCATGCTGAGGGTCACATAAGTCACTAACTTTCTGCAGAGTCAAGAGCTCCAGACCTCCAAACTTCTGTGGCCTTCAGATGAGCTCAAGAACAGTGTGTAGAGCTTCATGGAATGGGTTTCCATGGCCGAGCAGCTCATCCAAGCCTTACATCACCAAGCGTGGGATGCAGTGGGGTAAAGCGCGCCGCCACTGGACTCTAGAGCAGTGGAGATGTGTTCTCTGAGTGACCAATCACGCCTCTCTGTCTGACAATCCCATGGATGAGTCTGGGTTTGGCAGTTGCCAGGAGAACGGGACTTGCCTGACTGCATTGTGTCAAGTGTAACGTTTGGTGGAGGGGGGATTATGGGGTGGGGTTGTTTTTCAGGGGTTGGTTCCAGTGAAAGGAACTTTTAATGCTTCACCTTTTTGGACAATTTCATGCTCCCAACTTTGTGGGAACAGTTTTGGGGACGGCTCCTTCCTGTCCCAACATGACTGACCAGTGCACAAAGCGTCGCTCCATAAAGACATGGATGCGAGTTTGGTGTGGAGGAACTGGACTGGCCTGCACAGAGTCCTGACCTCAACCCGATTGAACACCTTTGGGATGATTTAGAGCGGAGACTGAGAGCCAGGCCTTCTCGTCCAACATCACAAATGCGCTTCTAGAAGAATCCCCATAAACACACTCCTAAACCTTGTGGAAAGCCTTCCCAGAAGAGCTGAAGCTGTTAGAGCTGCAAAGGGTGTGAAACCCTACATATTAGGAATGGGATGGCGTTAAAGCTCATGTGCATGTGAAGGCAGATGTCACAACACCTTTGGCAATATAGTGTCTAATCATTTCTGTAATACATTTTCATTTTGCAACTTATAAAACGTTAAAATATATGTTTAAATTATATGTTAAAACTAGTGTAGGAAAGAGCAAATGTTAATTATATTATTGAATTTGAATTATTTTGCTCCAAATGTTGCATATATGGCATAAAAAAATGCAGTATTTTTTATTTTACCTGCATTTTTATGTAAGCAATGACGCACATCCGAGTGAACAAGACGGAGGGAAAGGCATAAAAAAGTCGACTTAAACGCAGCCACTGAGCTTCTTGCAAGGCATTCTGGGAATACAATGCTGCCGTAGATTTTGCCCAAAAGAAGGAGAACGTCATCTTGAGCCTGTGCGTTGGTAGACAGCTCACTAGGATTCAGAACAAAGCTAGACTGCCCACGATACGAGTCAAATAACTTAAAACTGAAGTGTGTATTTACACAGGAAGTAACCTTTCCAATAGTTGATGGTTGTTTATCATCATGTGCTTCCTGTAGACATTGACGAGTGTGCGAGGGCGACCCATGACTGCAGCAGAGAGCAGGTGTGTGTGAACACATACGGAGGTCATCGCTGCGAGCAGGTGGACTGTCATCGCTTCCGCAACGCCACGTACATCAAGACTTCCCCGCTGTAAGTCACAACACGTCACTCGAGTTAGCACTGATCTCAGGATCCGACCAATAACAAGCTACGTCATACCAAACAACTCATTCAAACACGGGAGAGCTCAACACAATCGACTCGCTTTATTTCCAAGACATCATGTTCAGGTTAGAGTCTGGCTTTCCACCGCCTCACTCCGGTTTCTCTTCCACCCAGGCGCTGTGACCGTAACCCGTGTGTCCAAGGAGATGCCGCCTGTCTGCAGGCCCCGGTCTCCATCAACTTCCACTTCATGTCGGTGGTGTCCAATATGGCAGCGCCCACCGTCCTCTTCCGCCTGTCAGCGTCCCGTGTCCTGGGCGACGGGCTGCGCTTCGGCCTGCTGGGGAAGCGGGGAGTGCAGCACTTCAGCGTCCAGCGCGCGGGCAGACAGACGGGGCAGCTGGTGCTGGTGAACCCCGTCCAGGGTCCCGCCACGCTAGAGGTGGACATCGAGATGAGCGAAATGGACAGAAAGGTGCTGCTGGGGCGATACATTACGAAAGTCACACTCTTTGTGTCCCCGTACAGCTTCTGAGAGGCAGAAGAGCTGTGAAATCATCTACAGGCCAGATACTGGAGACTGTCCCGGAGAGATAGAGGCGCTATTATACTATTCCTGAGCTGACAATTTACAGGGACAAAAGAAAACGTACAGAGTAATTTAAGACCCTCTGAATAGGAATAAAAACCTTCCATTTGGACCACAATATTCATGCAGTGTTGAAGTTAATTTAGAAGATGACATGTCATTTTGAATTGTGGAAAAAATCCTTTATTCCACATTTCTGGGACAAATAAGGTAGTCAAAGATGATAATATATATTTTTTAATGAATTCAGTTTTAAACCATTTTTAGAAATGTATTAAAGTTGGTTTTATGGGTTTAAAAAACATTTTTTAAAGAAATTCATTGAATGACTTTAAATGTGTTTAAAAAAAGTGTTGTAATGGTAATTTTCTTTATACTGAGAATGTGTGAAAAGATTTTAAGGTTGCACATGACATTTGTACAATTGCATTTGTACAAAATAAAGGAAAATATTGCCTTATTTCTCAAAGTCATTCCCTCAGATATTTCAGTATTTTAATGAGACCTTGGCATTTCACCAGACTTTCATTCCTCTTCAGAGCGCAAGTGAAAATCTTCTGATGAAAGCTGATCATTTCTCTTCCTCCATTGACAGAATCTGTTCATCATATAAAGTGATCGAGTCCCTTTGGAAAAACTGGAGTAAACCGCTCAAATCATGTGGATTAGTTTTATGATGGCAATATGAACTCTTGAAGCGTCAGTGGTGGTTGCGTATCTGTCAGTGGAGGAACAGGAAGTCTTATGGGTTTGGAACAAGTCAATGACGACATTTTCATTTTTGGGTGAACTAACCCTTTAAGCCCTCCATTCATTTTTAACTCAGAAATTGTACACAGAGGTTTTACAGTTGAATAAATTAATTGACCCATAAAAAGGTAGCACATCATTAGCCGCGTTTCGACCGCAGGAACTTTCCCCAGGAACTAGGGACTTTAGGGTGGTACTCGGCCCACCACTGGAACTTTCCCCAGGAACTAGGGACTTTAGGGTGGTACTAGGCCCACCACTAGAACTTTCCCCAGGAACTAGGGACTTTAGGGTGGTACTAGGCCCACCACTAGAACTTTCCCCAGGAACTAGGGACTTTAGGGTGGTACTAGGCCCACCACTAGAACTTTCCCCAGGAACTAGGGACTTTAGGGTGGTACTCGGCCCACCACTGGAACTTTCCCCAGGAACTAGGGACTTTGGGGGTGGTACTCGGTCCACCACTGGAACTTTCCCCAGGAACTAGGGACTTTGGGGGTGGTACTCGGTCCACAACTGGAACTTTCCCCAGGAACTAGGGACTTTAGGGTGGTACTCGGCCCACCACTGGAACTTTCCCCAGGAACTAGGGACTTTAGGGTGGTACTCGGCCCACCACTGGAACTTTCCCCAGGAACTAGGGACTTTAGGGTGGTACTCGGCCCACCACTGGAACTTTCCCCAGGAACTAGGGACTTTAGGGTGGTACTCGGCCCACCACTGGAACTTTCCCCAGGAACTAGGGACTTTGGGGGTGGTACTCGGTCCACCACTGGAACTTTCCCCAGGAACTAGGGACTTTAGGGTGGTACTCGGTCCACCACTGGAACTTTCCCCAGGAACTAGGGACTTTAGGGTGGTACTCGGCCCACCACTGGAACTTTCCCCAGGAACTAGGGACTTTAGGGTGGTACTCGGCCCACCACTGGAACTTTCCCCAGGAACTAGGGACTTTAGGGTGGTACTCGGCCCACCACTGGAACTTTCCCCAGGAACTAGGGACTTTAGGGTGGTACTCGGTCCACCACTGGAACTTTCCCCAGGAACTAGGGACTTTGGGGGTGGTACTCGGTCCACAACTGGAACTTTCCCCAGGAACTAGGGACTTTAGGGTGGTACTCGGCCCACCACTGGAACTTTCCCCAGGAACTAGGGACTTTAGGGTGGTACTCGGTCCACCACTGGAACTTTCCCCAGGAACTAGGGACTTTGGGGGTGGTACTCGGTCCACAACTGGAACTTTCCCCAGGAACTAGGGACTTTAGGGTGGTACTCGGCCCACCACTGGAACTTTCCCCAGGAACTAGGGACTTTAGGGTGGTACTCGGTCCACCACTGGAACTTTCCCCAGGAACTAGGGACTTTGGGGGTGGTACTCGGTCCACCACTGGAACTTTCCCCAGGAACTAGGGACTTTGGGGGTGGTACTCGGTGCGTTTCCACCACTGGAACCAGGGTCTAAAAGGAAGTTCCGGGTAAAGATTTCCCCCTCAAAACGGCCCTGCTCACAAAGTAGTACTTTTACAAAGTTGAGGAACTTTTGGGGGTGGGACTTGGGCGCTGAACATGCTGATTGGTTAAGCTTACGCAGCATTTTATTTCTACCTAAAGTCTGTTGCGGTGCAGTAAGAGTCGTTTGCTATTCAAATCAACAATGGAGTTTAAAAAATACGACCCATGGACTGGCGACGAGGTTCAGGCTTTATTACGCTTGTATGCAGAGGACGAAATCCAGTGGGCTCTGGTCATGCGCAGTCCTACGTCACCGGACTAATCTTTACGGCACTTTAGAGTTAGACCGCAATGGAAACAGACAGCAGCAGCAGAAAAGAGTTCCTGGGACAAATTGTTCCGGGTAATTTCGGTGGAAATGGGGCTATTGACTTTGAAAGAGAGAAGCAGAAACTTTCCTGGCAAAAATGGTTTCAAAAGCACTGGTTCTTTTGAAAGAATAAACAACAATTCCCCACACAAGCGCTCACTTCTATCTCACGACAGAGCAGATGCGGCTCCACTGAAGTACCAACAGAAAAGTGAAATGTTTGTTATACAAAGCTGAGGTTCAGAAAGCGGCTGAAGGGAATGTGGCACCTCGGTGTAGTTTGGCCACACAAGACGATCCAGACGGCGTCTGGACACTCCTGACCTTTACTGTGAGGAGGAGGAGGAGGAGGAGGAGGAGATATAAAAGACACTCGCACACACCACAGACACGCCAACCTTACGCTTAAACAGGACAAAACACTGCAGATACAAACCATCAGATCAATTTTATTAACAACGGTCCAATTCATACAGAACAAAACATGAAAAATGTCAAAAGCGCGCGCAGTTATTGTGTTATATCAGTACAGTACACGGCTTGATCAGACTCCAGGAGAAACACTTCTCATAATAACCGTGTGCACGGAGAGAAAACAGAAAAACAGTTCATCATTGATCATGATTTCAGCTTGACAGACAGGAAGCAGTGGATGTGAATGATGGCGACGAGAAGATGAAACACACACACACACGTTTTCCAGTGATAGTTTAGCTCGCTCAAAAACAATGAGAAGAACCCAGCCATAAGAAACCACCGTATCATTGATACAGACCACGAGCAGGTCGTGTTCTCAAGGGAAGAGGAGATCAATTTTTTATACAATCTCAAATGATTGATTAGATGCTCAAAATTGGATGTTTAGGGTGAAATATGAACCAGACGTGCGTTTATAAATGAAGTATAACCCAAAAGTAGCAGTTTACATATAATGTTGAGTCCAAACGAACCATGGTTTAATAGAAACATGGCGCTAGTACACACAGCACAGCGAGTCATCTGTATCAATATACACCAATAACACCAGACGGAGGAGATGAAGCTCGTTTCCCTGCTGCAAGAGGACACAACTAAACCAGAGCGCAAAGGAGGAGTCGCTGAAATCAGTGTTTCCTGCAGAGGAGGAAGCGTTTAGAAGCAGGAGGAGTGTGAGAAGAGCTTTCTCAGTGCGGGCACATTCATACATGCAGAGCATTAAACGGGCCAATCGATGGGCTTTGAGTAAAAGTGGCTATTTCTGTTAGTGAATAAGAGCGTATCCTTTCCTGTCCTTGCTTATATGAGCAACCCATGGCTGATCAAGTCTTCTGCAAAGAAAAGAAGAAATGCCAAAGTTAAGGCTGAGTTTGTGAGACCCACAATCCTCTGTTCAAATCATACAGCTATTTACAGTACGGACGCGAGTTCAGATTATTAAAGCACAGCTTGAATGCACAAACACGATAACCAAAGTCCACTTTAATGTCATTTTGTACAAAAGCATACAAATATAACCATACAAAAGCCAAATTAATTTAAAAGGCAGAGATGCACAGGGAGCTCGATTACAGGTTGACAGATTGACAGCTCGATTAACAGTATGAGTCACTCCGGAGAAGGAAATTTAGTGTCAACAAAATGTGTGTTTATGCATTAAAGCCTTCAGTGATTCAGGGAATTTAGGAGCGTAAGAGTCCAGTCTCAGTTTGAGCGCGTGAGAACATCTCAAACAGAAGAAAAACTATGGGAAACTGTGGTAATCACGGACGGCTCGGAGCTCACAAGAAGAGCGAGATGGACCGACTGTCAAGAAAGCTCATAAAAAAAAAAAAAAAAAATACAATTCCCCTAAAACCGGCCTGGACGTGTCTGTAAAGCCAATGGCGTACGAGCACAGCGTTCAGAGAATAAGCCCAAGATGTAAAATGACAT
The DNA here is from genome assembly GCA_023566225.1 of Romanogobio albipinnatus. Taxonomy (NCBI): domain Eukaryota; kingdom Metazoa; phylum Chordata; class Actinopteri; order Cypriniformes; family Gobionidae; genus Romanogobio; species Romanogobio albipinnatus. The sequence goes on along the minus strand of CM042262.1, from coordinate 2,965,627 downwards.
CTACAGTGTGTGTGAATGGATTGAACTCTTCGTATGGACGGCACAATGAAAACACGAATGATCGTACCACAGCCATTGACGCCAGTGTAAACACAGCCCAGAATCGACCAATATCATCCATTTTCCACACTGTTGTGGCTCAGTTTAGAGCAGTTCTCTGGTGCAGAAACCCTCCCCTCATGAAATAAACCAATCAAAACGACAGAAGAAGCAAATATTTATAGCCCCGGCTGCAAAGAAAGAATGTTCTCAGTGACGTGAAGAAAAACAGACAGGAAGCCCATGATAAAAACCAAAACCATCCGTCACTGTTCACACAAAGCAGGTTCTCTCACTCGGACGGGCAAAAAGGCACAAACTCGCATCCGCTCAACCGCTCCATCGGTGTCAAAATGCACATCTTCAGTAACACGGACGCCAAGAACCGCCACGGTCTGCGCTCAACGTCCCTGCAAAGCACAGAAATCAAGGCCAAACCTCCGGCGCATCCAGAACATCGACAATAAATAAAAACGTTTAGCTGGAAAGCAAAACAAAGTCTTTGTGGTATTAGTTGGAGTCGGCTGGCGCGCGCTGGGGCGTCCGCAGGGTCCGGCGGCTCACGCAGAGAAGCAGGTGACGATGTAGGACAAGCACGGTCAGGGAAAAAAAATAGAGTGTGTGTAGCAATTAAAACTGGGTCCCCATGTGGCCGTCGGTGGCACCGCGAAAATGCCCACACACACAGCACGAGTCTAAACAACCGCCCCCCTCCGTCAAGTTCGCGTTAGCGACCCCAGTGTCCTTCCCCGGCTCCAGACAGAGAGTGGCACGATGGGGCGTGATGGGCTGTTGGGACACACCCCGCCCTGCACCCCCTCTCTACCTGTCCTTCAGCTCCTGCGTCACGCGCTTGGTGATGCGGCCGCACAGCAGGCCCATGAGGAAGAGCAGCACCACGCATATCGCCAGCATGCTCAGCATGTACTTCTTGGCAGGAGACGTCAACACCTGCCCGGCCAGGTCCGAGAAACCCTCCGCTGGCGCCACCTGAGGACAGAAGAACAACAGCGTTCAGAGTGCATCGTGTGTGTGTGTGTGTGTGTGTGTGTGTTAACCGTGCACCACTACATATGCTTGATATACAAGCATACATATGCTTATACACTCACCTAAAGGATTATTAGGAACAGCGTACTAATACTGTGTTTGACCCCCTTTCGCCTTCAGAACTGCCTTAATTCTCCGTGGCATTGATTCAACAAGGAGCTGAAAGCATTCTTTAGAAATGTTGGCCCATATTGATAGGATAGCATCTTGCAGTTGATGGAGATTTGTGGGATGCACATCCAGGGCACGAAGCTCCCGTTCCACCACATCCCAAAGATGCTCTATTGGGTTGAGATCTGGGGACTGTGGGGGCCATTTTAGTCCAGTGAACTCATTGTCATGTTCAAGAAACCAATTTGAAATTATTGGAGCTTTGTGACATGGGGCATTATCCTGCTGGAAGTAGCCATCAGAGGATGGGTACATGGTGGTCATAAAGGGATGGACATGGTCAGAAACAATGCTCAGGTAGGACGTGGCATTTAAACGATGCCCAATTGGCACTAAGGGGCCTAAAGTGTGCCAAGAAAACATCCCCCACACCATTACACCACCACCACCAGCCTGCACAGTGGTAACAAGGCATGATGGATCCATGTTCTCATTCTGTTTACGTCAAATTCTGACTCTACCATCTGAAGGTCTCAACAGAAATCCAGACTCATCAGACCAGGCAACATTTTTCCAGTCTTTATCTGTCCAATTTTTCGTGAGCTCGTGCAAATTGTAGCCTCTTTTTCCTATTTGTAGTGGAGATGAGTGGTACCCGGTGGGGTCTTCTGCTGTTGTAGCCCATCCGCCTCAAGGTTGTGCGTGTTGTGGCTTCACAAATGCTTTGCTGCACACCTCGGTTGTAACGAGTGGTTATTTCAGTCAAAGTTGCTCTTCTATCAGCTTGAATCAGTCGGCCCATTCTCCTCTGACCTCTAGCATCAACAAGGCATTTTGGCCCACAGGACTGCCGCATACTGGATGTGTTTCCCTTTTCACACCATTCTTTGTAAACCCTAGAAATGGTTGTGTGTGAAAATCCCAGTAACTGAGCAGATTGTGAAATACTCAGACCGGCCCGTCTGGCACCAACAACCATGCCACGCTCAAAATTGCTTAAATCCCCTTTCTTTCCCATTCCGACATTCAGTTTGGAGTTCAGGAGATTGTCTTGACCAGGACCACACCCCTAAATGCATTGAAGCAACTGCCATGTGATTGGTTGATTAGATAATTGCATTAATGAGAAATTGAACAGGTGTTCCTAATAATCCTTTAGGTGAGTGTATATTGCATTCAAAGTACACAAGTCCTTCCCAGAATTCAGAGACAGTGTCCTGTGTGTGCCAGAGCTCCAGACTAACATCAGAGCAGTGTTCATTTAATCATAAAGTGACTATTGTTTTGCTAATAAGTGCAGTTACTAATAATATTACATGTAGGCCAACCGCCTTCCCTGTTCAATTTATGAAAAAATTGTTGAAAGTTCCCCTGCCGATCTAAAGACTAACGCGGCCAGGTCCGCTCGTCATGACGTCACGAACGCATCTTGAGTTTCACTTTCAACATTTTTCCACGGAAGGCGGTCGGCCGAAAGTTTACTTGATAAAGTTTTAAATATGGATATTTCTCTTACACAAACGCATCGATTCGCTTCAGAAGGCCTTTATTAACACCCCAGAGCCGCGTGGAGCAGTTATTTGACGGACAGATGCACTTTTTATGGACTTCAAAAACAGAGCAACTATGAATCAAATGCTAATGCTTGGATTAGCCTGGACTTTTGTAATATAACTCTTTATTCGTCTGAAAGAAGAACAGGCGTCCACGGGCAGCTCTGTGTTGCTGGAGACGCTGAGTTCATGCCCTGCCCCTCCCACTCGCAGTGCTGGGGAAGCTGCTCTTCAAGACAACGATACGTTTTAAACTTTCAAAGCATCTTTTAACTGTTTGACTTAGTTGAAATATTGCCATACACTTTGAAAGTGGAAACACGTTGCTCTATATGTGCTTGCAACTATAGCTGAGCAAGTTTGTGTGTCCAAATGGAAAACGCAAATGCTGAATGCCTCGTCTATGAAACTGCTTGCCATTGTATTTAGGGAGCTGCCAATAGCAAAGTTATAGGCTATTCGTATGCATACGGTAGCTGTTACCAACACTGCTCATAGGATTAAGTAATGCAGACGTTGTACTTTGGTATTCAGAGTTTTATTCAGCGACCACCTGGCTGAGATTTAGACCCGTGTGGTGTCGGTGTGTGTGTGTCTCTCTCTAGTGTTTCCCACGCATATACTAAGTCACGGTGGTGCGCCACAGAACCAACACCGGCCGTCACATATTCCGTGATGAGACTGACTGTTCATGACCTCAAGGCTAGATTATTGTCCCTCCAGAAAAACGTGATTATGCGATCGCGTGATTTAACGCATAATCAGCCAAAGTCCGCATATTTATGCGGGGGCCGCATTTTTTCAAATACGCCACAATTTCGCAGCATAAATTGCCTATTTCCGTGTGCAAAATATGCGGGGCTAGCATGATTTCATAATCCCCGCATTTTCATTGCAAATAAAGTCATATATATATTAGCAGAAAGCTACCTACAAACCCTGTGGAGAAACATAGATATCGGTGAAACCATGATGAAGCACGCAAATTCCCATTTGCCCCCAAAAAATGCAAGGGACTGCGCAAAGCAGTTTCCCAGTGTGTTGACCGATTTCAAAACACAGCATCATGAAGCTTTGGAGCGTTATGAATCAATGAGTCGATTCAGCGGTTTGGAGCGTTATGAATCAGTGAGTCGATTCAGCGGTTTGGAGCGTTATGAATCAATGAGTCGATTCAGCGGTTTGGAGCGTTATGAATCAGTGAGTCGATTCAGCGGTTTGAAGCGTTATGAATCAGTGAGTCGATTCAGCGGTTTGGAGCGTTATGAATCAGTGAGTCAATTCAGCGGTTTGGAGCGTTATGAATCAGTGACTCGATTCAGCGGTTTGGAGCGTTATGAATCAGTGAGTCGATTCAGCGGTTTGAAGCATTATGAATCAATGAGTCGATTCAGCGGTTTGAAGTGTTATGAATCAGTGAGTCGATTCAGCGGTTTGGATCGCCAAAGTCACGTATTTCAGCAGTTTGACACGCGATCCGAATCATGAATCGACTCACTGATTCATAGCATCATGATGCTGTGTTTTGAAATCGGTCATCACTATACAAGTCATTATTTAGTTTTTTTTTGCACACAATAACTATTATCGTCGCTTCATAAAGTTATTGTAGAGCCGCTGTAGTGAGATGGACTTTGTAACGACGTCTTTAGTGTCTTTTATGGGTCTTGAGAGTGTGCATTGTGCCAATGGAGGCCTTTCTGAGGCATCGGAATTCAACTTAAATATCTTCATTTGTGTCTGAAGACAAACGGAGGTCTGACGGGTGTCCAACGACATGAGGGGACGTCATTAATGACAGAATTTACATTTTTGGATGAACTAACCCTTTAAGAGATTGCACTTTGTGCATTGGAAGCACTCAAATGTCTGTTTTGTAACGCTACCTTTGTAAAACAGGAAGTTATTCATTTTTCAGAAGTTGTAGCATATTCCTTTTGTAAAGCTACAGAACTTGTTTGACTCAATGTTTTGTAAATTTGAGCCGTGTGTTTATTAAGGTCTTCAATAAAACAAGATGGGAACTTAAATATTCCCAGCACTTTCTGTGATGCAGTGCTTTTATCCTCTTTTTCATCAAACCGCAGTTTTTGCAAGTTCCCGCAATTTCATTGCATAAAAATCCCGCATTTTCATCGCATTTTTTAAGAAAACATGCCGCATTATCAAGGATTTTTGCCCGCAACAATCACAAAAAAGCCGCATTTTTCTGGAAGGACTGTGTAACGCTCTACTGGGTGGTTGCCCTGCTCGCTTAATAAATAAACTCCAGCTGGTCCAAAACGCAGCAGCTCGAGTTCTTACTAGAACCAGGAAGTATGACCATGTTAGCCCAGTTCTGTCAACATTGCACTGGCTACCTATTAAACATCGCATACATTTTATAATCTTGCTTATTACTTACAAAGCACTGAATGGTTTAGCTCCCAATACTTGAGCGAGCTCTTAACATCTTATACTCCATCACGTCTACTGCGATCTCTAAACTCTGGCCAGTTGATAATACAGAGAATATCCAAATCAACTGCAGGCGGTCGATCCTTTTCCTATTTAGCTCCTAAACTCTGGAACAGTCTTCCTAACATTGTACGGGAAGCAGACACACTCTGTTAGTTTAAATCTAGACTAAACACACATCTCTTTACTGTGGCATACACATAAAACACTTTTTCAATTAATTGATTGTTAGGCTGCATTAACTAGGTCAGCCGGAACCGGGAACACTTCCCATAACACCTGATGTACTCGTGACATCATCAGAAGAATGGCATCTACACTAACGATAGTCTCTCTGTTTTATCCCGCGGTTTACTGCAGTCAGCCGGATCCGGGCCGTATCCAGATCAGATGGTGGACCTGCGCCCAGAGAAGACCAACACAGGACCCTGAAGTGTCCTCAGAGACCGTGTCAATTAGCCTCCCCCTGCAACTGCCTCATCGACACGGCATCCGCAATAAACCCGTCTCCGGCGTGATGACTCCGATTGTTCGAATATTACAATTTAATAATTGTTAAATCGATATGTCATCCGCAATAAACCCGTCTCCGGCGTGATGACTCCGATCTTTCGAATATTCCGATCTATTATGACCTCTGACCTGTAAAGTTGCCAGAATAATAATACGCTGTTTGTTAATTGGCCAGAGGAGAAATGCCCCCCCGACTGAGCCTGGTTTCTCCCAAGGTTTATTTTTCTCCATTAGGTCTCCTGATGGGGTTTTGGTTTCCTTGCCACTGTTGCCTCTGGCTTGGCGTGCTCAGTTGGGGACACTAACATTTTTCAACTAAATATCCAAATAAATCTAATTATTAAGCTAAACTAACCATATAAACTAAATTACTGATCTAAAGCCCACACTGTCACTGTATGATCATTGAAATGAGCTGATGACATCACTGTTTTCTTCAGAACGGCTGTACGGGTGAATAAAATTATGCTGCATTATTTTCCTGTTTAACACTGTAAAGCTGCTTTGAAACAATCTGCATGGTTAAAAGCGCTATATAAATAAAGTTGACTTGACTGTTGCGCTTCTGACAGGTCATGTGTTACTGAGAGAACGAGCAGAGAGAGAGCCCATCCCTCCCTTCCCTCGTGCATATTAATCAAAATCAATTGAGAATTGACACGATGGTAAAAGGTCGGAGGACAGAAGTTTCACGTGGAGCATTAGGAGATTTGTTCCTGAATTTCCTTTTTCTACCTCACCTGTTTTTACTATTTGTTAAATATAGTTTTTTTAAATATAGTCTGAACTTGTTCGTTGGTCTTTGGCTCAACCTTCACGTTATTATTTCCCAGACGTAGTTTCCTCAGGACTTTTGTAAAATCCAAAATATGAGACACACCTCAGATTTGAACAATCCCACGAGTGCGGTCACTGGCTTCTGCCATCTCTCCTCATTCAGAAACAGCTGCGCCTGAGCCAGACTGATGCTGACTGGACAGGATTTACTGCGAGTTTTCAATTTTTTTTTAAGGTTTTAATGATAATTACATTTTAAAGGGGTAATGAACTGAGAAATCAACTTTCCCTTGAGCTTTTGATATATAAAAGCTCATGGTAATAAGAATAGCCTGTAAGTTTCAGAGCTGAAAACTTCCTTGTTTTCCAAAGAAAAGCTTTTATTGACACCAGGCCCAGCAAACGAGAGCTCTCACAATATGCGGATCTCTTGCGTAACAGAACCTAGACTCCGCCTCTACAGATCAATATGCTTCTGTAGGCCCGCCCGTGAGCTAAGGATCGTCTCTGCATAAGCTTCCTTCTGAACACACACTTATGTGAGTAGGCTAAAACATGTTTTTTTATACGTGTTAGTTTTGCATAACATTAAAGATCATTTGAAATCTATTGATTACGGGACTTGACAGTGATCGGACTTGTAACGTTATGGGCCAGGCGCAAGTGTGTGTGTGTGTGTGTGTGTGTGTGTGTCTTTGCGTCCGCGCGAGTGTGTCCGACGCGAGTGAGAGTGTGTCCGCCCGCCCACGCGAGTGAGTGAGTGTGTGTGTGTCCGGGCGAGTGACTGACTGAGTGTGTGTGTATGTGTGTGTGTCCGGGCGGGTGAGTGAGTGTGTGTGTCTGGGCGAGTGAGTGAGTGAGTGAGTGTGTGTGTGTGTCCGGGCGAGTGAGTGAGTGTGTGTGTCTGGGCGAGTGAGTGAGTGAGTGAGTGTGTGTGTGTGTCCGGGCGAGTGAGTGAGTGTGTGTGTGTGTCCGGGCGAGTGAGTGTGTGTGTGTGTGTGTGTCCAGGCGAGTGAGTGAGTGTGTGTCCGGGCGAGTGAGTGAGTGTGTGTGTGTGTCCGGGCGAGTGAGTGTGTGTGTGTGTGTGTGTCCAGGCGAGTGAGTGAGTGTGTGTCCGGGCAAGTGAGTGAGTGTGTGTGTCCGGCGAGTGAGTGAATGTGTGTCCGCCCGCGCAAGTGAGTGAGTGTGTGTGTATGTATGTGTGTGTGTCCGGGCAAGTGAGTGAATGTGTGTCCGCCCGCCCGCGCAAGTGAGTGAGTGAGTGTGTGTGTGTGAGTGTGTGTGTGTCCGGCGAGTGAGTGAATGTGTGTCCGCCCGCGCAAGTGAGTGAGTGTGTGTGTATGTATGTGTGTGTGTCCGGGCAAGTGAGTGAATGTGTGTCCGCCCGCCCGCGCAAGTGAGTGAGTCAGTGAGTGAGTGAGTGAGTGAGTGTGTGTGTGTGTCCGCCCGCGTGAGTGAGTGTGTGTGTGTGTGTGTGTGTGTGTGTGTGTGTGTCCGCCCGCGTGAGTGAGTGAGTGAGTGTGTGTGTGTGTGTGTCTTGGCGAGTGAGTGAGTGTGTGTCCGCCTGCGTGAGTGAGTGAGTGAGTGTGTGTGTGTGTGTGTGTCCGGGCGAGTGAGTGAGCGAGCGAGCGTGCGTGTGTGTGTGTGTGTGTGTGTCCGGGCGAGTGAGTGAGTGTGTGTCCGCCCGCGTGAGTGAGTGTGTGTGTCCGGGCGAGTGAGTGAGTGTGTGTCTGCCCGCGTGAGTGAGTGAGTGTGTGTGTGTGTGTGTCCGGGCGAGTGAGTGAGTCCGGGCGAGTGAGTGAGTGTGTGTCCGCCCGCGCAAGTGAGTGAGTGAGTGTGTGTGTGTGTGTGTGTGTGTGTGTGTGTCCGGGCGAGTGAGTGAGTGTGTGTCCGCCCGCGTGAGTGAGTGAGTGAGTGTGTGTGTGTGTGTGTGTGTCCGGGCGAGTGAGTGAGTGAGTGTGTGTCCGCCCGCGTGAGTGAGTGAGTGTGTGTGTGTGTGTGTGTGTGTGTGTGTGTGTGTCCGGGCGAGTGAGTGATTGAGTGTGTGTCCGCCCGCGCGAGCGAGCGAGCGTGTGTGTGTGTGTGTGTGTCCGCCCGCGCGAGTGAGTGAGTGTGTGTCCGCCCGCGCAAGTGTGTGTGTGTGTGTGTGTGTGTGTGTGTGTGTCCGGGCGAGTGTGTGTGTCCGGGCGAGTGAGTGAGTGTGTGTCCGCCCGCGCAAGTGAGTGAGTGAGTGTGTGTGTGTGTGTGTGTGTGTGTGTGTGTGTGTCCGGGCGAGTGAGTGAGTGTGTGTCCGCCCGCGTGAGTGAGTGAGTGAGTGTGTGTGTGTGTGTGTGTCCGGGCGAGTGAGTGAGTGAGTGTGTGTCCGCCCGCGTGAGTGAGTGAGTGTGTGTGTGTGTGTGTGTGTGTGTGTGTGTGTGTGTGTGTGTCCGGGCGAGTGAGTGATTGAGTGTGTGTCCGCCCGCGCGAGCGAGCGAGCGTGTGTGTGTGTGTGTGTGTCCGCCCGCGCGAGTGAGTGAGTGAGTGTGTGTGGTGTCCGGGCGAGTGAGTGAGTGAGTGTGTGTCCGCCCGCGCGAGTGAGTGAGTGAGTGTGTGTCCGCCCGCGCGAGTGAGTGAGTGAGTGTGTGTCCGCCCGCGCGAGTGAGTGAGTGAGTGTGTGTCCGCCCGCGCGAGTGAGTGAGTGAGTGTGTGTCCGCACGAGTGAGTGAGTGAGTGAGTGAGTGAGTGTGTGTGTGTGTGTGTGTGTGTGTGTGTGTGTGTGTGTGTGTCCGCGAGAGTGTGTGTGATTTAAAGGTTCTTTGTGTTTTTTTTTGAAGCTTTGATTGTGTTTACAGTGTGCAATATAACATGTGTTCATGTTTCACGTGTAAAAAACACAGTATTTTAACACAATGTACTGATCTGTACACCGCTGTTCTCACTGTCCTAAAAACGGCTGATGACTTCCTTTATTCTATGAAGTCCCTCCTTCAGAAATACGTAACGAGTTCTGATTGTGCCAGCGGTTCCTGTGTTGTGATTGGACAGCAGCTTAGCGCACGTGGAAAGGTCACGCCTCTTAACAGGAGATATATGTGCTTAACTCTTGATCCATCAGGATCATAACACACACTGGACAGAATATCACTCAGCACAACCCACTGGAGATACACACACATTATATACACATTATCATACAGCACCTATAGCACATAATTGGATCTCTACTGTGAATAATATTGTATACTGTACATTGTATATTATTATTATTATAGCGTAATGTATATTGTTTAATGTATGTTTAGTGTATATTGTTTAAAGTATATGTATATTGTAAGTATGTGTATATTGTTTAAAGCTGTGAGAACTACACTCACATTGTGTAAATTATTTATTGTTTATTGTAGTGTATACTGTGCTGTGAGTAATTGTGTGCGCATCAGATGTGTAATCTGTTGTTGCTTTAAATGTTGTACATGTCATGTCGTGACTGCTATGTTGCTCGGAACTGCACCTAAGAATTTCACCTGTTTCACTTGTGCATATAGCTGTGTGACAAAGTGATTTGATTTTGATCGATCTCTACAGCGTCCCTGGGAAAGCCAAACAAAGGTGATTTGACTCCGGGATGAAAATAACAGCGTCTCGACGGCATGGCGACAAACACACTCAAACGCAACACTTCCTCTTCTCCATGCGACACGTCCTCTTCTCCACGTGGGACAGCAACAAGACCACGCCCCCTTTTTTCGCGTATTCTTGTGGGCGGAGGTTAGTCTGTTCTACTGACGTCATTTATGAAGGAAGTACCAGGATGTAGTCCAAGCCGGCCGTTCGCTGTAGGCTTTGAAAGGGAACTTCTGTTAAATAAAATATCTCGCTTGGCATTGAACTTTGAGCTTTATAATTGTACAGGTATTATTTATGCTCTAACAGCAACATTACACACTAACTAAAGTTTGAACAATGGGATCACGAAGAGCGGGACCTTTAATTGTGTTTGTTTGATATTTTGCGAGTCCTCTGAGCATTTCCCCCAGACGATTCCTGGGACAGACGGGAGCTGAAGCTCATTAAATATGCAAATCTTATCCAATCCTAGCCGTGGGTGTTTACTTCCAAGTCTTCAGTTCGGCACGCCCATCAGTGCCCATCGAGTGTTTTTCAGAAAGCCTCAAAACCAAGGCAGAAAATACTTATTCATTATGATGTTTCTGAATGTCAAACCCACACAAGCGTCATAAGCTGACCTCAGACAGCAGTATAAACATGTAAATAAAGCCAGATCATGACACCGCTAAACGACATCACTAACCGTCAGCACATTTTATCCTGAAACCGGTAATCGTTCCATCCCCAGAACGAGGTTGAGTGTAAATGTTGCACTGATTGAGTTCAGCAGATTCTGGTGCAGTAAAACCTCACTGTAATTCTCACACCGGATTGAACACAACAGTGTGTGTTAGGTACCGCACATAAATTAGCGTATTGATTAAAACTCAGATGATGATGCGTCTCAGTTTGCAAAATTCTCTTTTGTACTAAAATGCAATAATTTACGCAAGATGTGTTCAGTAAATCATTCTGAGGGGCAGTTTGATTGGTCATACGTGTGTGTGAAGGTCTCTCAGAGATGATCACGGTCTGGAACGGTGTTTTGGAACAAGGCTATATTGTGACACCATTGGCATTATGGGAAGAGTCTGCCTGTGACTGGTGTGAGATGGGACTGCTCACCTTGGCGGCGTAACTCCACATGTCGATGCGGTCCTGTAGTCTCTTCTTACACTCGGGCTGGAGCCGCACACGCTTGTCCTGGAGAGCCTCCATCAGACAGGACATCTCTGCACAAACACAGGGCAGGCGTCAGCATCTGCACGCTGTCATGAGCACACACCTCTTCCAGAGTTACTCACGTCGTCCTCTGCCCGGCGGGATGGCGGCACACTGGTGCTTAATGTCCAGCGCGCAGGCCGTGTGCAGGACCGGATCCACGAAGATATCCGCCTTGCTCTCCTTCAGGATGTTGAGCACCTCCTACAGCGAGAGCAGAGCGTCACACACACACACACGGCAAAAAAAAGGCACATAAAGGTCATTATGCATGTCATTAAATGTCTTGATTTAAAGAGGTTTTGAATGTGTGCTGGAAAACTAAAATATGAAACAATATGGCCCTATGAAATCTGATTTATTTATGATTAGTTTTGATTTATTGGTTTATTCAGTTTTTACATTTTCTGGACTGATTTAATGATTAAATTAAATGTGACTCTGTGTGTGTGTGTGTGTGTGTGTATTCCTCCAGAAGCGTCTCACACGATTGAGTGTGTGTGTGTGTGTGTGTATTCCTCCAGAAGCGTCTCACACGATTGAGTGTGTGTGTGTATTCCTCCAGAAGCGTCTCACACGATTGTGTGTGTGTGTGTGTGTGTATTCCTCCAGAAGCGTCTCACACGATTGAGTGTGTGTGTGTGTGTATTCCTCCAGAAGCGTCTCACACGATTGAGTATGTGTGTGTGTATTCCTCCAGAAGCGTCTCACACGATTGAGTGTGTGTGTGTGTATTCCTCCAGAAGCGTCTCACACGATTGAGTGTGTGTGTGTGTGTGTGTATTCCTCCAGAAGCGTCTCACACGATTGTGTGTGTGTGTGTGTATTCCTCCAGAAGCGTCTCACACGATTGAGTGTGTGTGTGTGTGTGTATTCCTCCAGAAGCGTCTCACACGATTGAGTGTGTGTGTGTGTGTGTATTCCTCCAGAAGCGTCTCACACGATTGAGTGTGTGTGTGTATTCCTCCAGAAGCGTCTCACACGATTGAGTGTGTGTGTGTGTGTGTGTGTGTGTATTCCTCCAGAAGCGTCTCACACGATTGAGTGTGTGTGTGTGTGTGTATTCCTCCAGAAGCGTCTCACACGATTGAGTGTGTGTGTGTGTATTCCTCCAGAAGCATCTCACACGATTGAGTATGTGTGTGTGTATTCCTCCAGAAGCGTCTCACACGATTGAGTGTGTGTGTGTGTGTGTGTGTGTGTATTCCTCCAGAAGCGTCTCACACGATTGAGTGTGTGTGTGTGTGTATTCCTCCAGAAGCGTCTCACACGATTGAGTGTGTGCGTGTATTCCTCCAGAAGCATCTCACACGATTGAGTATGTGTGTGTGTATTCCTCCAGAAGCGTCTCACACGATTGTGTGTGTGTGTGTGTGTATTCCTCCAGAAGCGTCTCACACGATTGAGTGTGTGTGTGTGTATTCCTCCAGAAGCGTCTCACACGATTGAGTGTGTGTGTGTGTGTGTATTCCTCCAGAAGCGTCTCACACGATTGTGTGTGTGTGTGTGTGTGTGTATTCCTCCAGAAGCGTCTCACACGATTGTGTGTGTGTGTGTGTATTCCTCCAGAAGCGTCTCACACGATTGAGTGTGTGTGTGTGTGTGTATTCCTCCAGAAGCGTCTCACACGATTGAGTGTGTGTGTGTGTGTGTATTCCTCCAGAAGCGTCTCACACGATTGTGTGTGTGTGTGTGTGTGTGTGTGTGTGTGTGTATTCCTCCAGAAGCGTCTCACACGATTGAGTGTGTGTGTGTGTATATTCCTCCAGAAGCGTCTCACACGATTGAGTGTGTGTGTGTGTATTCCTCCAGAAGCGTCTCACACGATTGAGTGTGTGTGTGTGTATATTCCTCCAGAAGCGTCTCACACGATTGAGTGTGTGTGTGTGTATTCCTCCAGAAGCGTCTCACACGATTGAGTGTGTGTGTGTGTGTGTGTATTCCTCCAAAAGCGTCTCACACGATTGAGTGTGTGTGTGTGTGTGTGTATTCCTCCAGAAGCGTCTCACACGATTGAGTGTGTGTGTGTATTCCTCCAGAAGCGTCTCACACGATTGAGTGTGTGTGTGTATTCCTCCAGAAGCGTCTCACACGATTGAGTGTGTGTGTGTATTCCTCCAGAAGCGTCTCACACGATTGAGTGTGTGTGTGTGTGTATTCCTCCAGAAGCGTCTCACACGATTGAGTGTGTGTGTGTGTGTATTCCTCCAGAAGCGTCTCACACGATTGAGTGTGTGTGTGTGTGTATTCCTCCAGAAGCGTCTCACACGATTGAGTGTGTGTGTGTGTGTGTATTCCTCCAGAAGCGTCTCACACGATTGAGTGTGTGTGTGTGTGTGTATTCCTCCAGAAGCGTCTCACACGATTGAGTGTGTTTGTGTGTATTCCTCCAGAAGCGTCTCACACGATTGTGTGTGTGTGTGTGTATTCCTCCAAAAGCGTCTCACACGATTGAGTGTGTGTGTGTGTATTCCTCCAAAAGCGTCTCACACGATTGTGTGTGTGTGTATTCCTCCAGAAGCGTCTCACACGATTGTGTGTGTGTGTGTGTATTCCTCCAGAAGCGTCTCACACGATTGTGTGTGTGTGTGTGTATTCCTCCAGAAGTGTCTCACACGATTGTGTGTGTGTGTGTGTATTCCTCCAGAAGGGTCTCACACGATTGTGTGTGTGTGTGTGTATTCCTCCAGAAGTGTCTCACACGATTGTGTGTGTGTGTGTGTATTCCTCCAGAAGGGTCTCACACGATTGTGTGTGTTTCGCCTGACACTCTGAGATGACACTCATTTATGATGTGTGTGTGTGTGTGTGTGTTTCGCCTGACGCTCTAAGATGGCACTCATTGATGATGGAGGGAAAAGAGCCTGATTGAGAAACTTTCAGTTATTACTGATATTTTGCACCGATTAGCCAGGAAGTGACGGTTTTGTTCTCTTGAACAAAGGGATGGAAGCGCTGCTTTATTTGAAAATGTTTAATACAACATCCCAACTTTTCCAAGTTATATTCTCACCTTTGGATGGAAACGCATCTAGTGAGGACTCAAAGTCAAAGCGGTCTTACCTTTTTACAGCCCTCGTGGTTGATCTTCAGCAGGTTGTATTTTAAACACTCCTCCACCTGACCCGTCTGCTCCTGCGCCGCCACTTCCTCCGCACAGAGCCGCGGGATCTGGCCACACACACACACATTATCAGTCACTGAAGGGCAAAGCGTGTCTGTGTGAGTCACATTGAGAGGGTGAAGGTTACCTCCTCACTGCACTGAAGCTGCAGCTGCGGGTCGAGCCTGTAGTCCAGCGCAGACTCCTGCAGAATCACACTGATCTGGCCCTCACAGTCCGGAGACAGACGCTGGACACACACACACACACAGATATGGAGTCTGCTGCTTTGACACAGATCGGTCACAGTGACTCACAGCGAGTACAGCTACTAACCTGGTCTGCGTATTTGAGTTTGAGGCAGGAGATGACCTGCCCCTCCAGCTCGTTGTCGTCTTTGGCTTTGTTCAGAATGTTCTGGCAGAACTTGGGGATGTCAGCCTTACAGGCCTTTCTCAGCACAGGGTTCAGACGGTAATCTACAACACAGGAGTTAGACTGTAGGACATCAGGTGCTCACCACTTCTATAGCAATATTGGCAAAGTGACCATTTCAACCCTTTCTCAAGAATGCTGGGAGAACAAGCGCATTACAGCTTCATTCAACTCGTTCACTGCAGCCGTCACACTCAACCATTCACTCCTGTTACCAGTGCTATTGTACGAACAGCGATCGTAAAATGCATCATGGGGAATTGTTTATTAATAACGAAAAAAAACCGACATTTAGTCCCACACTCGCCAGCATCCATTGATTGAAATCCTACAATCCTCTCATTTCAACTCTTATCCACTACAGTCAAAATATTCATTTCATTCAGATTAAATGGTTATTAGTAGAAAATAGAATTAAAAAAGTTTGTTACTAGGAAAAAGATTGTTAGGTTCTGAAACCGTTTCAAGACATCGCCCAAATTGTTATAATAGGGCTGGAAAATCTACAAGACCTTTCGTCCCAAACTGACCAGGAACTTCAGAGTGAACAGCAGGTTAGGCACAACCTACAACCCGTTACCCATTTTAGCTAAAGGTCTTATTTCGTTTAGAGATATTCAATGGTTATTAGAAAATAGAAGAACAATTTTACCAGAAAATGTTTATTACTAGGGTTCGAAACGCTTTCAAGACATCTTCCATTTTTTAGAAGCAGGAAAAACTCATTTATCCTCTTAACCTGCGCCCTTATTTTTGACCCTATGGTCTATATCAGGGATGGGCAACTCCAGTCCTCGAGGGCCACTGTCCTGCAAAGTTTAGCTCCAACCCTGATAAAACTCACCTGCCTGTAGCCTTCTAGTAATCCTGAAGACATTGATTAGCTGGTTCAGGTGTGTTTGATTAGGGTTGGAGCTAAACTCTGCAGGACAGTGGCCCTCGAGGACTGGAGTTGCCCATCCCTGGTCTATATGTTACCCAAGAGTCATAATAACTCAAAGTAGTATAGGAACAGAGTAATATACAAGTTGAAATGATACTTTAATGTTAAAGGCCTGAAAATAACTTAAATATAAAACCGAATACTCTCAAAAATGTAGCCTTTATAGCCGTTTTATGTCAAGAGAAGTCTAGGCGTCCTTTAAAAAAAAAAAAAAAGTTTAACTGTAAAGTAGTGTTTCATTCAAACAAATCTGCAATAAACTGCTCATTATAATGGATATCCAGTTACTGAAAAACTAAAGAATCTATTTATAGAAATTACAAAGTGTAAAAAACTCATTTAGTTGATAAGAAGTGTCAGTCATAGAGTCCACTGCCAATAATGCTTACATACACAAGATGATGCCTTCTGATTGGTTACTACATCCATCAAAACATTTGTTGGCACGGCATTGGCTAGGCATTGACTGCCTTTATCCAATTAAAACCAAGGGTGCTTTGACTGACACCTGGCAGAGCCAGTAGTGCGCTTCCTGTATATATTGCATCATCAGAAAGCCTGTGATTGAAGCGGAGAGACCTGGGAGGGCTCAACTGGAGCGGAAGAGTCCAAAGCACAGGGAAGATCGCCAGAACACTGAATCAAAAAAATCATTTACATAAAAAGTAACATTCCAAAAATTGCGGGTGGATGAGAGATAAATCATTAATGTGTTGATTTGAATAAAGACGCAGATCACACTTTAAGCATATTTATAGCTCCTAACTTAATAAAACAAGCGGTGTTACTGTGATGAATGATTGGCTCAAAATGTAGATCTGCATGTGCGATGAACTTAATCTCAACACAAACACATCGCTCGTGTTTCCTCGCGCTCCAGCGGTTACTCCTCCGTGTGCTATAGGTTGCCGACCCTGGTTTAGGTTATTTAAGAAATGTAATTTCGCCAAAGAAGGTTTTTAAAGCAACCTACTTCAGTGTAGCTAATATGTTACGATAGCATTGCGCTTAACACTGAGA
This sequence comes from Romanogobio albipinnatus, assembly GCA_023566225.1. NCBI lineage: Eukaryota > Metazoa > Chordata > Actinopteri > Cypriniformes > Gobionidae > Romanogobio > Romanogobio albipinnatus. Next base: position 2,948,817 of record CM042262.1, on the reverse strand, counting down.
CACATTTGAATCATTGTAACGTGACGATCGGGTGCGGATCTAAATCAGAAGATCATGTGCGGGTGATCATTTGTTTTTAACAGCGGATTCGGTGATCTCTAGTATGCCCATCTCTGCTCTTGTTCAACTTTCCTTCATGTCCAGTGTTTTGCTTCTCACAAAAGCCACAAAGCCTTCAGAAGACAGTAAAGGCTTGTGTCACACCTGAGCTGAAGCTGACGCTTGAGAGTCAAGATGCACAACACAAATGCATTATTTATATTAGGCTACTATTATTTTGATTTATAGGTTTAGTTTTAGGTTGTGTGTGTGTGTGTGTGTGTGTGTGTGTGTGTGTGTGTGTGTGTGTGTGTGTGTGTGTGTGTGTGTGTGTGTGTGTGTGTGTGTGTGTGTGTGTGTGTGTGTGTGTGTATATATATATATATATATATATGTTTACCTTTTTAAACTAATTTGAAATTGATTTTTATATGATTTTTTTTATTTATATATTTGTATTTTGAATATAATATGGCAATTGAATGCACTAAATTGGTTGAGTTTTTACAGATGTATGCAATTTCAGCAATAAAACTTGATCATTTTCTAAAAAGGGAAACAAATTAGTTGTTAATCCTAAAGGCCTGTTCACACCGGGACGATTTTCGCGCGCGTTTATCGCCGACGTTTAACGCCTCGTGACTAAACAATGGGCGCCAATGTGAGTGTTCACACCGACGCGTAAAACGTCAGGCGTAAAAGCGTCATTTTTAAAAAAACGCCTCGGGTTCGTTTTTTTTTGTTGACGCGGCGCGTTAAAAACTGGCCGACCAATCAGATCGGCGCTTTTGTTCACGTGCCTGGAGCTGCTGAAGTTACAGTAAAACACGACTTGGTGGCGCTCAAGCACAAAACGGTCTAGCCGAGCACACATTAGCGAAGAAGACTCCAGCAGCTCCAGCGATGTTGTTCTGTTGAACGAGGAAAGACAACAGAAAAGACGCAGATTTTGGATACATCCCATAGTTAAAAAAAGAGAAGAACATGGGGAGTTCTATCGACTGATACAAGAGCTAAAAATGTATCATGAACGTTTTCGGGGGTATTTTAGAATGTCCGTCAGCGAGTTCGAAGATTCTTCTTTTTTTAACTATGGGATGTATCCAAAATCTGCGTCTTTTCTGTTGTCTTTCCTCGTTCAACAGAACAACAATGTCCTCATCGCTGGAGCTGCTGCTGCTGCTTGAGAAATCCATGTTCTAGTATGTGAGAAAGTTATGTGTGTTTCGGCTAACATGTAAATACTCTCTCTCTTCTTCTTCTTCTGTGTGACAAGGGATGCAGCGAGCGCAGCGCCACCTTGTGTACCGGGCTATTTCTGTTTTTCAATAAGCGCCATCTAATGTCAGGGAGTGAAATTGCACGTTCACTCGGCGCATCGCGAGTGAAAATCGCTTGGGTGTGAACACTCAAGACGCGCCGAAAAACGTCACGAAAAACGCTGGCGATAAACGCGCGCGATATTCGTCCCGGTGTGTACAGGCCTTAAGACACCCGTCTTATTTTCTCTTGTATATTAAGTATTGCTCTTTAATAAAGAAAAGTACTTATTACTCGATTAATCGATGAAAAAATGGGTATAATACTCGATTACTAAAATAATCGATAGCTGCATATTGATATTTCATTAAAATGGACATGATTGATTACGCTAACTAACAGAACATGCATCTTGAGTGTTTTAGCTTTCAAATGAAGCACAGTTTGTGATAGTTGATTGAATATTTTGTATAAAACAAAAGTAAAAAAAAATAAAGTACAAACACGCCCACTCCCGTCCATGATGTCACGTGTGAGCGGCAGTGAGTCGTGTTTGCGGTCCAAACAGCTCAAAATGAGTGGCAGCGAGAAACACAAAGACGTGGAATAAAACCTCATCATGTTTTAAAGAAGAGTGGCTTGATTAAGTGCTGGAAATAACAGATGATGGACACAGCACGGTAACCAAACACATTTACACTTACACACACTCTTAACCCACCACAAGTGTAGTGTGCAAACTCTAAACACCAGATTAACACACATCAGTTTAAATAGATGTGTGTGTGGTTTGGGTTTCAGTGATGTTTAGATAAAGAGTTCACATGTTCTCTTGAACATATTTAGCTATTGTATCTATTTAATTACTTCAGTTCGTTTTTAAAGCATTTAAACTAATATATTATACTATCAGTTTAAATACTTCCATTAGTTTTTATATTATATTATAGGCTATTATATTATATTGTAAGCCTAATAAAGAACTGATCTCAAGGGGATTGTTTAGGAATCCTTGCCATTAAAACGTTTGAAAAACCCTGATATAGAAAATCTTGGAAATTCGTAAGCAATAAACAAACATGTAATATAGATGGTTTAATGCTGCCTGTCGCCAATAAATGACTGTACACAAACACATTAAGAACCATCTCAGTGTAACTGCTTAATTATTATATTATTATTATAAAGAATTGAACCGTCCTGGGGGAGATTGTAATAGTATTTCTTGGTAAAGAAGACTAGAGTTAACAGCACTGTAAAATCTGCTTAATTTAGTGACTTCTGAATTAACTGTTTTTATTTTTTTATTTAATATATCACTAAGTTACATCAATGGTTAAATAAAATAGAAATGGCACATTAAAGTTAAAAGTTATAACAGCATGATGAAACCACTTTTTTGTGTGCGTTTACAGGCGCTGTACAGGTAAAGAATGTTTTTGCTCAGGTCACCAAAATGTCCGCCCAATAGAGAAAAGTTCTGCTCCGCGAGAAAAGAAATTCGAGGGAACATTGGGGCTAAGATTAAGCAGAGTGAAGCCGCAATATAGACGGTTTCAGAGACGGGGTAAAATCTTCGCGTGGCAGGGGGAGCTGCCACAAAAACCTGCCAGGACTGAAGGCAGCCGTCACAAAACCATTCACTGTTCAAGGCAGCTCCTCTAAAACCTGCCAGTGCTGGAGGCAGCTGCCAGTCCGGTAGATTATTCCGATACAACGGCTTGTCCTGAAAGATGGATTTAAAAACAGAAGCTGTTTGGGGCCACAACCTGTATGATTTATTTTTCGTCGATGTGTTAATTTCCTGTAATAGTTTGTGTTGTTAATTGTACGTTGTAGCAAGGAAGTAAACAGATGACAACGCTCATTTGGCTCTGCAAACCAGTGTTAAACGCTCATTCATACTTAACGTTATCCGACAAACACCTCACGCTACAAACTCAACAGTGAACTTGGCATTAGTGTAAATTATTCTTTGATTAGAGCTTTTATGTGTTGTTTATCTACAGGCCTGCTAAACATGGTTCTGTGTTTGATTTGGATACTATAGTAAAGCCAATGTTTAGTGTTCGTTCTTGTGACAGATATTTGGCAAATCGTTCTAAAAATACTAAAGTACCAGTGCCATTCAGTAGCGATCACTATAGATCCGCAGTCTTTACTCTTGAGGACTGAACAGGTTCTGCTCGATCAGCTTCACTAAAATTGTCTGGGTCTGATTCGGGCTCAAATTGGTTTGGTTTTATTGACGCCATTGTACTACCCAAAGCACAGGCTACCGGTGAAGGGAAGGGGCGTGACGTTTCCGACAAACGTGCACTAGGCGGTTAGCCAATCACAACACACTGGGCCAGCTAACCAATCTGAGCCCATTGCGTATTTTTGAGGGACTGGCTTCATAGAACCCGGAAACCATCAGACCGTTTTTACAAGGAGGGACAGAGCAGTGTAGAATAAAGGTCAAATATATGAAAAATAGTGAATTTTTTTTAAAAAACGAAGCATGAACACATGTTACAGTGCACCCCACAAACACAATCAAGCCTTGTGTCAAGAATGTGTTTTACCACCCCTTTAAATAACAACTATGGTTAATAATCCAGCACAGCAGGGGGCAGTATTGCTCCTTAACTCTGGGTGCCGCCCGTCAGAAACTGAAAAAAGAAGATGGTGCAGTTTGAAGTTACATCTGCCGCACAATCACTTCCATCATGATGGAGATGACCGAGGAAAGAGACCCTCTACCCTCCCCAGGAGAGGTTTTCCAGATCCCATAAAGGCGGTGGTAGAAGTGCAGATCAACAGTAGAGTTACGGTTCAAACTCTCGCTGCCACCTTACACTCATATTTTAAGTGCTCAAACTTCAGTTGATATCATGCATGATTTTGGCCATGATAAATGTAGTGAAATCTGCATTAATAAAGCTCGTTCACCAACTCAATGTGTCCACGGAGTACGTCTGTACCTGTGTTCTGCGTGATCTGTCTCTTGGTGATCATCTGTTTGCATTTAGGGTCCATCGTCTCGCTGTTCTTGTTTTGTTTGAGACACTGTAACATGTTCTTAGCATCCGTCTCGCTGCAGAAACGCTGGAAGATACAACACGACAAACAATTAATAACATATTCAATAGATTCATCAAACTTCAGGCCGTCATTTCATGTTAGGGTGTTGTAACAGGGTTTCTGCAGGGTTGTTACCATTAAATATTAGTCAATAAATGAAATATAGATCTTGCTCTTCCCAACTCATAAAGCATTGATTATAAGTACAGTTAAATACAATTATTTTATGGTGTGAATGTAATTAATGACCCCTTGCATTTCAGCCTTTTTAAGAAAAGGAACGACCAAGTGACTATAGTTATATTCATTTAACAATTATATATGCCATATCCTAAAAGTTTAGATTGCTTGAATGCATATTAGGCCATATCCCGATTCCTGTTGTTTCATCTCCAAATGATACACTACATTGCCAAAAGTGTTGTGACGCCTGCCTTTACATCCGTAGGGTTTAATATCCTTTGCAGCTCTAACAGCTTCAGCTCTTCTGGGAAGGCTTTCCACAAGGTTTAGGAGTGTGTTTATGGGGATTCTTCTAGAAGCGCATTTGTGATGTTGGACGAGAAGGCCTGGCTCTCAGTCTCCGCTCTGATTCATCCCAAAGGTGTTCTATTGGGTTGAGGTCAGGACTCTGTGCAGGCCAGTCCAGTTCCTCCACACCAAACTCGCTCATCCATGTCTTTATGGAGCGATGCTTTGTGCACTGGTCAGTCGTGTTGAGACAGGACGGGGCCGTCCCCAAAACTGTTCCCACAAAGTTGGGAGCATGAAATTGTCCAAAATGTCTTGGTGAAGCATTAAGAGTTCCTTTCACTGGAACTAAGGGGCCAAGCCCAACCCCTGAAAAACACTGACCCCGCTCTGTGATTTCACTTCATGGCTGAGTTGCTGTTGCTCCCAATCGCTTCCACTTTGTTATAACACCACTAACAGTTGAGCGTGGAATATTTAGCAGTGAGGAATGGACTTATTGCACAGGTGTCCACCGATCACGGCCCCACGCTTGAGTTCTCTGAGCTCCTGAGAGCGGCCCATTCTCTCACTGATGTGTGTAGAAGCGTCTGCAGGCCTAGTGCTCGAGTTATACACCTGTGGCCATGAAGGGATTGAACACCTAAACTCAGTGATGTGGAGGGGCGGCACAATACTTCTGGCAATATAGTGTACCATATTGAAGTTTTTCATGGCATTAAATTTGGACCCACGGAGACCCTGTTCTGTGAGGTAACGGATGAGGTTTCGCACCCGGATCATCTGCTTGCAGACTCTCATGAGCTGGAAGTCGAGCTCCGGGTCCATCATTTCCGTCTCCTGCAGTCTGAAGACTTTCTGATGGCACTGCTGGGTCAGGTGCTTCTTGCTTTCCTTCAGACACTCGATGACCTGAACACGAGCAAACACACAGATTAGCAGATCGTCGCAGATGAGGTCGGGCAGCTGGAGACGCGATGCTCTACCTGAGCGTTCCCGAACACCACGTTCTGGCAGTGCTGCTTGATGTCCTGCCGGCAGCTCTCGTACAGATCCGGCTCCAGACGGATGTCCTCCGACTGTGACACACACACACACACACACACGTTACAAATCATTACACATGTTCAAATATGCTTCAGGTGTGGTTTAACGCACTGACCATCTCCAGCTCCTCCACTCGGAGCTGCTTGCGACACTTCATGGACACTCGCTGCTCTTTGGCGTCCTGTAAAGTGTCGTTCCTTACTGTGGTACTCAGACAGATCACCACATCCACCCTGAGGGGAAACAGACCGTCAGCACCTTCCCATCATGCCCTGGATGTTTACATTCACCTCTGAAAGAGCTTGTGTAGTCATGTTATCAATGTGTGAGGGCCACGCGCTCACTTCTTCTTGATGTTGGGGCACAGTTTGAGCACGTCCTCCTTACAGGCCATCTTGAACTTGTACGAGAAGCGGAAGTCCTTCATCTGGATCTGAGGATGAGGAGGAGAAACGGGCGGTTGACAAAGTGGCAGGATTAGAAAGGAAGAGTGAGCGTGTGATTGGCAGACGTACCAGCTGGAAGTGTGTGACTCCCACGGCGCATTTCTCATTCATTTCCTTCTGGTGCTTGTTGGCGACGAGGCACTCCATCAGCTCCCCGGTGTCGATCTGATTATCAGCCACGTCCTATGAGAGAGACCGATGATGAAGAAGAGCAGCTGCGTCACTCTCGCTCTCTTTAGAGTAACGGTCGGTGACTTACGTGACAGTAGGACTGGATCACCGGCTCGCAGGCTCGGATCAACAGCGCCTCGATCTGAATGTCCTGGAAAAGCAGACGCACAGAAATCAGTCCAAAGCCACGCCAGAGAACAATAGCAACCAAATATAGGCACTGAGGCTTCATCATTTCAGAGCAAAAGGGCAGTAAAACATCACAAAAGCATTTTTTTGTACCTCAGACTCCAATTCTGTGAGGTTTCCCACCACATCCCTGCAGTCCGGGACCAGATCCTCTAAATGATCCTGCAAGCACTCCAGCTCCTGACACACACACACAGAGTACGGTTCATGTCTGTGAATCTAACAGTCAAACCTCATGTTTCTGAAAGCATCATCTAATCTATCACATTCTGGTGTAGTTTTTGTTAGCTTTCTTATAATTATACTTGTTCATTACCTAAAGTGTGTCTTTGATGTTTATTATGCAACATTCACTTTTACATGGTGCTTAATCATAAACGTGTGTCGACACTGTGTGTACACAACCACTCTATAATGGTCAAAATCCACCCGTTAGCTTTTTTTAATCCCCATTAATCATAAGCAGCGTCTCAGAATAAGCCGTTTTTTCAGATTCTATGCAGTGTGACATCACATTGCACAGGCCACGCCCATGACTGCTGACAGACTCCGCCCTAATAGCATAGGCCCCACCCTCAGTGAGCTGTACGCAGTCGGCCATGTTTATCTCCTCGCCAGAGCATTTAACAGCAGCATTCAGGTCAGAAATGTGTTCTTATTAAAGCTCATCTTTCTTATTGTTTTGCTGTTCGGTTCATATTAACAGCAGACACAGCAGCAGGTCTGCTGTCACTTTAATACGCAGATCTAATATACACATGCCATTCCTTTACGTTCTGAGGAGAAGAACATGTTATCTGTATGTTTTGGAGAACTATGTTGTGTTCAGTTGACGACGCTTGGAGAGGGAAGGTCACTACGTGCCTAATTCCGGGTGAAAGCATCAACAAGTGATCTATGGAGACGTGCACCTGCTTAACTGTCCATGTGTGGAAATGTACTATGACTATCTATTTTCTCTTAGCCAATCAGAATCATTCAACTTGAAGTAATGACGTGGCTAGACCTTGAAAACAGTATAACTGTTGAGCAATTGTATGTACGGAGAGGTAGAGCGGGAGCGCGGCCTACGAACTCCTCGTGAGACCTGAAGCTGCAAACTATTCCTCAGTAAGCGCACTCCTGACCCTTGGTCTTCATTCTTCACAGCTGGTCGATGAAAACGGCTGACGTGGTTTCTGAAGTTATTATTACCCCATGCACATTTTATTAATGGGTAACATGATTTACACACAGGGCGTGTCTTCTCCAGGTCGTACCAGCTTGTTCATAAAAGCCGAAATGTGCCGATGTCAGCTTTTAAAGTAGTTGGAGCATTTTAATTACTCGCACTCGCCTCCCTCTGCCACTGTATGCTACCGCGACAAAGCACATACATGACAAATGACGGCAGAAAAGCGTCAGTACTTTATAATCGGTCATGGTCTATTACTGAACCGATACCGAATCGTCCTAGTCTGCATCGCGATTAGGGATGAAACGGTACGGAAATCTCTTATCACGGTTTTGTTCAAATGAGATGAAAGTGTTCAAGAAGAACAGATGCACGCACTTAAAACATTTCAACAAGTTTTATATTTGAAAATTAACAAACAACAAATAAATAAATCAAGCAGCTCTTTGCACTTTTTAAAGGTCCCGTTCTTCGTGATCCCTCTGTTCAAACTTTAGTTAGTGTGTAATGTTGCTGTTAGAGCATAAATAATACCTGTAAAATTATAAAGCTCAAAGTTCAATGCCAAGCGAGATATTTTATTTAACAGAAGTTCCCTTTCAAAGCCTACAGCGAACGGCCGGCTTGGACTACATCCTGGTACTTCCTTCATAAATGACGTCAGTAGAACAGACTAACCTCCGCCCACAAGAATACGCGAAAAAAGGGGGCGTGGCCTTGTTGCTGTCCCACGTGGAGAAGAGGACGTGTCGCGTGGAGAAAAGGAAGTGTTGCGTTTGAGTGTGTTTGTCGCCATGTCGTCGAGACGCTGTTATTTTCATCCCGGAGTCAAATCACCTTTGTTTGGCTTTCCCAGGGACGCTGTAGAGATCATTGAGCGCATACATCTCCCGTTAAGAGGCGTGACCTTTCCACGTGCGCTAAGCTGCTGTCCAATCACAACACAGGAACCGCTGGCACAATCAGAACTCGTTACGTATTTCTGAAGGAGGGACTTCATAGAATAAAGGAAGTCATCAGCCGTTTTTAGGACAGTGAGAACAGCGGTGTACAGATCAGTACATTGTGTGAAAAATACTGTGTTTTTACACGTGAAACATGAACACATGTTATATTGCACACTGTAAACACAATCAAAGCTTCAAAAACACACGAAGAACGGGACCTTTAAAGCTAGATTCTATTCTGTGGGATTTCCTTCCTTATAATGGCCGTCGTCAATAGCAACGCATAAATAATAATAATTTGGTGTAAATATAATCTCTAATATTATCTGTGTAAATATATTCTCAGTGTTCTCAGCTATGATGCATTTAAATCGAGCATATTTTGTGTAAGAGCCCAAACAGTATCCTAGTGAAATAATGCATATCCATATTTTCATATGATTTGACAGTTTATTTTATTAAATATCAAAATGTGTGCATCATACCTGACACCCAGATGAACACTTTACAGTCAGTTTTATGACTGTCATTCTCTTCAAATGCTATTGAAGTTAAACGTGTATAACGTTACCAATGTTGTATGTAACTTTAGAGACGGTCCCTAAATTCGCCGACTTTACTCCAGTCATTTTACATGCGCTGTGGTTCGGCTGTGTTTGTTTGAAACTATTTTCGCTGAGGAAATAGAACAGAAACGGTCAACCACGGTATGATGAGTGAATCTCCTGCGTTCATCCTGCGCCGAAATAACGCTACACCCACAAATGGAGGTTGTAAATGTCAAGCCCTGATTAACCCTTAAATGTCACCCTAGTCTTGTCTGAATTTGTTCGTTCGCTTCACGTTATTATTTGCCAGACGTAGTTTTGGTGAGGTCAAAGTCCACTTGCCTTGGGTTCGCAGATTTGAAGTGTTTCCCCGTATTAAAGCGACTTTCTTCTGGCATGTTCTGCAGACAGGGTGACCATCTTCGATTAAGTTTTCAAAATCGTGATAAATCACACGCTGTTTTAATGATAATTACATTTTAAACGATATTACTAACGGTCACTAAATTTTATCGTTGAACCGGTAATCGCTTCGTCCCTAATCGCGATGCATCGCTGAAACGATTAATTTCAACACCCCTACATCAGACACATTCTGCAGACACCCGAGACTCATACTACATCTTGTAAAAAGGGGCATCACAGGTTCCCTTTAAATGTTTATAGCTAGGACATGCATTCTTAGTCAACCTCATAAAACTAACATGAAAGAAAGGATGTGAAAAGTGTGCTGTGATTAGTTCTTTAACCTGTCCGGATTCGGTCTTCTCACTGCACCACTTCCCGAGGTCCGTCATGCACCGATGCTGCAGCTCCGGGTCCAGCTTCACATCCAGGGCCCGCTGGTGCAGGATCCGCTGAACCTCCGTCTTACAGTCCCGGGACAACTACAGACCGACTGAAGCATTAGCACTGACTCTCACACACACACACAACCCTTCAATCTCACACACACACAGACTGTCCGTTCCAGATCAACTGCTAATCTGTGTGTGAGAGAGACACGTTACCACACCTGTTTTTAGATTAGTCTGATCTCCCCACATCATTGGAGAGAATCTCCGGTCAATCACTACCAATCATTTAAAGCCCACAACATCAATCCATGTGTAAAGGAAGACGACTTTGATTTGTCCCGGATTATTTGCTGAAAGCATGCGTCTGTGGCTTACACACGTTTACTCAGAGCCAATGAACATCGCCAGGCCTGCAAGAACACAACTAGGCCACATTTGACAACAAAACATACACAGATTTTATATTTTGAGCCTCTCTTGAATTACGGTAATGAGAATTGTGCATCGTTTACATGAAACTAATGCATAAAGTGGCACAAAAACAGACCAAGCTGTTTGAATGCTAGGTGTTTTGGATGTGAAGTGTGATCTAGACATGTTCTGGACAGGTTTGAGAGATTCAGCTCCTGAAGGAATCATACTTACATGCGGACTCACTTCCGAATCTACTTCAGAACTTTCTGACGAACCCTGCGGTTGCACCCAGGAAGCCACAGATAAGCTATGGTTTCACATTTGTCTGATAACAGCTCAAGATCATGTGTGGTGTGTGAGAGGGAGGCGTACCCGTCGGCCCTGCATCTCCGTGCGGTAGGCATGTCGGTACAGACAGGAGAAGACGGCTCCAGGCGGCATGAACTCGCTGGTCTCGTTCCAGCCGTGAGTGTGACAGATGCGGGCCGCGTCGTTCTGACACTTCTTGTACAGGATGGGGTCCAGTCTGTAACCAGAACCACAGGAAATATGAGCTAACGTCAACTCGTGTTCAGCTATAGGGCAGATATATGAACAGGACGTTGTTTGTTGACAGCGTCTCTGTTAAAGCGAATTACAGGACCGAATGTTTTTGACATCATGATCTGACTAAATGAATCTGACATGAACAGTAGTTCTGTCCTTCAACTAAACCAAACCTAAACAAACTAAAGCAATAAACTACATCACTCAAAACCAACTGAACCAAACCCTTTAAACTAGAGCTGCATCTGATTAGACAGACAGCCTGTAATTTACTAGAGGTTCTGACGAAACTGTTACATTATGAAGTCCATTTAAAAATATCTAATTTAATTTAAACTTTAAAAATTCAGTTTGAATTAATTAATCAAATGACTCACTCATAAAGACTTCACTTGCTTCATTACTGAATGAATCAGCGTTTTTGAACAAATCTCTTGAGTGAATGATTCAATGACTCACTCATAAAGACTTCACTTGTTCATTTCTGGATGAATCAGTGTTTTTGAACGAATCTCTTGAGTGAATGATTCAATGACTCACTCATCAAGACTTCACTTGTTTCATTACTGGATGAATCAGTGTTTTTGAACGAATCTCTTGAGTGAATGATTCAATGACTCACTCATCAAGACTTCACTTGTTTCATTACTGGATGAATCAGTGTTTTTGAACGAATCTCTTGAGTGAATGATTCAATGACTCACTCATCAAGACTTCACTTGTTTCATTACTGGATGAATCAGTGTTTTTGAACGAATCTCTTGAGTGAATGATTCAATGACTCACTCATAAAGACTTCACTTGTTTCATTACTGAATGAATCAGCGTTTTTGAACAAATCTCTTGAGTGAATGATTCAATGACTCACTCATCAAGACTTCACTTGTTTCATTACTGGATGAATCAGCGTTTTGGAACAAATCTCGAGTGAATGATTCAATGACTCACTCATAAAGACTTCACTTGTTTCATTACTGAATGAATCAGCGTTTTTGAACAAATCTCTTGAGTGAATGATTCAATGACTCACTCATCAAGACTTCACTTGTTTCATTACTGGATGAATCAGTGTTTTTGAACAAATCTCTTGAGTGAATGATTCAATGACTCACTCATAAAGACTTCACTTGTTTCATTACTGAATGAATCAGCGTTTTTGAACAAATCTCTTGAGTGAATGATTCAATGACTCACTCATCAAGACTTCACTTGTTTCATTACTGGATGAATCAGCGTTTTTGAACAAATCTCTTGAGTGAATGATTCAATGACTCACTCATCAAGACTTCACTTGTTTCATTACTGGATGAATCAGCGTTTTTGAACAAATCTCTTGAGTGAATGATTCAATGACTCACTCATAAAGACTTCACTTGTTTCATTACTGGATGAATCAGCGTTTTTGAACAAATCTCTTGAGTGAATGATTCAATGACTCACTCATCAAGACTTCACTTGTTTCATTACTGGATGAATCAGCGTTTTTGAACAAATCTCGAGTGAATGATTCAATGACTCACTCATAAAGACTTCACTTGTTTCATTACTGAATGAATCAGCGTTTTTGAACAAATCTCTTGAGTGAATGATTCAATGACTCACTCATAAAGACTTCACTTGTTTCATTACTGGATGAATCAGTGTTTTTGAACAAATCTCTTGAGTGAATGATTCAATGACTCACTCATAAAGACTTCACTTGTTTCATTACTGAATGAATCAGTGTTTTTGAACAAATCTCTTGAGTGAATGATTCAATGACTCGCATGTTTAACAGTCTTGTCTCCACCTACTGGTGTAATGATGTCAATTATACAATCTTTATTTGAAGGTGATTTGCTCTATTTTGATCTCTACCGTAGACATCAGTGTTTATATCTGAACAATACTCTTTGTTCCAGTACTTCTGTGATAATCTGAATGATGATCTAAATCAGTGTTTCCCAACCTTTTTTCAGTCATGGCACCCTTTGAAAATTTCTAAATTTTGTGGCACCCCCTCGCATACGTTACGCTATAGGTGTATAACGGTACAGATTGCTCACGGTTCGGTTTGTATCATGGTTTTGGTACGGTTCGGTATTTGCTATGTTCAGGGAAAAAAGGACTACGGTCAAATAAAAATAAAGAAAATAATAAGAACAAATAATTTAAATACAAGCAGCAGCACAAATAAATACTATCGAGCAAAGACACTAATAAAATAAACAATGCTTTTCAGGTTTTTCAGGTACTTCTAACATTAGTTTACAGTTACAGAAATTGATCAAATGTAAAGTAACTGCATATTTGACTGTGTAAATTAAAGATGAATTCTATTAAACTTAGACGTTGACGTCAGACATTAGATATTCATCATATATAGTAATTGTTTTATTCACATTTAAAATATATATATATTTGAAGGACTTTTACACGGCACCCCTGCTCTGGTCAGACTGCACCCGGTAGGGAAACACTGATATAAATCAGTCCCTCCAGAAAAACGTGATTATGCGATCGCGTGATTTAACGCATAATCAGCCAAAGTCCACATATTTATGCGGGGGCCGCATTTTTTCAAATACGCCGCACTTTCGCCGCATAAATTGCCTATTTCCGCGTGCAAAATATGCGGGGCTAGCATGATTTCATAATCCCCGCATTTTCATTGCAAAAAAAGTCATATATATATATATATTAGCAGAAAGTTGAAAAATGTTTGTTTACTTCACACAAGAGCAGCCATTTCCCCCTATTGCCATGGGAACGCTTTGAAGTGACGTAATTACCTGACGTGAAAGTCATCGAAAAGCTGCAAACCCCGTGGTGAAACATGGATATCGGTGAAACCATGATGAAGCGCAAACTCCCAATTGGCAATAAAAATAACAGCAAAAGACGCGCAAAGCAGTTTCCTGGTGTGCTGACCGATTTCAGAACACAGCATCATCATGAAGCTTCGAAGCGTTATGAATCAATGAGTCGATTCAGTGGTTTGAAGCGTTTAAATCAATGAGTCGATTCAGCGGGTTGAAGCGTTATGAATCAATGAGTGGATTCAGCGGTTCGGATCGCCAAAGTCACGTATTTCAGGAGTTTGACCCGCGATCCGAATCAAGAATCGACTCACTGATTCATAGCATCATGATGCTGTGTTTTGAAATCGGTTTAAAAAGTCGTTATTTAGTTTTTTTTTGCACACAATAACTATTATCGTTGCTTCATAAAGTTATTGTAGAACCACTGTAGTGAGATGGATTTTGTAATGACATCTTTAGTACCTTTTATGGGTCTTGAGAGTGTACATTGTGCCAATGGAGGCCTTTCTGAGCCATTGGATTTACACTAAAATATCTTAATTTGTGTCCAACAACATGAGGGGACGTCATTAATGACAGAATTTACATTTTTGGATGAACTAACCCTTTAAGAGATTGCACTTTGTGCATTGGAAGCACTCAAATGTCTGTAAAACAGGAAGTTATTTATTCATTTCTTCAGAAGTTGTAGCATATTCCTTTTGTAAAGCTACAGAACTTGTTTGACTCAATGTTTTGTAAATTTGAGCCATTATTAAGGTCTTCAATAAAACAAGATGGGAACTTAAATATTCCAGCACTTTCTGTGATGTAGTGCTTTTTTTCTCTTTTTCATCATTTTTCATCGCATAAAATTGCATAAATATCCCGCATTTTCCCGCATTTTTCATTGCATTTTTTAAGAAAACATGCCGCATAATCAAGGATTTTTGCCCGCAACAATCACAAAAAAAAGCCACATTTTTCTGGAGGGACTGATAAATAATGATCATGTGTGGTTGTCGCCGAGATCGGACTTGTCAAAGGTTTAGAGCTGAATCACGGTCACTTAAGACCGCCTTAAATAAAGTTTTAAATTTGAAAAAAAATTGACTCACTTCCAGTCTCTGGAGATGAAGTACTGCAGCTCCAGAAGTCTGTGTTCACAGTCCTCAACCATCTTATCAGTGTAGAGATGCTCCATCAGACAGGACAGGATCCTACACACACACAGTTAAATACGAACAAACACAGAAACAAGGTCAAATGTAAAGATCACTCAACACACAGGAAAGTTCACGGTGAATCTGGTTTGGTCAGGTTTGAAGAGTTATTATTGAAATGACTTATGCAGTGCCTGAGGCAACAAAACAGGCCTTGCTTAAACGCCCCTGATATTAATAAAAGCACATGCAAAGGATATAAATTGACGACTCATTTGACCTTGGATGACATCACATGTTTCTCACTTACATGGGGTCTCCGTTTCGGATGTGTTTGCAGGCGGTCTGGATGACGGACTCGCAGGCCTCGTTCAGAGCGCGGTCGATGCGGTAGTCGGCCCCGGGGTCCGTTTCCTGAATCAGCGTCTGGAGCTGAAGGAACACAGACGGTTATCTGAACATGAAGGAGTCCCTCATGAGGAATTCAGACTCAGTGAACACACACATGTTCAGCCTCTGGGGGATATTAATCATCTCCGTATTTATGCATGTTTTCATCAGAAAAAACAACAACAATACTTTGACTAAACAGCCACAGCAAAATATATTCAAAATGTTTAATTCAAGAAGTAAAACTGACTAAACGAAATCACGCCACTGGTTTGAGCGGAGCTGCTGGACGTTTATCAGCTCGGATCAATAACACAGCAGCTTCAAGTTCCTCGGTGTCCACATCACAGAGGAACTCTCATGGTCCGTCCACTCCGAGGCCGTTGTGAAGAAGGCTCATCAGCGCCTTTTCTTCCTGCGACGGCTGAGGAGGTTTGGAATGAGCCGCCACATCCTCACACGCTTCTACACCTGCACCATAGAGAGCCTGCTGACTGGCTGCATCACCACCTGGTACGGCAACAGTACCGCCCGCAGCCGCAAAGCCCTGCAAAGGGTAGTGCGCACGGCCAGCTGCATCATCGGAGGTGAGCTTCCCTCCCTCCAGGACATTTACGCCAGGCGGTGTGTGAAGAGAGCTCAGAGGATCATCAGATACTCTAGCCACCCGAACCATGGGCTGCTCTCACTGCTGCCGTCAGGCAGGCGGTACCGCAGCATCAGAACACGCACCAGCCGACTCCAGAACAGCTTTTTCCCACAAGCAATCAGACTACTTAACTCTTGATCCATCAGTATCATAACACACACTGGACAGAATATCACTCAGCACAACCCACTGTAGATACACACACATTATATAAACATTTATTTATCATATAGCACCTATTGTACATTGGATCTCTATTGTGATTAATATTGTATACTGTACATTGTATATTATTATTATAGCTTATACTGTTTAATGTATGTTTAGTGTATATTGTTTAAAGTATATGTATAATGTAAGTATGTGTATATTGTTTAAAGCTGTGAGAACTACACTCACATTGTGTAAATTATTTATTGTTTATTGTAGTGTATACTGTGCTGTGAGTAATTGTGGGCGCATCAGATGTGTAATCTGATGCTGCTTTAAATGTTGTACATGTCATGTCATGACTGCTATGTTGCTCGGACTGCACCAAGAATTTCACCTGCTGTTGCACTTGTGTATGGCTGTGTGACAATAAAGTGATTTGATTTGATTGGAGCTCAGAACAGGTTTACTCACGCGCCCATCTCGATCACGTGACACCGCTACGACACATCCAGTGAGAAAGCGTTTGAATTTACCATAGAATGAACATCATCACTGAGATCTAGCGAGAAGCATTCAAAGCCAGCACAGCACTCAGTTATAAACCACCGATATCAGATCAAACCAGGAGAAACATTGAGCCACGAGCAGAACGTTATAGAAGGCTTTACACTCACCCTGGGTTTAATGTGGTAATGCTGACTGTAACTATGGTATTGTGGCAGAAATACTCAAATGTTTTTACATTGTTCATCTCAGGGTTCATTCAACCTTTGCAGAGCGAGATTCAAGCACTTTAAGGACTTGAAAGTCATCATCGTGATATAAAAATGTGACGATGTGTCGCTGATGTAAATGATATGATTCTCAATATAGTCAGTTTTATCCAAGGCTCAGCTTTACTGTATTTATAAAGGTATAATTTCACTCAAAACCGTAAATTCTGTCATCATGTGCTCACCCTCATGACGTTTAATTTCACTTCCAAACACAAATTAAGATATCCTTTATGACACCTGAGAGATTTCTGTCCCTCCATTTAAAGTCCTCTAAAAATTAAAAGATCCAATAAAGGCATCACAAAAATGACCAATCGAGTGTGCTCCCAGTCTCCTGAAGAGACACGATGGCTTTATGAGGAGCAGATCACCAGATCACATGTAGTTTTAGTAGTGTGATTATTCAGAGTGTTTTAGATGCTTTATTCTTGTGTAAAGCAAGGCCGTAACCATGTCTTTAACATTGGGGGGACCAATTTTTTTTATTTTTATAAAGCATAAAGAAACAGAACAGTGAACAAAATTCTAGGTGTAATTCTAGTTGGGAAATAATCCTTTTGGGACCATTTGCAAACAATATTTGCATGAAATATATTATTAGTCCCGAGATTCTTCACGAGTGAATAAATACATATATCCGCTGTTGATATTTGAGTTCTCTAGTGGTCTGGTGGTAGAAGTTGTGTCATATAGTTATTTTTTTCTTCTTCTTCATGAAAATCAAAGATGTTCAATGATTGTATATTACAGGGATGCAAACGGGTGAGGGCTAAAAAAGGAGAGAACATTGCGTGGATAGAGAAAACATTCTCCGAGGTCAGGACACTGTTTTATTCCATCCATCCATCATCTTCCGGTTATCCGGGGCCGGGTCGCGGGGGCAACAGTCTAAGCAGAGACGCCCAGACTTCCCTCTCCCTAGCCACTTCCTCCAGCTCTTCTGAGGGAACCCCGAGGCGTTCCCAGGCCAGCCGAGAGACATAATCCCTCCAGCGTGTCCTAGGTCTTCCCCGGGGCCTCCTCCCGGTGGGACATGCCTGGAACACCTCCCTGGGAAGGCGTCCAGGAGGCATCCGAAATAGATGCCCGAGCCCCCTCAGCTGGCTCCTCTCGATGTGGAGGAGCAACGGCTCTACTCTGAGCTCCTCCCGAGGGACCGAGCTTCTCACCCTATCTCTAAAGGAGTGCCCAACCACCCTGCGGAGAAAGCTCATTTCAGCCGCCTGTATCCGGGATCTTGTCCTTTCTTGTCTCATGACCCACAGCTCATGATCATAGGTGAGAGTAGGAACAAGATCAACCGGTAAATCGAGAGCTTTGCCTTACAGCTCAGCTCCTTCTTTACCATGACAGACCGGTACATCGACCGCATTACTGCAGAAGCTGCACCGATCCTGTCTGTCAATCTCCCAATCCATCCTTCCCTCACTTGTGAACAAGACCCCTAGATACCGGAACTCCACTCCACTTGAGGCAGGAACTCTCCACCAACCTGAAGTGGGCAAACCACCCTTTTCCGACTGAGAACCATGGCCTTGGAGGTGCCGATTCTCATCCCAGCCGCTTCACACTCGGCTGCAAACCGCCCCAGTGCACGCTGAAGGTCCTGGTCTGAGGAGGCCAACACAACAACATCATCCGCAAAAAGCAGCGGCGAAATCATATGGTCCCCAAACCGGACACTCTCCGGCCCTTGGCTGCGCCAAAAAATTATGAACAGAACCGGTGACAAAGGGCAGCCCTGCCGGAGTCCAACATGCACCGGGAACAAGTCTGACTTACTGCCGGCAATGCGGACTAAGCTCCTGCTCTGGTCGTACAGGGACCGAACAGCCCTAAACTGGGGGCCGCCGACCCCATACTCCCAGAGCACCCTCCACAGGATGCCACGAGGAACACAGTCAAATGCCTTCTCCAAATCCACAAAACACACGTGGACTGGTTGGGCAAACTCCCGTGAACCCTCCAGCACCCTGAAAAGGGTATAGAGCTGGTCCAGTGTTCCACGAGAAAACATTCTCCGAGGTCAGGACACTTTATTTATATATTTATATTAGTGGTGGGCATAGATCAATTTTTTTAATCTTTAATCTCACTGTAATCTTGGAATTAATCTAGATTAAAATGGCTCATTTGAATTCTGCCAAAGGCATTCAGAATGTGTGCTCGTAAGTGATCGTTTGTCTTTTTGTAAATAACTTCTGTCCCTTTAAGACCTGACGCACGCATGGATCCCAAACACTGTTCCTGTGAGCTGGTTACGACTGTGTTTACGTTCACTAATGTCTTAATTTTTGTTTTATTTTATCTTATGTATTCACTGAGAAAAAAGTACTGTGTCTCCACATCGCAAATCTATCACTGTACTACAGAATATTATAAAATAATATAATTTCTGCCTCATTCTGTGATGTGAAGCCTGTCAGATGACAAAAGTAGGTTATTTCAAACACTCGATTAAATGTTCTCTTTTGTTGGACAACAGGTTTGTAAACGCTTCTCGTCGCATGAAGTTCATTTGTTGCCCTGATTGCACGCATATGCACGAATACACTCGTATCCAAGGTAAATCATCAACACCATCACCCCTCACATGTGTTTTATTGAACTAAATAC
Organism: Romanogobio albipinnatus; assembly: GCA_023566225.1. NCBI lineage: Eukaryota > Metazoa > Chordata > Actinopteri > Cypriniformes > Gobionidae > Romanogobio > Romanogobio albipinnatus. The sequence goes on along the minus strand of CM042262.1, from coordinate 2,929,175 downwards.
ATTGTAATATGTTAAAACACATATGCAGGTTACGTTTCTTCCTGAACAAATGCGCATCCGAGTCCGTGTTGCTTTCACATTCACGTGAATCGCGGGACAGTTCGAGTGCCACCTCCTTCAGAGTCTCGGGTTCGGTACCCCGGTGCGCACAGAGCCATTGACAGCTTTTACATTAGCAATGTTTCATGCAAACCGTGCCCCTTTTCGAACTAAAATGCCAATGACTCCATCTCACAGTGCATGCAGAGATAGAGCAGCATTCATTGCGAACCGATCGATCCGCCCTGAACGCTGCGCTTCATCTGCACATATATTTATTTACTTAAAAATTGAAGCGATTCATAATTTCACAAAGACAAATCTCGATTTTGGTTTAATTTCAGTCAATTGTGCAGCCCTAGATTAACCTCACACGAGCACAAAACAAATTCTCCCTTCACTCAAACGAGCTCTGTCTCACATGCTCTGTATCGCACGCGTGCTACTGGGGTAAAGATATTCGTCGCACAGACGTGCGGCATATATGCTGCACTGTACAGCCCTGATATATAATTTTTTTTTATTAGACACTATTAAGTATCTTTGCATCTGAGCTGTTTTTATAATCGCTGGAGCTGTCGTTCAGGTCAGTGTGAGACTATAGAAGAACATTAGCACATTTAATAAGAGCAGAAGATTCAGATGTTATTATAGAGCATGTGAGCCGAGCGTAGCGGGGAGCGAGAGCATTGCCCAGCACGTCTACACAACACCATATCACAAACAGAAACGCGTCTACTCCAGAGAAACGTCCTGTCGGCGTGTCAAGTGAAACCTGAGCACTGAACACTGAGGGCCACATATATTTACAAGCCTCTCTCTTCATCGGACGATCATTTCCTGTGGCTGAAACTTCAGTGCATCCCTAGTTAAGAGGCAGGTGTTAACCGGGCTGTCTCTAACATTGAATGTCCGATATCTCGAACAGACCAACAAGCATGGGTGTGTGTGAAAGTGCACTTAAACTCACAGCTTTCTGGCAGTGTCCTTCCAAGATGCCCTTGTCCCGGGACACCCTCATGAGGCAGTGCAGGGTGCGGCCTTTGTGGTGCAGGCCGGAGCAGTGCGTGTCGATCTCCCCTCGGCAGTGCAGCACGATCTCCGGACTGAGCGAGAAATCCTCCATCAGCATCCGCCTGTAGTCCAGCATCTCTCCCTGACACTCGCCGCTCACGGTTTGACCTGCGCAAGAGAGAGAGGAAACCACAACTGTAGGGGCAGAATCGCTGTCCGTCCACATCACGTCACATGACCGCACTCTTCACTCACCGCGGTGTACGGCCGCCTCCAGACAGAGCAGCAGGTACGAGAGCTTGGCCTCGCGTGCCCGAGGCATGGCCGTGTCCATGTTGCAGCGGTACTTGCGCAGGTCCGGTTTGCAGGCTTTGGCCAGTGAGTAGCTGACCTTGTAGTCCTGAGCGATCAGCTTCTGACGAGTGGACAGAGCGTCCTTGCACTGCGCCACACACAGATACACATTAGCTGGAGAAGCCATTTTCATTTAAACATTGTTGCATATTTTTATTTTAGTTTAAGCTTTAGTTTTGTTATGTGCTTTTGCCATTGTTATACACTACATTGCCAAAAGTGTTGTGATGCCTGCCTTTCCACGCACATGAACTTTAATGACATCCCATTCCTAATCCGTAGGGTTTCTTATGGAGTCGGCCCACCCTTTACAGCTCTAACAGCTTCAGCTCTTCTGGGAAGGCTTTCCACAAGGTTTAGGAGTGTGTTTATGGGGATTCTTCTAGAAGCGCATTTGTGATGTTGGACGAGAAGGCCTGGCTCTCAGTCTCCGCTCTAATTCATCCCAAAGGTGTTCAATCGGGTTGAGGTCAGGCCAGTCCAGTTCCTCCACACCAAACTCGCTCATCCATGTCTTTATGGAGCGACGCTTTGTGCACTGGTCAGTCATGTTGAGACAGGAAGGAGCCGTCCCCAAAACTGTTCCCACAAAGTTGGGAGCATGAAATTGTCCAAAATGTCTTGGTCACGCATTAAGAGTTCCTTTCACTGGAACTAAGGGGCCAAGCCCAACCCCTGAAAAACAACCCCACCCCATAATCCCCCCCTCCACCAAACTTTACACTTGGCACAATGCAGTTAGGCAAGTCCCGTTCTCCTGGCAACCACCAAACCCAGACTTGTCCATGGGATTGTCAGACAGAGAAGCGTGATTGTCAGACAGAGAAGCTAGAGTCCAGTGGCGGCGCGCTTTACCCCACTGCATCCCACGCTTTGCATTGCACTTGGTGATGTAAGGCTTGGATGAGCCGCTCTACACACTGTTCTTGAGCTCATCTGAAGATTAAAGACGTCTGGAGCTCTTGACTCTGCAGAAAGTTGCCGTCTTCTGTGACCCTCAGCATGCGTTGACCCCGCTCTGTGATTTCACTTCATGGCTGAGTTGCTGTTGTTCCCAACTGCTTCCACTTTGTTATAACACCACTAACAGTTGAGCGTGGAATATTTAGCAGTGAGGAATGGACTTATTGCACAGGTGTCCACCGATCACGGCCCCACGCTTGAGTTCTCTGAGCTCCTGAGAGCGGCCCATTCTCTCACTAATGTGTGTAGAAGCGTCTGCAGGCCTAGTGCTCGAGTTATACACCGGTGGCCATGAAGGGATTGAACACCTGAACTCAGTGATGTGGAGGGGCGGCACAATACTTCTGCCAATATAGTGTATTTCTGTGTAGCTTTATAATTTCATATTTCAGCTTTATTTCAAACACTGAAAACTATTTCAATAGTTTTGGTTAACATGACAACACTGGTCTGAGTCGAGGGTAAATTACTCAATCTTTGCCTAAAAGGCGTTTGTTTGTGGAAAAAAAAGAGGAAGACAAGTCTCAACTGGTAAACGAATAAAGCAAACATACTTTTTCTGACATTTTCTCCTCATACTTGTGGTTGAACAGACACTTGTAGACCTTTCCTTCTCCGGCTTGAGTCTAAAATAAAAAGGAACGAAGCATTAGCATTAGCATTAGCAGCTGGAGTGCGTGTGGCAGGATCGCGGCTCACGTTTTCACAGAAGCGCTCACGGTCTTCCCGGCAGGAGAAGTAGAGGTGGCGGTCCAGGTGGAAGTCGTCGGACGAGAGTTCGGCCACACGCATGATGGACTTCTTACAGTCGTCGCTGATGGAGTAGTGACCCAGCTGCTCCTCGGCCTCGCTCACCAGGCCCTTCTCCAGACACGAGATCACCTCTCCCTGAGAGTGGATGTCCTGAGGGGTGAAGGGCAGACACATGTGTTAGGAAAGAATGGTTTGATGCAACATTTCCGAAAACAAGTTCACAGAACAGATGTATAAATAGAAATCCTGCCGCTGTTATTTCAGAGAGGAAGTGCTGGTTTAGAGAAAGTGTAACATCCTTCCTATTTAAAGGTTTTGGTTTGCACTGTGGTTTACCTTCTCTCCTGTGGTGACGCTCCCACAGTGCAGTTTGTTGATGTCGTCCTTGCACTTGTCCATGAAGCCGCAGATCAGCCGGTAATCGCTGAACACAATGCTGGTCATCTTGGTGATGTACTGGTTACAATGGTACTCTGAGATGTTGGTGTGGTGATCGACTAAACACGACACCAGGTAACCCTTCCCACGCTCCTCGGCGGCACACTCCTTAATCTGTGGGGGGGGGGGACCGGGGGGGGGGTTAATAAAGGTTAATAATGACTGTGGCAGAGTTTGTGATAAAGGTTAGTTTGCGTTTGCCACTCACCCCATTGATGGTGGTCTTGCACACCTCAACAGCCACAGACTCAAACTTCGGGTCAGTCGTCAGATTCAGCTTGTAGTTCCACAGCAGCTAAAATGAGGTTTACATTTGTATTTAATATTCATTTAGTTACATTTAATTATATTTAAAATAATCAACTATATCTATGAATTATAAGGTGCTTAAAAAACCTTAAGAAATCGAAAATAAAAGATTAGATACTTTACATTAATGTGAAAGAGAGAATGTCTGTTCTGTTTAAACAAACCACAACAAAAAACAAAACAAAAAGGACAAAACTAAAAAAGAGAACAAAAACCAAACAGAAGACAAAACAATGGCAAACAACAAGATACAAACCAAACAAAAAAAAACTAACAAAACTAAATTCTAAAAATCAAACAATACCAAACAAAAAAGCACAAAATAAATCAAACAAATCAAGCCCAAAAAAGAGAACTAAATCCAACAAACCAAAAAGAACAAAATCTAACAAAACCAAAACGAGAACAAACTTCTAACCAAAAAAAACTAAAACAAACAAATCCAACCCCAAAACTAACAGTTGTAAATGAGAACTTGTTCTCAACTGATTTTATCTGGTTAAACAAAGGTTTAAAAAAAAAAAAAAAAAAAAAAAAAAAAAAAAAAGAGCAAACCAACAAAACAAACAAACCAAAAAGGAGAACAAAACAATAATCATACCAAACAAAACAAAACAGAACTACTTGCCAAACAAAACAAAAAAACACAAAAAAAGAGAACAAACTTCTAACAAAAAAAAGAAAGAAACTGCGAACCAATAAAAAACAAACCAAAAGAGAACAGAACAATAAACCCAACCCAATAATGTGGCAGCTGTGGTTGAGTGTTAAACTGGTTCTGCAGTAAAGCAGCAGAAGTGAAGTGTACACTCACATGATTGCAGTCGGCCCCGATCTCTGAGTCCTGAAGAGAGAGAGAGAGAGAGAGGGAGAAGAGCATCAAATACAGTGTTCACACACAGACAACATGATCTTCACGATCCACGAGCGCTGGGTCACTAGGCTTCTGGGTCACCCCAACAGCTTCTTAAAAGTCCCGTTCTTCGTGATCCCACTGTTCAAACTTTAGTTAGTGTGTAATGTTGCTGTTAGAGCATAAATAATACCTGTAAAATTATAAAGCTCAAAGTTCAATGCCAAGCGAGATATTTTATTTAACAGAAGTTCCCTTTCAAAGCCTACAGCGAACGGTCGGCTTGGACTACATCCTGGTACTTCCTTCATAAATGACGTCAGTAGAACAGACTAACCTCCGCCCACAAGAATACGCGAAAAAAGGGGGCGTGGTCTTGTTGCTGTCCCACGTGGAGAAGAGGACGTGTCGCGTGGAGAAAAGGAAGTGTTGCGTTTGAGTGTGTTTGTCGCCATGTCGTCGAGACGCTGTTATTTTCATCCCGGAGTCAAATCACCTTTGTTTGGCTTTCCCAGGGACGCTGTAGAGATCATTGAGCGCATACATCTCCCGTTAAGAGGCGTGACCTTTCCACGTGCGCTAAGCTGCTGTCCAATCACAACACAGGAACCGCTGGCACAATCAGAACTCGTTGCGTATTTCTGAAGGAGGGACTTCATAGAATAAAGGAAGTCATCAGCCGTTTTTAGGACAGTGAGAACAGCGGCGTACAGATCAGTACATTGTGTGAAAAATACTGTGTTTTTTTACACGCGAAACATGAACACATGTTATATTGCACACTGTAAACACAATCAAAGCTTCAAAGAAACACGAAGAACGGGACCTTTACGGGCGTTTGAACATTCACAAACAAGCTGAAGGAGCACAACTACAACAAAACAGCCTTTAACACCCGCCTCAACAACACTTGTAGATCAGGAGTCAAACAGGTTATATATAATATGAAATATCAAACTGAAGAAAAACAACAGCAGTCGCAGTTGTTGGACAACTAGTCTAATGTGAGCAGCGTCTACCGCAGCGAGTGTGTGTTGTGTGTGTACTTTAAGGCTTTGGACGTGTGCTTGAGTTGATGTGTGACCCGGGGAAGAGGAGAGGTGTGAATTAAGACTAGATGCAAACAGATAAGGGCTCGCGCTCTTCCTGTTACACATCCTGTGTGGACTGAGCTAACATGTGACCATCTGACTGAGTCGAAGGCTACACACAGCTTCTGTCTGATCACAAACACATTATAACAACTTCATTACACTTCAGGCTTTGTAGATTAGGAAGATTGCACCATAAACACATGTCAGTGCTAGTGAAACCATAGTGGCATGAGTTCCCTTTCTCCTGGTGATGTCTGAGCAAACACACACTAGTGAAGACCAACACACGGCTCATTTCTGATCCACAGAAGGAACCAAAGGTCAAGCCTTACAGTAATGCTTTGCATGAACAACACAAAGGAGAAGGGTGTTGTGCAACACGACAGCTGGCTGAGCCGAGTTTGACTAATGTGTGAGGGATAAGCTGAAGAATGAGAGAGAAATCCCAAAAATTAGAGCTATTTGACGGATCTGAGCGAACGAGACCACATGTGAAGAACGAGAGGGGTCAGCATCTGTAGAAGCAGGGCTCTAGAGTGCGCACATGCCACCAAAACTTTTAAGGGTGTGACTAAAATGTTTCCTAAAGCCGGGTGCACACGGTGCGATTTTGGCCACGATTTGGCCGTCTGAGACAAATTGTGAGATTTCTCTGATCCTAGGCTAAAATCTGAAGTCGTTGATCCTTATGTGGCGTTCACACCGGACGCGATTCGCGCGAAGGTGGACGCTTGAACATTTTGAGTTTACTCGCTTCATTCACGTGTGAAATTCGCGTGTGACAACTACACAACAGATGCGAATTCACGTCATGGGAGGGGCTTCAATATGAGCCAGCTCGTCTCGGTCACTTGACGTCTTTTTTGTAAAAAAATACTACTATTAATGTGTGACATAACGTAGTTTAAAGACTTTTTCAGGCGATAATATAGTTGTTTAAAGCTCAAATCTGTGGTTAATTTATAAAAAGAGTGCCTATTTGAGCGATCAGTGGCATTCCGCGCTCGTTTACCCGGCGAGACCCGCCTTTCCTCGGCTAGTCCTTCTCACATTTGCCGCTGGCTCTGGCTCTTTTTCTGCTTCAGTCTCGTTGGGAAATGGCTGACATAGATTTTGTTGAGAGGGTAGCTGACTGTCCGACCTCCTCACTCACTTTCTTCCAAGCAAGATCCTTTTATTCCTTTTATTCCTGTTCCTGTAGTGATAGGATGATGTATCATACAGCTCCGGGTATCCACATACGGCCTAGATTATCTTGTCCTCCATTGTTGTTGGGATTTCTGCCTCCGCTTGTAAATGCGTCACTACTAGAGCAAGCTCGTGATTGGTTAACGCGGCGCGAAATATCCGCCAAAGTTCAGATTTTTCAACTTGAGCGTTTCGCGCGACGTTCAATTTGCGTCATTCGCGCTGCCTCACTTGCGCAAATCGCATCCGGTGTGCACGATTTCTTTGACATGTGCACCGACAACCGATTAATGACCGTTGCGATCAAATTTCACCTCGGACAAAATTCTGGCGGTGTCAGAAGATTTGAGGCTCAATCCAGCAGTGTGACTTCTCCTAGGACGACCATCAAATCAAGAACCAATAGGAGCGCAGAACCTGATGACGCATTGTGCGACAACATCAAATCACAACAGGGAACATGTGGAAAAGTCGGGCGAATGAAAAATGCCAGCGCTTGTTTTTGTTGTTTGCTGAACGCTCCCGTTGTGTCTGTGAATGCGGCTCACCGTTACCGAACATGTCACGGTTTGATGACGTAAACTCAGTCCGTACGAGTCTCTTGCTTGCGTCCGTTTTTCGCGTCTGACTGTCGTACAGTCTGACATAATGACAACTGAGATCCTACAGTGTGACATGTATTACATCGGGGATCATGTTCGTACAGTCTGAAAAGTGTTTGTATATATGAGGAGGATTATAGTAATCCTGAAGAATACGGTCAGCGACACAGGCGTTAGATTGCACAATTCTGCTGTTTTTGTTGAGTTGAGGATAAAACAAGTCTTATTTACTTTATTGGAAAACATTTTCCAGCCTTTTTCCCCCAATTTGGTTGTGAATTGAGTTATCAGCAGCCAAACCTGAGCCTGTGTCTACATGAAATCCCAAACTGATTCTATTAATAGTGAATGTAGTTTTCCGAGCACTGATTGTTTGTGGAGCTCCAGTTATGGATATCAGTACATTTGTAGAAATGTAATTAATTTCAAAATTCATTGCCGTTACCCAGGAATGACAGTGTAAAATGGTTACTTACACTCCTAAAATCAGTACATGTCAGTGCATTACATACACAATAGATTTTTTTGGAGTTCATCCATCATTCCCCCAGAAACTGAGAGCATGTCATCAGTGGCAGCTTTTAATCTCAGTGTGTTCCTCCGCTAATAAAGCTCTCTCTGTGATGTGCAGCGATCAGTGACAACAGTGGATCCGGCGAACCGTGACCTGACACTGATCTTTATTTGAACAGCTGAGGACAAGCCCAGACAGAGAGCGTCCTCCACACACACAGCTGTTATCAGGCACGGCATTCTTCTCAAGGCCTTCAGCCCATGGGAATGAAGAGTCACACGTTACTAAAAACAGCATCCAAATCCAATCAAAGACAGAGCGGCCTGAGCAGCACACAAATACTAACTGTTTTTCACGTCGTCTTGCGCATGAACGGAAATTCAAACAAATTTAATGTAAAAAAAAAAGCCTGTCTCTGCGAGTAAACACAGCCAGTTATGTCTTAACTAAACGTAAACGGTTGAGAAAGAAAACGCATGTTTACAGTATCAGTATATTTGATCCGTGCATTCAGCCTTAAAGTGACAGTAGCCTAATATACCTGCTGCTGTTTGCGTTTTTAATGTACAAAAACAACACTCACTGAATCACTTTTGTAACATATGTAACCCCTCCTGCTCGAACCGTCCAAGCGGGACTCGAACCCGGGTCTGCTGGCATGAGAGTCAGACGCTCTAACAAGGAGGCTAAAGGCTACAACCTCTAGCGTCAGTCGCTAGAGCGTCCCTTGAGATCAGAGGAGTGAGGTTTACTCGCACAGCGACTACTAGCTGGCCTATCTATCTATCTATCTATCTATCTATCTATCTATCTATCTATCTATCTATCTATCTATCTATCTATCTATCTATCTATCTATCTATCTATCTATCTATCTATCTATCTATCTATCTATCTATCTATACTCACCTAAAGGATTATTAGGAACACCTGTTCAATTTCTCATTAATGCAATTATCTAATCAACCAATCACATGGCAGTTGCTTCAATGCATTTAGGGGTGTGGTCCTGGTCAAGACAATCTCCTGAACTCCAAACTGAATGTCAGAATGGGAAAGAAAGGGGATTTAAGCAATTTTGAGCGTGTCATGGTTGTTGGTGCCAGACGGGCCGGTCTGAGTATTTCACAATCTGCTCAGTTACTGGGATTTTCACGCACAACCATTTCTAGGGTTTACAAAGAATGGTGTGAAAAGGGAAACACATCCAGTATGTGGCAGTCCTGTGGGCCAAAATGCCTTGTTGATGCTAGAGGTCAGAGGAGAATGGGCCGACTGATTAATGCTGATAGAAGAGGCGTCTTAGACGAAACAAGAGAGGGGTGTCTTAGACGAAACAAGGTTTATCAGCACTAACGGACTTAAAGCAGAGCTTCTCTGAACTGGTTCTACCCAACTCAAGTGAAAAGAATACAATTATTACGTTTATAGCCCTGTATGATCACGACGAGATACTGGGAAACAAAGCAAATCCTGACCGGTGTCCCGTCAGCGTCGTAAGAACGGCCGGGGACATGAGCTTTTCTCCAGCTGTGTCAGGCTGAAGACTGCCGTTTATAAACAGACACCAGGGCCTTTTGCCTCCGGCGGATTATACATAATGGAGGTAAACAAACGGTCTCCATTCAGTCTTTATTTTATTTATAAGAAACAATGAGGAACATTGTACTGCTAAATAATTGGGCAAGAACTCGCGCTGACGGGTATTTCTATAAGGTCTGGAGATTCAACCCACCCTGATGTCTTTATGACATGCGGTCAATTAGCAGAGAAAGAACAGGAACTAGTTTAAAGTAATGCCCCAAAATAACCTCACAGTCTACAATCAACCTGCGATGTGATGATCAGTTAAAGGACAACTCCGGTGAAAAAATAACCTAGAGGTAATTAACACATGGTTACAGAGTAGATCGTTCTCTGGGATGCATTTTCATGAAAATCGAATGTAAAGAGTTTTATCTCTAAAAACAGATTAGCTTATAACGCTAATATATGGGGCATAGAATAAGTCAAATTAAATCGCTAGTTAATTCCACTAAAAAGGCTCAAAATAGCCTCACACTAACTCGGTAGCACAATGAGGGTCCCTACATGCAAACCGACGCATTGAGAACGTTGTAAGTGTACAAACAGTTTAATAAGAAGATACTTTATAAAGACAGTAGATTACGCGCATACAGACAGGAGCCATCTTGGAAAACCGTCTCGTCAAGTCGAGATAAATATTTCAAACGAAGAGAAATACAAATAATTAATTAAATGCAAAACCACCCATCGTAAAGTGGCTTGTGGTGGTTCTTTCGTCTCCTCCCTGAGCAACACTCATTTTCTTACTTTAGGCCATTGTGAGGCCTGACATGAGTGTGAGTGTGAGTGTGTGTGTGAGTGTGAGTAGAGCCAGGAAGAAGTGAGAGTGTGACTGTTAGCTTTGAAGCGAGTAGGAGGGACCCGGTTTAAAAAAATTAATAGATCCGATAAAGAATGAAACGCATCTCATTTTGTCATAAACAAAATATTGCATAATTATCCTGAGACTTTCGATATAATATCGGGCAACGTGATATCGCGATAACGATATGAAATCGATATATCATGCACCGATCCACTTTTTTACCCGATCCCTGAATTTGGATATCGGCCGATACCGATACCAGAGCTGTGTTTGCTTTAATATTATTATCATCATTATTGTTGATTTTATATGATGCTGAAATAAACTCCTCTCAACAGGCAAGTATGATATGTACGTATTAGGGATGAAACGGTATGGAAATCTCACATCACGATTATAGTGACCCAAATGATCACGGTTATCAATATTATCACGGTTTTGTTCAAATGAGATGAAAGTGTTAAAAAAAAACAGATGCACACACTGAAGACATTTCAACAAGTTTTATATTTGATCAACAAACAACAAATAAATCAAGCAGCTCTGTGCACTTGAAGATTGATTCTGTGGGCTTTCCTTCCTTATAATGACTGTCGTCAATGGCAACGCATAAATCTCCATTATAAAAGCTATTCTCTAATATTATCTGTGTAAATATATTCTCAGTGTTCTCAGCTATGACGCATTTAAATCGAGCATATTTTGTGTAAGAGCCCAAACAGTATCCTAGTGAAATAAACAAATCATATGAAAATATGGATATGCGTTATTTTATTAAATATCAAAAATCCAAAATGTGTGCATCATACCGGACACCCAGATGAACACTTTACAGTCAGTTTTAGGACTATCATTCTCTTCAAATGCTATTGAAGTTAGAAACGTGTATATCAATGTATGCAACTTTAGAGACGGTCCCTAAATTTGTGAATCTCGAACGTCAAGCCGACTTTACTCCAGTCATATCAGACGCGCTGCGGTTCTGCTGGGGTTGTTTGAATATTTTTGCGTCGATCACTGTATGATGAGTGAATCTGCTGCGTACATCACACATCTCTGATCTGAACACAACTCTGCTAATCTGAATGCCTCTGATTATTAGACATCGCATTCATAAACTCAACAGAAACACGTGTGATTGGTTATAATGCGCAATGCGATTATAACAGAAGGCTTTTGAGAAGACTATAACATGCACACATGAGTGTTACACGCCACAGCTGAAATACACACGCAGATGGCGAGCCCTGATTATTATCCCTTAAATGTCACCCTAGTCTTGTCTGAACTTGTCTGCTTTTTTAAATGTTTGATTGCGTTCGTTGTGTTGTACGAAACGAGGGAGCTTCCGCCTCTCTGAATTACGGCTTTGCAAACATTGTCTTGCTCTGCGGTGTTTCCAGTGAGAAGTATTTCCACACAGCGGACATGGCTACTGACACAACGCTGCTCAATGCTATCCTGCTATCCAGCTGCAAACTGCGGAATGGATTTCCTGAGCGGGGCGTGTTTCATAACTGTGTGTCTCATTGAGCCGTGCCTCGGTTCTGGAAATCCATTCCATAGTTTGAAGCCAGGTAGTAGACAAGCACTTTTGGAGTCATTTCAGCTGACAACGTTAAAGCGCAGACATGGCTCATGGATATCGGATATCGCTGCAGGTTGGATCGGGAAAATCGGAAACATGAATTATGCTGGTATCGGTCCCGATATCGATACTGGATCGCCCCATTCCTAATTACCATGACCTTTAATATATCAAAAGCTCAAGGGAAAGTTGATTTCTCAATTCATCACCCCTTTACACCCCAACATTTATTCAAATAATTCAGCAGGTGACCGTCTTAATGAGTGAGTCATTGAATCTTTGACGCAAACGATTTGTTAAAACAACTGATTCGTTCAGGAATGAGGCAGTTGTTTATGAATGAGTCAATTGCCCTGTCCCAAGTGGCACCCCAAACCCTGACGGTCTTCCTCGGAGTCCGCACTTTCACTACGTAAAGCCGATTTGACTGCCAGGAAGAAGTCCGCTGCATAACTCGCACCAGTGCAGGCAAGGCAGAAGTGCACATTGAGGGCACAAACTCTTCTGAGACCTAAAATGACAAGTGGGACACCCTGCGGTCTCTTGGACTTAACGGCCATTCTAAGTCCACAAGACCAAGAGTGCACATGAAGAGTGCCATTTGGGACAGGGCCATTGAATCTTTGACTCAAACGATTCGTTCAAACGGCTGATTCGTTCAGGAATGAGGCAGTTGATTATGAGTGAGCCATTGAATCTTTGACTCAAACGATTCATTCAAACGCTGAATCATTCAGTAATGAAACAGTGTTGCTGTGAGATGCACTGTGAGCTTTCTTTGGAAATATTTTCGCTGCTGAAACAAAACAAAAACAGTCAATACTGCGTGTAAAATGTGACTCAATATTGTTTATTGAGACGTCATATAAATCAGTGTCACATTTTCAGTCGTGATGGTATTCAGCACTTTTGGTCGTGTGATGTTGCTTAACTGTATGTTACAAATATAAAAACTTCACATTTTAACCGAAGTGTGTAAGCTGAGGTTCTCTGAGTGGCGCTCATTTGTTTCCATTTCTCCTCGAGAAATCCTCCTCAACAGCACCACCTTGTTACCGTCAGTTCATTATATATTATTATCCACTATCGATGGCCACTTACACTAATGAAAGCAGAATCCCTCACGTTTTGGTGCCTCCCTAGTTATTTTTGGTATTGATGTTTTGATCAGGCTCGTCCGGTCGGTCGGTCAAGTACAATTCTTTCACTTTCCCCTGCAAAAAATCCACTTGACAAGCGTTAATGTCGAGCCCTGAGTGAATGATCCTGTAATGTGATCGACAGCCACAGGAAATGAGCCGCCAACAGCTGGAACGGGCACTGGTGTTGGTTCTGTCAGATTGGGTTGTGCAGACAAACACACAATCACCCCAGGACAACACGTGCTCTTATGAGTGAGAGCTGACCAAACACAATGAACAGGACTCTTCAGAAACACTATTAAACAAAGATCTTACGCTCCCACGCCTGTGAACGTGCAACGGCTGAACCCTTCAAACACTGTTAGACCACTCTCTAATCCTTCACACACACAGGGTTAGAGAAGTCCCTGAAACACTGCTCAACCGGTCAGTCAAGTCTAACAGCACCACAGCTCAACACAAAGCCCACAGAAGTGCCTTCTCTCTGCTAGCGGCTGTATGACAGTGCACTTCCTGGGAAGAGAGCACCCATGACACAACATAAGAGGCTCAGCTATGGCTGTATGATAGCTTTGACACACCCGAGTGTAACAGAATACCCCAACTAGGAAACAGTAGGGTGGGGACTTGTTTCAATGTATTCTAGGATTGGATGCTGGAGTGTGGGCGTGGCTGTGATGGAGGGGCGTGTGTTTAAGGGCATTAAATGACTGGAGAAGTCCGGCATATGTCATCAGAGAGACGCCTGTTGTTTTCACTGGAAGATTCACTGGGGGGGGGTTCAGTAGCCAAGCGTGTCTGTAAATCACCATTAAACTACAGGAGGAAGTAGAATGGCATTTGTGGGTCTCAGAGTGGGAAGAGGTGGGTCGCGCAGTCACTTGGCTGCAGTTGCAATGACACACACCAAACAAAGTTTAGTCTGGGATTGCACAATATACCAATGTTAAATATAAATCGCTATATTACTTGGTTAGTGTGATTTTCAAATTGCAAAGGCTGCAATTTAATGTATAAATATATCAGCATATGCGTTTGATGAAGCGCGCGTGCGTGACTTGTTGTGATAACAGTTTTCAGCGTCTCAGAGCAGCTTCATTATTAACAGGGTTTGAAATTAACACCCGCCAAATGGTAAAAATCAATTGTGGAGGGTAACGGTCAAATCACTAGCCAATTTGGCGGGTCACTTACTCACTTCTTATATACACGAGCGCGCTCATACACGCCGCCTGTGATTGTGAATGTGGCACACCTGTCCGAGAGACACACACAGCGCACCACAATCAAGTTCCCTTTCGCTCTTGAACAAACAATAACACACAGAATTATGCCAAAGTGTCTGTTTTGTGGAGTATCCTCATAAGAGCAGTCTTAGATGAGTTAAATAACGTCTTAAAGATCTCGTTTTCCTGTTTTTTTGAAGCTTTGATTGTGTTTACCAGTCCCTCCAGAAAAACGTGATTATGCGATCGCATGATTTAACGCATAATCAGCCAAAGTCCACATATTTATGCGGGGGCCGCATTTTTTCAAATACGCCGCACTTTCGCCGCATAAATTGCCTATTTCCGCGTGCAAAATATGCGGGGCTAGCATGATTTCATAATCCCCGCATTTTTGTTGCAAAAAAGTCATATATATATTAGCAGAAAGTTGAAAAATGTTTGTTTACTTCACACAAGAGCCGCCATTTCCCCCTGTTGCCATGGGAATGCTTTGAAGTGACGTAATTACACGACGCGAACGTCATCGAAAAGCTGCAACCCCCGTGGAGAAACCATAGATATCAGTGAAACCATGATGAAGCGCAAACTCCCATTGGCCAACAAAAATAACAGCAAAAGAGCAAAGCAGTTTCCCGTTGAGATGACCGATTTCAGAACAGCATCATAAAGCTTTGAAGCGTTATGAATCAGTGAGTCGATTCAGCGGTTTGGAGTGTTATGAATCAGTGAGTCGATTCAGCGGTTTGGAGCGTTGATTCAGCGGGTTGAAGCGTTATGAATCAGTGAGTCGATTCAGCGGTTTGGAGCGTTATGAATCAGTGAGTCGATTCAGCGGTTTGGAGCGTTGATTCAGCGGTTTGAAGCGTTATGAATCAGTGAGTCGATTCAGCGGTTTGGAGCGTTGATTCAGCGGTTTGAAGCGTTATGAATCAGTGAGTCGATTCAGCGGTTTGGAGCGTTATGAATCAGTGAGTCGATTCAGCGGTTTGGAGCGTTGATTCAGCGGTTTGAAGCGTTATGAATCAGTGAGTCGATTCAGCGGTTTGGAGCGTTATGAATCAGTGAGTCGATTCAGCGGTTTGGAGTGTTATGAATCAGTGAGTCGATTCAGCGGTTTGGAGCGTTGATTCAGCGGTTTGAAGCGTTATGAATCAGTGAGTCGATTCAGCGGTTTGGAGCGTTATGAATCAGTGAGTCGATTCAGCGGTTTGGAGCGTTATGAATCAGTGAGTCGATTCAGCGGTTTGGAGCGTTATGAATCAGTGAGTCGATTCAGCGGTTTGGAGCGTTATGAATCAGTGAGTCGATTCAGCGGTTTGGAGCGTTATGAATCAGTGAGTCGATTCAGCGGTTTGGAGCGTTATGAATCAGTGAGTCGATTCAGCGGTTTGGATCGCCAAAGTCACGTATTTCAGCAGTTTGACACGCGATCCGAATCATGAATCGACTCACTGATTCATAGCATCATGATGCTGTGTTTTGAAATCGGTCATCACTATATAAGTCGTTATTTAGGTTTTTTTTGCGCACAATAACTATTATCGTCGCTTCATAAAGTTATTGTAGAGCCGCTGTAGTGAGATGGATTTTGTAACGACGTCTTTAGTGCCTTGGAGGCCTTTCTGAGCCATCGGATTTACACTAAAATATCTTCATTTGTGTCTGAAGATGAACGGAGGTCTGACGGGTGTCCAACGACATGAGGGGACGTCATTAATGACATTTGGATGAACTAACCCTTTAAGAGATTGCACTTTGTGCATTGGAAGCACTCAAATGTCTGTTTTGTAAAGCTACCTCTGTAAAACAGGAAGTTATTTATTCATTTCTTCAGAAGTTGTAGCATATTCCTTTTGTAAAGCTACAGAACGTGTTTGACTCAATGTTTTGTAAATTTGAGCCGTGTGTTTAAGGTCTTCAATAAAACAAGATGGGAACTTAAATATTCCCAGCACTTTCTGTGATGTAGTGCTTTTATCCTCTTTTTCATCAAACCACAGTTTTTGCAAGTTCCCGCAATTTCATCGCATAAAATTGCATAAATATCCCGCATTTTCATCGCATTTTTTAAGAAAACATGCTGCATAATCAAGGATTTTTGCCTGCAACAATCACAAAAAAAAGCTGCATTTTTCTGGAAGGACTGATTTACAGTGTGCAATATAACATGTGTTCATGTTTCGCGTGTAAAAACACAGTATTTTTAACACAATGTACTGATCTGTACACCGCTGTATTCCCTCTCCTAAAAACGGCTGATGAGTTCCTTTATTCTATGAAGTCCCTCCTTCAGAAATACGTAACGAGTTCTGATTGTGCCAGCGGTTCCTGTGTTGTGATCGTGTACGAGCATGTGTGATTTAAGTGATGAGACAGAAAAGCTTGCCTTCGATGTCCGCTTCCGTCTGTTGGTTTTCATCTGGACTGTCTAATACTGCTGCCGCCCAGTTGTTGAACATTTTATATTCACCGTAAATATTAAGATTTACTTTAGGAAAATCGTCTGTCATATTGTTGTTTTTTAGTCCTGTAATGTCCGTTATTACAGTTAACTATGCGAAGTGATATGGAAGTGTAATGCGGTCAAGAGCTGCCTGGAACCACGTTCGCTGTGCGTCTCCCAGAAAATAATTGCACACCTCAGAACGTTCATCAGCCAATCAGATTCAAGCATTCAACGGCCCATAGTATAAGCTAATATAACGAACATAACGGCTAATATAATGAATATAACGGCTAATATAATGATTATAACGGCTAATATAATGAATATAACGGCTAATATAATGATTATAACGGCTAATATAATGAATATAACGGCTAATATAATGATTATAACGGCTAATATAATGAATATAACGGCTAATATAATGAATATAACGGCTAATATAATGAATATAACGGCTAATATAATGAATATAACGGCTAATATAATGAATATAACGGCTAATATAATGATTATAACGGCTAATATAATGAATATAACGGCTAATATAATGATTATAACGGCTAATATAATGATTATAACGGCTAATATAATGAATATAACGGCTAATATAATGATTATAACGGCTAATATAATGATTATAACGGCTAATATAATGAATATAACGGCTAATATAATGAATATAACGGCTAATATAATGAATATAACGGCTAATATAATGAATATATAACGGCTAATATAATGAATATATAACGGCTAATATAATGAATATAACGGCTAATATAATGATTATAACGGCTAATATAATGATTATAACGGCTAATATAATGAATATAACGGCTAATATAATGAATATAACGGCTAATATAATGAATATAACGGCTAATATAATGAATATATAACGGCTAATATAATGAATATATAACGGCTAATATAATGAATATAACGGCTAATATAATGAATATATAACAGCTAATATAATGAATATAACGGCTAATATAATGAATATAACGGCTAATATAATGAATATAACGGCTAATATAATGAATATATAACAGCTAATATAATGAATATATAACGGCTAATATAATGAATATAACGGCTAATATAATGAATATAACGGCTAATATAATGAATATATAACGGCTAATATAATGAATATATAACGGCTAATATAATGAATATATAACGGCTAATATAATGAATATATAACGGCTAATATAATGAATATATAACGGCTAATATAATGAATATAACGGCTAATATAATGAATATATAACGGCTAATATAATGAATATATAACGGCTAATATAATGAATATAACGGCTAATATAATGAATATATAACGGCTAATATAATGAATATAACGGCTAATATAATGAATATAACGGCTAATATAATGAATATATAACGGCTAATATAATGAATATATAACGGCTAATATAATGAATATAACGGCTAATATAATGATTATAACGGCTAATATAATGAATATATAACGGCTAATATAATGAATATATAACGGCTAATATAATGAATATAACGGCTAATATAATGATTATAACGGCTAATATAATGATTATAACGGCTAATATAATGATTATAACGGCTAATATAATGATTATAACGGCTAATATAATGATTATAACGGCTAATATAATGAATATAACGGCTAATATAATGAATATAACGGCTAATATAATGATTATAACGGCTAATATAATGAATATAACGGCTAATATAATGATTATAACGGCTAATATAATGATTATAACGGCTAATATAATGAATATAACGGCTAATATAATGAATATAACGGCTAATATAATGAATATAACGGCTAATATAATGAATATATAACGGCTAATATAATGATTATAACGGCTAATATAATGAATATAACGGCTAATATAATGAATATATAACGGCTAATATAATGAATGTAACGGCTAATATAATGAATATAACGGCTAATATAATGATTATAACGGCTAATATAATGATTATAACGGCTAATATAATGAATATAACGGCTAATATAATGAATATAACGGCTAATATAATGAATATAACGGCTAATATAATGAATATATAACGGCTAATATAATGAATATAACGGCTAATATAATGAATATATAACAGCTAATATAATGAATATAACGGCTAATATAATGAATATAACGGCTAATATAATGAATATAACGGCTAATATAATGAATATAACGGCTAATATAATGAATATAACGGCTAATATAATGAATATAACGGCTAATATAATGAATATAACGGCTAATATAATGAATATAACGGCTAATATAATGAATATATAACGGCTAATATAATGAATATAACGGCTAATATAATGAATATATAACAGCTAATATAATGAATATAACGGCTAATATAATGAATATAACGGCTAATATAATGAATATAACGGCTAATATAATGAATATATAACAGCTAATATAATGAATATATAACGGCTAATATAATGAATATAACGGCTAATATAATGAATATAACGGCTAATATAATGAATATATAACGGCTAATATAATGAATATATAACGGCTAATATAATGAATATAACGGCTAATATAATGAATATATAACGGCTAATATAATGAATATATAACGGCTAATATAATGAATATAACGGCTAATATAATGAATATATAACGGCTAATATAATGAATATATAACGGCTAATATAATGAATATAACGGCTAATATAATGAATATATAACGGCTAATATAATGAATATAACGGCTAATATAATGAATATAACGGCTAATATAATGAATATATAACGGCTAATATAATGAATATATAACGGCTAATATAATGAATATAACGGCTAATATAATGATTATAACGGCTAATATAATGAATATAACGGCTAATATAATGAATATAACGGCTAATATAATGAATATAACGGCTAATATAATGAATATAACGGCTAATATAATGAATATAACGGCTAATATAATGAATATAACGGCTAATATAATGAATATAACGGCTAATATAATGATTATAACGGCTAATATAATGAATATAACGGCTAATATAATGAATATAACGGCTAATATAATGAATATAACGGCTAATATAATGAATATAACGGCTAATATAATGAATATAACGGCTAATATAATGATTATAACGGCTAATATAATGATTATAACGGCTAATATAATGAATATAACGGCTAATATAGTGAATATAACGGCTAATATAATGATTATAACGGCTAATATAGTGAATATAACGGCTAATATAATGAATATAACGGCTAATATAATGAATATAACGGCTAATATAATGAATATAACGGCTAATATAGTGCATGTATTCAGTGAAAGAGTTGATTTCTCTAGTGAGCTACAGCTGTGGACACTGAAGGACTTCTGAGTAAACGTGATTCTGCATGACATTGTTTACAAGCTGTTTTATTGTCTTTCCGCGGTTGAAACACAGATGGAGCGATTACACGACATATGATACATTTCAGTAAGTTGTAATGTATCCTCAACATACCTTAGATATATTAATTTATGTTTATTCTTTAGGAAGAGATGATCGCATTGACTCGCGTGCTGCCGCTTTAAGTTGAACTGATACGCGTCTATCAGTCACGTCACATTAAAGAGCGTTAAACGGCATTTATCGTTTGAATTTCGTGATAAAATGGACTGAATACTTAATATGTTCGTGTGGGAACTCGGATTGAAGTGTGTTCCGCGCTCACAACAAGCCGACTGTGAACTGTTAAAGATTACATTCATAACCGTTCGGTACACGCGTGCACCGTACCGAAAGCCCTGTACCCAAACGGTTCAATACGAATACGTGTACCGTTACACCCCTATTAGTTGATAATACAAAGTACATTTATTTCGTTTGACACCTTTATGGCTGAGATGAGAAGACTTACCTCTATACTGGGCTCTCTTTTTCTGTCCCTGTGCACTCGAGGGTTTAGACCGCTTCATTTTTGATGAATGAGCCAGTGATGAGCACTTGCCTGACCTAACGCCTGAACGCCTGTGATCGACAATACTCACCATCAATTCAATCTAATAATCAGGTTGACAAGTAATTAAACGTGTGGCTGAGGGGGCGCCCAAGGATGATCATGTTTAATAAACATTGTTTTATTTCGCTTGTTCTAATTCTATGCTTAATGGGAAGTAAGCCTAAGGGCGACACGGGCGCCCCAACACAATTGTCGCCCTAGGCAACCGCCTAGATTGCCTACAGCAAACGCCGGCCCTGACACTTACACACACACACAAAACTGAACCTATGAACAACATTTGGAATTTTTAAAAATCACAGCTTTGTCAGAATGATATGAAACTCAGTGACTTTTCTAGCATTAGGTTTGTAAACACACACAAATATTGAGGGCATGATTCGAGCATGCTAAGTGGTCGTAAATAAAATACTCCAACTTGTGCTCTTCGGTCAAAAATGACCCCCATAGGAAATGAATGGGAAATCTGCAAAAACACAAATTCACAGAAAAAAATCTATATTTCTAACAACAACAACAAAAAAATCTAAAACTTCATAATAAATAGTCTTTGAGATTTTTTAAATATATATTGAAATCCATAAAAAAATTTAAAAAATTCATTAAAAGGTCCCGTTCTTCGTGATCCCACTGTTCAAACTTTAGTTAGTGTGTAATGTTGCTGTTAGAGCATAAATAATACCTGTAAAATTATAAAGCTCAAAGTTCAATGCCAAGCGAAATATTTTATTTAACAGAAGTTCCCTTTCAAAGCCTACAGCGAACGGCCGGCTTGGACTACATCCTGGTACTTCCTTCATTAATGAGGTCAGTAGAACAGACTAACCTCCGCCCACAAGAATACGCGAAAAAAGGGGGCGTGGCCTTGTTGCTGACCCACGTGGAGAAGAGGATGTGTCGCGTGGAGAAGAGGAAGTGTTGCGTTTGAGTGTGTTTGTCGCCATGTCGTCGAGACGCTGTTATTTTCATCCCGGAGTCAAATCACCTTTGTTTGGCTTTCCCAGGGACGCTGTAGAGATCATTGAGCGCATATATCTCCCGTTAAGAGGCGTGACCTTTCCACGTGCGCTAAGCTGCTGTCCAATCACAACACAGGAACCGCTGGCACAATCAGAACTCGTTACGTATTTCTGAAGGAGGGACTTCATAGAATAAAGGAAGTCATCAGCCGTTTTTAGGACAGTGAGAACAGCGGTGTACAGATCAGTACATTGTGTGAAAAATACTGTGTTTTTTTACACGTGAAACATGAACACATGTTATATTGCACACTGTAAACACAATCAAAGCTTCAAAAGAACACGAAGAACGGGACCTTTACGGGCGTTTGAACATTCACAAACTCACAAATTCACATTTATTATAATGTGAGGATTGTTATAAGTTCACTTAAATTAAAAGGTATTTTTTTAAAGCCTAATAAATGTTGAAATGAATAGCTTTCAGTTATACTGTAGTGTTGAATGCCTCATGTCTGTGTAGATCAGTCGAGGCAGCAGAAACTACTCCATTACTCCTCACATTATTTCAACATAGCCAACAAAGTGTGGGAACCCCTGATCTAGAACACCCCTCCCTATCGAGGCACACAGAGAAGCTACGGTGGCCAACACAGGACAAAGATGTCACCGTCTGAGACAGCAGAGAGTAGCTAGCGCTCTGTAGAGAAGTTAGGGCTACCGTAATAACATGACGGCGCAAAATGGCGACTTCACTGTAATGCTGCGTTCACACCAAGGGGGTAATCCAGCCCCCCGAAACCATACCTTCCATAGGCACGGCCACTGCTGACCAAGCCATCACCTGCTGTTAGCATCCCATTGACTCCCATTCATTTTGGCCTCACTTTGACAGTGAATATCTTTACATCTGAGGCGTTTAAAGACTCCATTCATCCAATGTTTATTTCTAAACAAACACGACAATGTATAAAAGCTCCATTACCTTGTATCTTCCACTATCGCCCCGTTGAAGCTGTTTCTGTAAAATATAGGCTAATGATTGCGTCATAACCACACGACTGTGTCGCGCTGTCGAGCGCAACTACTAGAAGACTTGCCACTGTCAGACAGGCTGCTCACGTCACATCTACGACGTCAAGCTCTATTCGCGTGTAGTTGGACGCTAGAGTTGGGCGATGTCTCCTAAATTGGCAGCTGACGATGTTTACAGTAAAACATCGTGATGGACGATGATATCGTTGTTTTTTTAATTAATAAAAATATATAATTACTATATCTGTATTTTACTATCTCTTTACATAAATACTATTTTCTACTTCAAAACTATATATAATGTCGTTATTTTACTAACCCAAATAATGACTCATCCGCGCTCGGTTGCACGTGAGGGAAAAAAGTAGCTTCCTTCCACTTAAGAATAGTGCACTTTTTATTTTAATAAATCTCTTTACATACGAGCTATTTTCTACTTCAAAACTATAATTTCGTTACTAACCCAGTGTTTTGTAAGTTAATGCTGTTTTACGTGAATTATACCGAGTGAAGCACAAAGCTTTGTTTACAAAGGAAATAAATTCGCAGCCATGAATGGATTGATGCCGAATGGAAGAGGTAGAGCCCAATTTAAGATTTGTCAGCGTCTTTATTCTGTTTTGCGACTTCCGTGAGTTTTAACAATAGGCCTAACGTTAGTCCATTTTATCCCACAGGACATCTCGTTTCTTTTCTCAAATCTTCACTCGCGTCGCACCCATTTCCAAAGGGAATTATAATTATAATTATATTTAATTAGATATAATTAGAATATAATTATATAATTAGAATGATATTATTAATTATAAATGTTTCTTCCTTTGGTTTGTTTATAAGTCTATTATACCCATTCACGTCCTTTACTGTGGGAAAGCAGAAAACACTGTAGGATGAGTAGGCTCCCTTTTTACTTACTTTTATTCAACACAGTTTGTGTTTGTTATTAGACTTGGTAAGGCGCGTCAAGTTTATTTGAATGGCGCATTTCACACACACAGGCCATTTTACTTTCGTTTCTCTGGCAGTGAATAATCAAACAGCTTAAATGTCTTGACCCTGTGGAAGATAAAATCTGCTCTTCAGAGCAAGTGTTGCTCTGCAACTTCAGGAGAACACATGAAGACGCAGATATGAGAAGGTGTCTACAGATCGTGCTTCATCTCGCGCAGAGCGGTATATGACGCAGCTTTGAGGGGAAATTCGAATTTTTTTTTTTTTACTAATATTTAATTTTCTTATATTCTTTAGGCTACCATTATTTACTGATAATGGTTTAAATGTTTTACAGGCTGTGGTGTGTTGTTTCACTGACAGAAGTGCTGAAACATGAATGCTTATGAAATGGATGTTTGAGCCTCGTTTATTATTTCTAAATGTAGGCTATATCTGGCCAAGACTACAGTATTTAAAATAGAATATATGCATTAGTTATATTCTCAATATAATTTACAGAGCAATCCCTGCAAAGTGTTTAGTTTAACTATAGAAGAGGATTAGTGTGCGTCGCACTCACAACAAGACTCGCAATGGGGGGCGTGGCATCACGATGGTGGCGCTCCATCGTGAAGTCAGTCAGCCATCGTCCATCGGCACAACCCTATTGGACGCTTGAACATTTTGAGTTTACTCACTTCATTCACGTGTGACATTCACTTCACAACAGACGCGAATTTGCGGCATGGGAGTGAATTCTGTTAGCCTGGATGCCAGACGAACCTAGCCCCACCCACAAATAAATTTGCACGGGCAGTTTGGTCTGGACTTGATCCGTAGAGGAGTAATTATGCCCGACAGAAACTGTTCGGACCAATGAAATTGTCAGGGCGGGCTTTAGACGATGATGGACAGATGATCAACAGTAACGTAATCATCCACGGCATCAAAGGCGCTTGGGTTGAATTTGTTCTAATCCTAAACGGAGAACTTGTTCGTATATGCGTTCACCTTTACTATTTCTCTCAGAAATGATGATGGTGTTGGTGAGTACTCTGTGTTTCCTTAAATTCTTTTTTTACAACACCGACAAAGATCGTTTACACTCATCTTCTTCTTCTAACGTGACTTATTCTAGCGCGCACAGACAGGGTTGCCAAGTTTTTACAACAAAACTCGCCCAATTGCTAACATTCCTCAAAACTAGCCAAAAACAAGCCCAATAGCTTTCCGGGTGGGGTTCTCCGGGGAAAATGGCGTTGGGGGGTAAAATATGTGTTATTTTGGCACGGCTGCTAAATTTCGCATTCCTGGGTCTGTATATCACATAATTGGGGTCGCTTCAACCCGCGGACTTGGCAACACAGTGCAGTTGAGTTCTGTTGACATTTGACAACTAACGTTATGCGTCGCTCCGTTGCTCTGATTGGTTGTAGGTCTATCCAATTGAGGTCTTTGCTGGTTCGGTTGAAACACACCCCATAATCACAGCCCAACGGAGCAGTATCAGACTCATATTCTGACTAGAGTTGAGTATGACGACATCAGGCTAGAATTCTGACACTAAATATTACACACTGCACCTTTAAATGACGGGTGTACAAGGTCCAATATCAGCTTTATCTTACAAAATAGATTAGGCGAGAGTTAATTTCATGCCAACTTTAACAGAAGTCTTCCCACTCCTTTAATCTGCTATTATACTGCTGGTAGACATTGGTATTCGTCATAAACCCGTCGGAGCGCGCGCGTGACGTCACCGTATCGGCGGGTCGTAAGCTCCCGGTCCGAGGCTCAGCTGTAAACAGGAAACGCATCTCCCCTGCCCTATTCATCACGAAACCCAGATCTAACACATCGAACCCAGCAAACACGGCACATATGTGACATCCAGAGGCCTTCTGCCAACAAGCGCCTAGAATACACACACACACACACACACACACACACACACACACACACACACACACACACCTGACTGAACATCCGCTCATCCGCGGCCTTATCTATATAATCATTACATCTCTATCACCGTGAGTGTGAGTGCTGCAGGTCCAGATGTGTGTGTTATAATAACGCACTGAGCAGATTCTGATGATCAGTCAGCTCTGCTCACACACACACACACACACACACACCCTCGGCGGTGTTTTCTTACGTCTCTTCGGTCCTGCAGGCACTCCAGCACGGCCAGGTTGTTGTTCCAGGAGTGTTTGGGGCAGATCCGGCTCACGTCCTCCCGACAGGCCGCCTCCTCCGCGAGCTTCCAGCCGCCGCTGCGCCGCGCCACCGAGGCCCCGTCCGGCGCCGCCGCCTTCCCTTCCGCCGCTGCATTCTTGCCTCTTTCGCCGTTATCTGCGGGATTATCGCCGTCTCCGATCGCTGATTTGGTTTCACGAGCGGAACAGATCGAGCCGGAGATGAATATCAACAGCAGCAGCCGCTGCACACGTCCACACGCCGCCATCTTCGCTGCGCGAAACTACGAATCCTACTACGGCGAAGAGGACGCTCATGAATATTAATCAGCACGCGCTGACGTCGCTGCGTGGGCTTCCTGATAGGCCCAGTCGTTTTAATTAATATTCATGAGCTAAATGACGCACCATAGTCGGATTCGCCAAGTGGAAGTACTGCTCCCCGATCAGGCCAAACATTGGCCACGTCGACTAAATACACTTGGCTCATTAGATGAAAGATAAGAGTTCACAAAATGGGCGGGGCTTAGTCACGGACTTGTCTTTAATTGGTCAGATACGATGAGTATTTTAATATTTTAACTGTAGGCCGTGTATTCTCAAACAACTGTGTTGTTGTTCAGGATGGGCCAATCACAATCGCCTGTGATCACTGTGATTCTATCAAGATTCTTCTGTGTTGGATTTCCATTGTGTGTCAGATCATATCTCTAGAAATAACATTTAAGTTACTATATTTTATAGAACAAATGCATTTTCCAACAAAACCACAAACCAATGTGTGGAGATTGCGCCCCCTGGAGGAGGACGCGTTATTTCCTGTGTTATCGAGGATATTTTATTCCTAAAAATCCTTTTCTGATGATTTTTCAGATTTATGAAGTGATAAAAAGAAGAGAAATCCAGAATCCCCTCTGTAAAATCCCTCAACTTTAATAATGTTAATAAAATTGAACCTGCCTTTATCCAATGTTCATTTCTGTTCTGGAAATGTGTGCAAATTAGTGCATATTTAATTAGACACCTCATTTGCATTTTTAAACATTTCATATCATTTGTAATAAAAACAGCTGTTTTGCCTGAACCGAGACTCACTTTATTTCAGTAAAAAACTCAATTTTAACAGCACTTTGCTCCCTGAAGTCGTCAGTCGAAGTGTGTAGGCATTTATTATCTTAATAAAGCAATACAAAAACACTTACATATATACAATGACAACAGTGACCAATGATCAGGTCCAACTAAAAGAAAGCACTGATTGAAGACGTTTGACACACAGCACGGGATTCCTCCGGCCTCACTCCCACTTGTAGACCTTCAGCATCTTCTCGGTCAGAGAGGCCAGGAAGCTGCCCTGGTTGGCCTGGAAGGGACAGATGTCCAGCACAGGGAGATCGGCGGGCATCTTCTGCAGCAGAGCCCCAGAGCCGGCGTCCCAAACCTGCAGAACCCAGAGTCACACACACATCACTTCCTGTAGTGCTGTTTAAACATGGAGAATAAACAAGCTGACAGTTATCATCTCAATTCTGACCTCTCTCTCACAATTACGACTTTGTCCATCTCACAATTTGAACCTTTTTCCCTTGCAATCACGACTTCTCACAAATCCGACTTTTTAATCTCACACATTTTCGCTCACAATTCCGACATTTTCCTCACAAATCAGGCTTTTTTCTTGCAATTCTGACTTTTTTTTCTCTCGCAATTCCAACATTTTCTCTCACAAATCTGACATTTCTCTTGCAATTCCGACATTCCCACAATTCCGACATTCCCACAATTCCAACATTCTCTCGCAATTCCGACATTTTCTCTCACAAATCTGACATTTCTCTTGCAATTCCGACATTCCCACAATTCCGACATTTCTCTTGCAATTCCGACATTTTCTCTCACAAATCTGACATTTCTCTTGCAATTCCGACATTCCCACAATTCCGACATTCCCACAATTCCGACATTTTCTCTCGCAATTCCAACATTTTCTCTCGCAATTCCAACATTTTCTCTCACACATCTGACATTTCTCTTGCAATTCCGACATTCCCACAATTCCGAAATTTTCTCTCGCAATTCCGACATTTTCTCTCACAAATCTGACATTTCTCTTGCAATTCCGACATTTTCTCTCACAAATCTGACATTTCTCTTGCAATTCCGACATTCCCACAATTCCGACATTCTCTCGCAATTCCGACATTTTCTCTCACAAATCTGACATTTCTCTTGCAATTCCGACATTCCCACAATTCCGACATTCCCACAATTCCGACATTCTCTCGCAATTCCGACATTTTCTCTCGCAATTCCAACATTTTCTCTCACACATCTGACATTTCTCTTGCAATTCCGACATTCCCACAATTCCGACATTTTCTCTTGCAATTCCGACATTCCCACAATTCCGACATTTTCTCTCGCATTCCGACTTTTCTATCACAATTCCAACACTCACAAATCCAACATTTTCTCTGGCAATTCCAACCTTTTCTCTCACAAATCCGACAATTCTCTTGCAATTTCTGACATTCCCACAATTCTCTCGCAATTCTGACATTCCCACAATTCCGACATTTTCTTTCACAAATCCAACTCTCACAAATCCGACATTTTCTCTCGCAAATCCGACATTTTCTCTTTCAATTCCGACATTCCCACAATTCCGACATTTTCTCGCAATTCCGACATTCCCACAATTCCAACATTTTCTCTCACAAATCCAACTCACAAATCTGACATTTTCTCTTGCAATTCCGACATTTCTCTTGCAATTCCGACATTCCCACAATTCCGACATTTTCTCTCGCAATTCCGACATTCCCACAATTCCGACATTTTCTCTCACAAATCCAACTCACAAATCCGACATTTTCTCTCGCATTCCGACTTCTCTCACAATTCCAACACTCACAAATCCAACATTTTCTCTGGCAATTCCAACCTTTTCTCTCACAAATCCGACATTTCTCTTGCAATTCCGACATTCCCACAATTCCGACATTTTCTTTCACAAATCCAACTCTCACAAATCCGACATTTTCTCTCGCAAATCCAACTCACAAATCCGACATTTTCTCTGGCAATTCCAACTTTCTCACAATTCTGACATTTACTCTCGCAATTCCAACTTTTTCTCTCGCAACTCCGACATTCTTTTTCTCTGTTTTTTTGGTGCAAATCCGACCTCTCACAATTCCGTAATTTTCTCTCACAAATCCAACATCTCTCGCAATTCCAACCCTCACAATTCCGACATTTTCTCTTGCAAATCCGACTTCTCTCGCAATTCCAACTCTCACAAATCCAACATTTTCTCTCACAAATCCGACTTCTCTCGCAATTCCAACATTCTCACAATTCCGACTTTTTTTCTCACAATTCCAACTCTCACAATTCCGTAATTTTCTCTCACAAATCCAACATCTCTCGCAATTCCAACCCTCACAATTCCGACATTTTCTCTCGCAAATCCGACTTCTCTCGCAATTCCAACTCTCACAAATCCAACATTTTCTCTCACAAATCCGACTTCTCTCGCAATTCCAACATTCTCACAATTACGACTTTTACTCTCACAAATCCAACTCTCACAAATCCGACATTTTCTCTCGCAAATCCAACTCACAAATCCGACATTTGCTCTCACAATTCCGACATTTTCTCTGGCAATCCCAACTCTCACAAATCCAACATTTTCTCTCGCAAATCCGACTTCTCTCGCAATTCCAACATTCTCACAATTACGACTTTTACTCTCACAATTCCAACTCTCACAAATCCGACATTTGCTCTCACAATTCCGACATTTTCTCTGGCAATCCCAACTCTCACAAATCCAACATTTTCTCTCGCAATTCCGACATTTTCTCTGGCAATCCCAACTCTCACAAATAAGACTTCTCTCGCAATTCCGACATTCTTTTTCTCAATTTTTTTTGCAATTCTGACTTCTCTTGCAATTCCGACATTCTCACAACTCTGACTTTTTAGCAATTGCTTCTAAAGTCTGAATGGCAAGATATAAACTAGCAATTCTGAAAAAAGTAAGCGTACGAAGAAAAGCTTCAGTTAAGAATCAGTTCCCTTATATTTTGTTTTCCATGGTGGAAACCGGCCTCCATACATACAGTGTGTGATGCGTCCCCAAAGCAAACAGTGAATGAGAGAAACCTCCTCACCATGGTGGAGTTGCTGGCCTCGTCTCCAGCACACACGAGTGTGGCTCCCTCTCCGGCCGGACTCTTGAACACTCGGTTCTTGGTGAGCAGCTTGCAGGAGGATCCAGCGGTGAAGGTCTGGACGGGCGAGCAGGAGCAGACGGGCGTCTGGCCGCTGTCTGTCTGAGGCGTCCGGCTCAGCTCCATCAAAACACAGCGCAGAGACGGGTTAGTGCGACCTGGATGGCACATGTCCACAAATCAAAGGGTTAAATCACATTAATACAGATGTTAGATCATATGAGCGATTCTCTTTTACATGACAGGTTTAACATCTCTATGGGTCGATACTAGCAGCCATTAGAGCAGAGTCGGGTCAGGACCTGGTCTGTATGTGACGAGGCAGTGGCGGCTCTCCGGCTCCACCTGTATGTCGGTGCAGTTGCCCGACTCCAGAGGCAGAATGTGGGGTGTGTATGTGGTCCCCTCCACGTGCTCCCAGAAGCAGCCGCCCTCCAGTGTGCCGGCGATGAGGCCGCCGCAGGGGAAGGTGCTGGACGCGGCGCGCGGGATGTAGGACAGAGACACCACCGGACAGCTGCAATGACCAAAGGACACAAGAACATCAGCACACATCCTCCAGTGTTTGTACGGGACACCTCATGCTACAGTTCGCCCTCGATCAGCTGACCTGGAGCGCAGCGGAGCCAGCTCCTGGACGTGCGTGCTGGTGTCCCGCGTGTCGTACACCAGCACTGAGCCGTTGCTGAGGCCGGCGTAGATGTAGTTGTTGTTGTCGTGGCACCAGCAGCAGCTCCACACAGGTCTGCCCGTGTTGTAGGCCTGCACCACTGTGTTCGTCATCAAACTGAGAGGAAAACATCCGCGTTAAGTAAGTTAACTAATCTCATGAGTGAATGATTCAATGACTCACTCATAAAGACTTACCTTGTTTCATTACTGGATGAATCAGTGTTTTTGAACAAATCTCTTGAGTGAATGATTCAATGACTCACTCATCAAGACTTCACTTGTTTCATTACTGGATGAATCAGTGTTTTTGAACAAATCTCATGAGTGAATGATTCAATGACTCACTCATAAAGAGTTCATTACTGGATGAATCAGCGTTTTTGAACAAATCTCTTGAGTGAATGATTCAATGACTCACTCATAAAGACTTCACTTGTTTCATTACTGGATGAATCAGTGTTTTTGAACAAATCTCATGAGTGAATGATTCAATGACTCACTCATAAAGAGTTCATTACTGGATGAATCAGTGTTTATATCTGAACTATGCATTTCTATCCTGGGGCCCGTTCTTCGTACCTCGCTAACTCAGTTAGCTGGATTTGATTGTTGACGATTTGGCATGATCTTGGATTGTTTGGTTCTTTGACGCTCATCCTGGACTTGCTGTCATAGCAACAGGTCCGTAAACTTAAACCTGCTTGAGCGGCTTATTTCATGTGAACAGGATTAGATCGCATCTTGAGGTGATACTTAAAATCTGTCTCAGCCACTGCTCCTTTATTACAAGAGTTCATTACTGAACCAGGGGCAATAATAATCATTTTAAATAATAATAATAATAATATACAAATTTTAAATTGTATATGTATATGAGAATGTATATAATATTATAATGTTGTGTATAATACTATAGACACAGCCACTTGATTGAGCGATTTATTTGTGATGGAATAATTACTTTATAATGTTATTGGAGGTTTGCACACATGTTGTACAGTTAATCTGAGCCGTGCATTAATTTAAGTGATGACGGATATTATGGGATGGTTTGATGCAGCGCAGGAGATGCAGAGAATTTGATCTTGACCCTTAAGAAACTTTAATAGTCACGTTACAAATCGGCTTCAAATTGAATTAAAAATTGAATTACAACATTGAAATAAAAATGTAAAGGGTGTAAAAATACTGTATAAAATCATGAATATAAATAATTGGTAATCATGTAAAAAAAAAAAACATTTATCATTGATCTATTATAACTTTTATGTTGGTTTGGTCGTTTAGCTGTTTCCTTATAAAGCTCCAGATATTCGTGGGGGTTTTTGGTGTAATTTGCCAAGTTTTTTGCCAGGTGGCTTTTTTAATTATATGATGTCATTACGTTGCTGTCTTGACGCCAGCCAATCGCTGCATTGCTGATCATGGTTTCGAGTATCGATGCATCTGCCCTCTTCAGGGAACACAAGAACGTGCAGTGATCTCAGATCATTTAATCCAGATATTTAAATCCAATCGGCAAATTCGTTTGAAGAACCAAATTAGCCAGACATCAGTTATCATGATTAAAAGATCTGGGATCTGTCCAATCATCTCAGATGTATTAAGCGAGGTACGCAGAACGGACCCCCGTTCTTCTGTGGTAATCTGAAGCAGTTTCATATCTATACATGACGACGACTCTCTCTGGATCAGATCTGAATGTTTGCTTTTTTGTTTAAAACAAAACATTTTATTGTAGTGGCTGTTACTTGGAGCACTTTGTTGTATCGCAGACACTTTGTAACAGAACATGTATCATGAAGTCAGTGTCTGACCTGGTGAGCTTGATGGTGCTGTCGAAGGCCGCCGAGAGCAGTAAGCTGTCCTGGTGTTGGCTGAAGGCCAGGCCTCGGATCTGTTTGGTGTGGATGGGGATGTACTGACTGGGCTTGAGAGTCGCAGTGCTGATCATCTTCACACCGAAGCCTGAGGGAGCGACAGTCAGTCACGCTTACACAAACAATGCAGAACAAACTCAGTGTGTGGAAGGGCTCAAATGCCCACCTGGTAACAGGGTCGCGTGTGTGGATGGCTGGGACGCCAGCAGACACCCGAGAGGCTCGCAGTAGGACAGAACCCGGCTGTTCCCCGTTTGAGACACCAGCAGAGCCTTCGAGAAGACGTAATGGCCCGTACTGGACGGGTCCTGCCTCTGGGAGGACGAGAGAGACGATCCCTGAGACGAGCCGAAAGACGCCTGAGCTTTCCACCTCCTCAGCTCCTGCGGAGAGCAAACCGAGGTCAGGACTGCACAGCAGCAGCGATGATGGAGATCATCATAAGGGCCTCTCTTTTTTACTGAAATCACACTACGCTATACCACCTAGTGTTGTCAAAAATATAAATATTTCGATATGTATCGATACTGAAATATCTGAAACGATACGATATTCCTTTTCTACGGTATCGATACCAGCCGCGCTCTCCTCTCCGACCGACAGCGAGTTGACACGCACCCGCCTCGTCTCATTCAGTCCGGTTAACCCTCTAAACACGGCGAACGCATGTTCTGCTGGATTTTTCCTGATGACTGCGTGTTAGTGTTGGCGTGGCGGGTCTGGATTTCGTGCAGGACTGCACAGAACGTTAATCCTATTAATTCCAGAGGATTTTGCACTCGCATCTGAAGCGCACACACACATACCGTAATAAAGCCACCTCTGACAGACAAGGGCAAAAATCAGCTCCTTTTTCCAGCTTATTAATGGTCAAATACACTAAAAAAAATGACTCAATGTCCATCTTGGTGAGTACTAACGTAAACAGTCGTAAACAGTTCAGGAAGAATGTGTAATAGGAGTGTTAGGGATCCATGCGTGCGTCAGGTCTTAAAGGGACAGCAGTTATTTATTATTCAAACGACAAAAAGACAAATGACCACTTACTGGCTGATTAACTTGTGAAACTCTAATGGATTAATCTGCATTTCATTTTTTTATAATGAAGATTATCCAATGTTATTTTAAATTTGATTACTTTGTTTTTTTAAATTCAGTTTCTTACCTGAAAACTGTTAGACCTACCTGAAAAAATAAAGCAGTTTATTTCATTTGTATCTTTATTCTATTGTATTTATTTGTGCTATTGTTAGTCATTTGTTTATTTGTTCTAATTTTTTTACGGTTTACTCGTCTTTTTAAATTCAATTTGAAATCAAGTTCTTGTGGTGTATGTACGCTATTGCAACACAAATATTTGTGAGATCATTGTACTGGTAATTGATCAACCTTTAAATATGAGAAAAACCTTAAAAGCTTTATCATATAAAGTGATCTCTTCAGAATAAATTTTTAATCGCCTAGACTTTCAATAGACGGACAAAAAAAGAAATTATATTAAAAATATCTATTTGACAGTATATGCAGCATTTTTTCCCTGTGGAATCGAAAATGGTATCGAATATCGATTCTTTTTTAGGCATCGTATCGAAGTTATAAATTCCAGTATCGTGATAACACTTATACCGCCACATGCAGCCGATGCCGTGCAGCCCTGATAACTAGCATCAACACACAGGAAGGGTAGGGAGTTTCTCCTGAAGCGATACACACCTCGACCTCTCTGCGCAGTCGCACGTTTTCATCGGCCACGAGCTGCAGCTGTTGACGGCACTGAGCGACCTCCAGCTGCTCCATCCGGCGCGAGCCCTGCTCCAGCTCTAGACGGCTGCGCACAAACACAACCCATCAGCACCAGCACCAGCACATTCAGGACACGACGAACACTGAGAGAGCCCGTGAGGAACGCACCTCTTCAGCCGCACCTCCTCCGTGTTGTCCAGCGCTTTCAGTCTCCGCGCGTACAGAAAGATGATGTGACCTCGCTTGGCTGGTTTATTACACTGAGACGACACAACAGTGGCAGATTTCATCACAAATATATTCTCATCAAGGTGAATTCTGGATGCTTTTTATGCCATGTGTATATCAAAATGACTTAAAGTTTTATATATATATACACACACACACACACACATTTAAACATTAAAAATGTTTAATATGGCATTGCATACATTTCATATCTATTTTTCTTTTTTATCAATATCATTAAAACTAAATATAGTAGTTAAAAGTGCGATAGGTCAATATCAGCTATGAAAACTCTGTCATCATCATTTACTCGCCCTCGTGCTGTTCCAAACCTGTATGAGTGTCTGTCTTCTGCTGAACACCAAAGATGAGATTTTGACAGTTTCTGGTTCCTGTTGACTTCCAAGAAGTCAATGGGGACCTAGTCTCAGTCTCAGACGTCACACCTATGGCCTATGACCTATGACGTTGGCTGAACGTCTGATGCATACGGGATATTTCAGGAGTTTTGAAGTCGTCCTCTGATTGGTTGAATTCCACGAGACCTGTGTGTTGCGGTCTTTAACGTCCGTCTGTAAACAAACTTCCCTCGTGGAAGAAGAACGCCGTCGTGTTTACAACTGTGCCAATGAGCGCTTACCAGGATCGACTAAACGCTGGAGTTTCAGAAGTATGTGATGTTCGCAGCTCTATCGTTGCAGTAAACTTGCACAACGTTCATGAATGAATAATTTATAGACGCACGCTAGTCTGTTATTGCAGGGACTTTACATTTTCACACCCCTAAACATGACACAACTGTGAATGGTTGCGTTACATGTCGGTCAAACGTCCTCTTGGGCGGTCCTTGACCAATGAAAGCTGCGATAGAGTCCAGACCTTCTGACGTCAGTCTGAAGCTCTGGCTACACGAGACTAATGGGGACCAGAAACTCTTTTCTTTCGTGTTCAGCAGAAGACACACACTCATTCAGGTTTGG
Organism: Romanogobio albipinnatus; assembly: GCA_023566225.1. NCBI lineage: Eukaryota > Metazoa > Chordata > Actinopteri > Cypriniformes > Gobionidae > Romanogobio > Romanogobio albipinnatus. Next base: position 2,893,342 of record CM042262.1, on the reverse strand, counting down.
AACAACATGAGAGTGAACTAGGGCTGCACGATTTGGGGAAAATATCTCATGGAGATTAGAATTCAATTTTTTTTTTTTACAAATGAAAAGTGTATATAAAATTGTGTTTATATATTAATATGACTAATAATAATTATGATGATTATTATTGCTAAATAAAAATATTGAACAAAATAAGAAATATTACTATTACAATAACATTTTAATTATTAAAAATAGAGTATTTAAGAATAAATATAACAATATACTACTACTACTACTACTACTAATAATAATATTTATATTTTACAGAAAAATTATTTAACAAAAAAAAAAACTGCTGGGTTTCCTGTTAATATGCAGACAGCCTGACTAAAAATCATTAGAAAGGTCTAAGGATTTATCGTAAAATTATTATTATAAAAATCTGTGCTTTTTATCTGTGATATCAATTTCTTAAAGTCTATGTCTTTAATATGAAATATGAGCCTCTTATGCATCCACTGTGGGGAGGAAAACGCCTGTATATTTAAGAAAAACATATGGATTGTCATATAAATTTATTTAGAGAGAAGTATTTTTCTCATTTGTTACCCAAAAGTTTCATTCCCACTGGAGGCCAGAGGGCGCCCTCGAGCAGAAACTTAGAAAGAGAAGTTATCGTTTGTTTTCAGGAAATCCCTAATGTGAAGCTAAGCTGGCGCTGCAGGCTGAATAAAAGGAAGATAGAAACGCTTTGACTGATTAAACACGAGGACAATAAACACTACTGCATCACGATATGGTGTATTTGAGTTCTTCAAGCCTTCTCGGGTATTCTCATAATAATAAAGCAGTGCTGATTGACATAGACCTTACCACTGCCTATAAAAAAAAAAAAAAGCGTTGTCTGCCTCATTCTGTGATACGAAGCCACGTCAGCTCACAGACACTCGTCTGACTATATGAAGTGAGTTAAAGCGTGTTATTAAACGTATTTGGTTGGACAACAGGTTTATGAACACTTCACATTACTAGTTTGTGAAGTTGTTTGACACGTGTTGTTTTTCCAAACGCACGCTATAAGAGCCGCTCTTCACTGACACGCTGGGTATTTATTTATTTAAAATCGCAGCCTTTGCGCTTTCATAATCGCACATAAGCCAAATCGCGATTGTGGTTCGATTTCGATGAATCGTGCAGCCCTAGAGTGAACTATCCCTTTAAGTCTTAAGGGAAAAACTTTAGGTGCTTTATGCAACCTGCACATGCCTTGGAGTGAGACCCACCTGCGGACATTTATTTCCTCCGCCCGTCAGCCAGCGGGAGATGCAGACGTAGCCGAACAGGTGCCCACAGCGCAGAGCGGCCAATCGGTGGTCCCCGGCCGTGGTCCAGGGCTCGAAACAGATGGAGCAGGTCTCGCCCTCCCCGTCCTCTGGTTCAGCGTCTCCGGCGGGACACGCAGCCGCTTCAGCGGGATCCTGCGACTCTGCCGCAGCCTGAGGAGAGTCGACACACACTGCAGTCACAGAGCCTGATGACTTCCTGAGCGCTCAGGACAGACGCACTGAACAATCCTCACCTCAGTCTCTGGCCTCGGCTCTTCTGCGCTCGTCCCCTCAGCCTCTGGAGGAACACTGGGTCCTGTGTCACACAGAAACCATCATTTCATGTCAACAATCATAACAACAGTCATTTAAACATGTGAGTCTTAAAGGAGCACGCAGTATTTGTGAAAATAGGCTCATTCTCCGTCTCCCCTAGAGTTGAACAGTTGAGTTTGATCGTTTTCGAATCCATTCAGCCGATCTCCGGGTCTGGCAGTAGCACTGTTAGCATAGCTTAGCATAGATCATTGAATCTGATTAGACCGTTAGCATCTCGCTCAAATGACCAAATGCTTTCGATATTTTTCCTGTTTAAAACGTGACTCTTCTGTAGTTACATCGTGTACTAAGACCGACGGAAAATGAGAAGTTGTGATTTTCTAGGCCGATATGGCAGGAACTATACTAGGGATGCACGATATATCCGCAACATATCGTTATCGGCCGATAAATTATTATTTTTTATGTTATCGTTATCAGTCCAATAAGAAAATTTGACCGATATAGTCAAGCCGATAGATAATGTATTATTTCCTTCAGCTGAGACAGACGCGCTGTCCACCACGATGGGTTTAAATTGCTCTAAATATGATTGGCATCATGACAAGCACAGTCAAGTTTGCTTGTGCATTCACAGCCTTTTGTGCCATTGTAAGTTGTAATATATTTATTATTCTGCGTATATAATCTCATATACCCCTTTTCCACCAAGGCAGTGCTAGAGCTAGATCGGAGCCAGAGCTAGTCCCAGTTCATAGTTGGTTCAACTGAGGAGCCTTCTAAGAACCGTTTGCGTTTCCACAGGCTAGAGAGCCACAACAGAGCCAGGTCTTACGTCACTGTATACGTCTCATCTTTCTCAGCAACGCTAGCGGGAAACACACACACACCAGGCTTGTTTGAGATGCATCGGCGCTGCGCAGACCGATCCACGTATAATATTTAAAAAAAACGCATGAGTGAATCAAAAGCATAAGGAGTCGTGTGCTCTCGCTGGACTCGTTATCATACGGCGATCGGTCTCTGCACAGCACCGCTGCCAACAAGCCTTCCATCAACACTGCAAACGTTGTGTTACTGTTGATTCACATGGCTTTACGATCCTACATCGGCATCAAAACACAACGAAAACACAGCGAATCCAACGCATTCGTGCAGTTCGCCGTAATTTGCATAGACGGAGATTACAAACGAGCAGCAGCTGTTAGCTCCATTAGCTGCTATTTCAACAATGGCGGATCTCAAGTCTGTGTTCGTCTTGTTGACCCCGCCTGACGTAATCGGTTCTTACTCCTAGCCCTGTTCTAGCCCAGCAATGTTTTGGTGCTACTTAAGAACCACTTTTCCTGGCTCGGAGCTGGAGCTTTGGGTGTGGAAACACAAAGAACCGATTTGGAACTAGGCTCTGGCTCCAATCTAGCTCTGGCTCTGCTTTGGTGGAAAAGGGGTAATATAGGATGCGTTTGGTTGAGTTAACTAACGATGCAGTAAAGCACTTCATTGTACCGGTCTTTAGCTTCAGCGTGCACATTTCAAACAGAAATACACAGCATTAATAACTACTGGGACTGTCCTATACATAACACTGTAATGAGAATATTCCTGTTATAAACGTTGTGAATTCTCTGGGTTTAGTTGTGTTTCAGCGCTGTTGTGGGAAGCGTCCACAACGCATTCTGACCAGCACAGTCAAGTTCGCTTGTGCATTCGCGTCATTTAAGCATATGTAAGTCGTAATATTACGTTTTTATAGTATAAACATCTGATTAATGTCATATATAGGATGCGTTTGGTGAAGTCAATAACCCGCAGTGCTTCACTGAACCGGTGATCATCTTCAGTTTCAGCTCTCAAACAGGGGAAGAGCATCCACAGGAGTTATAAGCCTTCACCTATGCGTGATTGTGCTAATATAAGTTGTAACATTATATTTATTTTGTATAATTACCTGATTGTTCTCATATATGATGCGTTTAGTTGTTAATGAACCTTCTAAGCGCTTCAGTTTACGGTTGTTCGTTCATTCTCTCCAGCTTCAGCTCTCAAACAGCAACATTATTCCTCATAGACTAGACTAATATTAAAGATGTTTGCTATTACTGTAATATTAAACATATTTTTTAAAGCGTTATTTTTTAATAACTAGCACTTTTATTGTTCTCGTATCATTTCCATCAACAATACGGTTTGATTAAAATCATTTCCATATTGTCCGTGCGGAGGTTATTTCATGCACTTCTGATTCTTTATTATGCAGCCTCAGTAATGCTGTCCAATAACTTGTTTGCATTATTTAGGTATATTATTTTTTTATTTTTTAGGCAATAGAATTTTTGGTAACATTTTACAAATAAGATTGCATTTGTTAATGCATTAACTAACATGAACTAAAAGAGAACAATAACCTTTGCTAATGTTAGTAATAAAATGTTTGTGTTTATTAACAATTCAGTGCATTATCTAATGTTAACAGACACAACTCTGGGTCTGAAAATGTTGAGATTAACATGAACTAAGATGAATAAATCCTGTTGAAGTATTGTTCATTCATTGTTGGTTAACTAATGCTAACAAAAATTCAACCTTATTGTAAAGTGTAACCATTTTTTTTTTTATAAAGTAAGTTGGCCATAGGAGTGTAAAATTAATGTGAAGCGGTAAGGAATCTTACACTGGGTCTAATGGGCTTCTGTAGTGTATGGGTTTGATTAATGTTGAAGTGCTTGGGACATGGCTTTTAATGGTGAGTCTTTTGTTTTTGTAATCAGGCTCTCAGAGTTTATTAAAATTTGTATTTAGATTTATCAGCCAATATATCGGTTATCGACTTTCAAATGTAAAGAATTATCGGTATCGGCCAAAATGTTCATATCGGTGCATCCCTAAACTATACTCTCATTCCTGCGTAATGATGATCAAGAGCTGTGAGCCGCCCCATGAGTGCAGCGGCGCAATGATATCACACAGCCGCTGAAAATAGTCCCCAGCGCTCTCTGTGTGAGCCGGTTGTCACGCTGGTTATGTTGACGGAAGTTAGCCTATTTTCAGGCGCTGCGTAGTAATATCATTGCTAATTGGCTTTATGCACAGCTGCACTACTTCCTGAACTTCAGCCAGCTCCTTTGTTTCCTGTCTGCCATTATTGGACAAACTGATTAATCCAGGTGTGCCTGACCTCTGTAGTCAAAACAACAATAATCAGACACACCTGGATTAATCAGTTTGTCCAATAATGGCAGACAGGAAACAAAGGAGCTGGCTGAAGTTCAGGAAGTAGTGCAGCTGTGCATAAAGCCAATTAACAGTCTAATCAGATTCAATGATCTATGCTAAGCTATGCTAACAGTGCTACCGCCAGACCCGGAGATCGGCTGAATGGATTCGAAAACGGTCAAACTTAACTGTTCAACTCCAGGGGAGACGGAGAATGAGCCTATTTTCAAAAATACTGCCGTGTTCCTTTAAAGGTACAGAAGCAAAAACAGTTTAATTTGAATGGATCAGAACAGGGGCGGAAAATAGTAACAATTTTCATCATGAGTCGCGTTTCCACCGCAGGAACTTTCCCCAGGAACTTTGGGCTGGTACTCGGTGTGTTTCGACCGCAGGGTCTAAATTAAGTTCCGGGTAAATATCTCCCCCTCCGAGCGGCCCTGCTCCCGAGGTGGTACTTTTTCAAAGTTCGGGAACTTTCGGGGGAGGGACTTGGGTGCAGAACATGCTGATTGGTTGAGCTCACGCAGCATTTGATTTCAACCGGCATTTTTAAAAGGATTTTTGCGAGGATCGTTCAGCGTTCAGTAAATATCAGTCTTGCTCTTTCTGTCCGATGGCGCGCGTTCGTCTCAGCAATCACACAGTCAATGTCCGTAATCGCTGATGATAACATACTTTGTTATATTTTAAATCTAGCTTTACGAGCTTTCAGAATACGCTTTAGTATCAGTGCTCGTCTCTTTTCCGCCGTTTTGTTAATGACCTCTTTAGTAAACCGATACATAACCAGCAAAAGCAGCGCTGCTTGCATCTCCTTCACTTGTTATTGTTGCAGACAGTATCGCACAAAAATGATCACTGTCCATCGCTGACTGGGAGGAGCAGTCGCCGCGCGCGGTCCTACATCACCGGACTAATTTGCCTAATCTTCACGGTACTTCAGTCCGCAGTGGAAACGCAGACAGCAGCAGGTCTGGGGGAAAAAAAGTTCCTGGTAATTTCGGTGGAAACGGGGCTATGGATTACAGTTTTATTGTGCATTTTGTAACTATAAATGTTGTAAACTCACAGTTATGCAACTAGTTTGACCACAAAATCTTTGGCCACGCAGCAGGGAGAGAGGACAACAATAATGACTACACTTTATATTTTAGAACTGTAATATCGGTGCAGTCACAGGGTTTTTCATAATATTTTCATAACATTTCTTAAATATTTTACATATGAGGGAAGATGAAAACACTGAACTTGCCAACAGTATTTATCTGACAAAATGATTGGGCAAAAAGGCAAACTACAGCAACAGGTTTTATGTTTCTAAAAATGCACAGAAAAACAAAAAGCAAACCTTGACTACAGCATGATCAGTTATTAATATTTTGTTGGTTCTCTCTCATAATTTCTGTCTATGACAGCCTGGACAAAAAGTTGAATTGCGTTATCACAAATAACTTAACATTATCGACTCCAAACACAACTACACAATCATTGCAAAATCTTTAACATGTTTTAATAGTTATTTTGTGGTGAAAAGCTACATTTGCTAAAGATTACACTCAAAAGTGTTAAAAATGACCCTGATGTGAGTGTTAGATGAGGGCAAGGGCAAACCAAAAATTACAACAATAGAGAAACAATTCATTAAATATTACAATGTTCAGCCAATTTTTATCCAAAAGAACGTATATATCGCTATAATTGTTTTCCTAATCCATGTGTTAATAAATGAGCCCTTATTGTGAAGAGTTGCTGAATCATTAACCCTTGTGTGTCTGTAAGGAGAAGTTTTGTTTTGATCATTTTGCCTGTGTTAATGCCAACTGAAGTGTGTTTTTGTACTGGAAGTGTAATATTTCCTTTCATAAATCTATTTTACACTAGATACACACAAGAGTTACTCAAAGGTCTTCTTTAAAGTCGGCATGAAACGGAAGTTGAGATCATCTATTTCTCTTTATTGTGACGTATATCCGAGTGAAACGGCTTCTGAAATTAGAAAAAAATGTAGGGCGGGGCTTGATTTCGTCCTTCGGGAATTGATTGGATCGTTGGAAGTTGGGCGTTGCTAACAAAATGGAGGCAGATTTGAAGTTTGCACTCAGTTGTGGAGGAAAAACTCGATCTATCTCTTAAATAAATGTATTTTCTCTCTAATTCTTTTCTACATATGTCACTGAGCATATTTCCTCACTTTTCGCTGGTTAATGCTACAGATTTCACTTATTTTAAGTCTTTTATGGCTTTATTTCTGTCAAACTTTTTTCTCAGCTCTCCCTTATAAGGGGGCGCGCTGTAAGCGTGTACACACGCTGCATTCCTCAGTGCGAGCCGTCACGACCAGCTGTTCGTCCGACTATATTGAGTAATTTTTACATAAAAAAAGCTTTTATTTCTCATATATTTCTCTCTATTTGCCTCAAGTCCTTCTTGAAGAAAGTATTGTGATATAAGTATTTGATTTCATGTCGCCTTTAAAATGAGAGCAAACTTAAGTGTGCGCTACAAAACCGTGCATTTGTGTGGCAGTTTTGTCCTGTAGAAGGACACAGAAGGGTTAGAGAATGAAATGATTTAAGAGAGGGAGACCTGGACGAGAGGAGGCGTGGGCTGGCAGTGGAGCGGTGGCGCTGGACTGATGGGACGTGTGTGTGATGACCGCAGCGGGCCGGCTGGAGGAGGGCGGAGGAGCCGGCCGGGGGGGGTGAGCGTCAGCCGTGTGCCGTCTCAGCCGCTCGGACAGCTCCTCCGTGTCCCGTATGAGCGCCTGAAGCTCTTCACGAGTGCTCAGGCTGAGAAACCGAAGAGAGATCAAGCCGTGTACGTTACTCGTGAATTATATTCATATTTGATGAGCAATTAACGCAGAAATCCAGAAGTTCCTGCATCTTACCCAACTCTCCTCCTCCTCCTGCGGACGGGCCGATGGACAGGATGCCTGGGGCGATCGGCCTGCACAGGAACTCCCTCTTCTTCTGTGCTGCTGTCCGATTCAGAGACCACGATCACACCGGCCTCGCCGGGCGGCTGCGCCTCCTCCACCTCCATATCCTCCATCTTCAGACACCTTCTGCCGGAGACAAGCCGGGATCAGGGTCTGAAACGCTTCTAGCAGCCTCACATTCAAGCACTATCATTTATAACACAACGCAAGTATTGGGTACATCTGCGGGGCACGCCACACACACTCATCGAAAAATACGACACTTTAAACACTCAAATTTCCTCCGGTGAAAATCGTTTTGGAACTGGACACTGGCACTTTAAATCCCTTCAGCAGGCCCCTCCCATAGTGGGCGGAGTCATGCTTCACATTTGACTGCACTCCTTAAAGGCGCAGTGTGTAAATTTTAGTGGCATCTTGTGGTGACGTTGTGAATTGCAAAAGCTCACGCCTTCCTTTTGAAGCTACGGTGTCCGACACAGGACAAAAATGTCGTCTGAGACAGCAGAGAGTAGCTAGTGCTCTGTAGAGAAGTTTGTCCATTTAGGGCTACCGTAGAAACATGATGGCACAAAATGGCGACTTCACTGTACCCGTGGTGTGTGTAGATAGAAACGGCTCATTCTAAGATGATAACGTTCATTATGTAAGGTCTTGAAACTATAATTATGCATATTATATTGCACTTCTGTTAATAGATCCTCTTAAATATTACACACTGCACCTTTAAAAACTAATCTTTTTCTAAACTTGACAAAACACATCGCCGGAAATCTCTGAGACTCGAGCTTCCATATTCGGCGACCGTTTTGCGACAAATGTATTAATGTGTGCCAAGAGAACATGTCAAATAGAGCGTGCGTTTCACCCGGTGGCTATTTTTGGTACAGCGCCTAAACAAAAGCTAACTAATGTGGCGTTCACACCGGACGCGAATCGCACGAAGGTGGACGCTTGAACATTTTGAGTTTACTCGCTTTACTCGCGTGTGACAACTACACAACAGACGCAAATTCACGTCATGGGAGGGGCTTCTATATGAGCCAGCTCGTCTCGGTCACTTGACATCTTTTTTGTAAAAAATACTATTATTAATGTGTGACAAAACGTAGTTTAAAGACTTTTTCAGGTGATAATATAGTTGCTTAAAGCTCAAATCTGTGGTTAATTTATAAAAAGAGTGCCTATTTGAGCATTTTATCTGGCGTTTTCGGGGTTGTGAGATCCAGGCGATCAGTGACATTTCGCGCTCGTTTACCCGGCGAGACCCGCCTTTCCTCGGCTAGTCCTCCTCACATTTGCCGCTGGCTCTGGCTCTTTTTTTCTGCTCCAGTCTCGTTGTGAAATGGCTGACATAGATTTTGTTGAGAGGGTAGCTGACTGTCCGACCTCCTCACTCACTTTCTTCCAAGCAAGATCCTTTTTATTCCTGTTCCTGTAGTGATAGGATGATGTATCATACAGCTCCGGGTATCCACATACGGCCACGATTATCTTGTCCTCCATTGTTGTTGGGATTTCTGCCTCCGCTTGTAAATGCGTCACTACTAGAGCAAGCTCGTGATTGGTTAACGCGGCGCGAAATATCCGCCAGAGTTCAGAACTTGAGCGATTCGTGTGAATCGCTCGTTCAAAACGCTCAATTCGCGCGAATCGCGCCGCAGAATGCCATTTTGCGTCTCTGCATTGACTTAATATGTAAATCTCTCGCGCGAATCGCGTCCGGTGTGAACGCACCATTAAAAGGAAACTATTTTTTTGTGATAGCAACTTTGAACAAATTTGGAACACGACTTGGTTAGACATGTGGCTTTGATTTTCTCGCAATTGTAGAGTCCAAATTATTTTTGTAAAATATATATTTTGTATGAAATAAAAAAATTAGAGTACTTTCGCTTAAAGGCACAGTATGTAATTTTCCATCTCTTACTCAACACAAAGGCGTGTCTTGACTCTTGATTGGGCGGAGCTTTTATTCTGCTGCAGTCGCTTCTTCCGCTCGTGTGTGTGTGGGGTAACGCGTCGCAGCGCTGCTTTATAATATCACACACATGCGAGTGTGTTAAAGTGATGTTATAATGCTGTTCTCTCTGCGCTACTATGAGACACTTGTTCACACTGCAGTGAGCGAGATCATATTAGGCGGTAAAACATGGCACTCTGTGCGGTAATACAACAACTCCAGATTTACACAATCAGACGAACTGTGTTGAGCTGGAGAACGATGATGAGTTTCTGTCCATCAATGATCCAAACAGTGTCTAATAAAACACATCAGATATTAAAGCGGCGCTAGTGTTGCCATGGTTACTACACAATAAGACACGGAGATGATGTCACTGATAGGCGGTGCACACACACGGGCCGTGTCCTGGTTAAAATCCCTTATATCTCTGGATTTAAAGGTCCCGTTCTTCGTGATCCCACTGTTCAAACTTTAGTTAGTGTGTAATGTTGCTGTTAGAGCATAAATAATACCTGTAAAATGATAAAGCTCAAAGTTCAATGCCAAGCGAGATATTTTATTTAACAGAAGTTCCCTTTCAAAGCCTACAGCGAACGGCCGGCTTGGACTACATCCTGGTACTTCCTTCATTAATGACGTCAGTAGAACAGACTAACCTCCACCCACAAGAATACGCGAAAAAGGGGGCGTGGTCTTGTTGCTGTCCCACGTGGAGAAGAGGACGTGTCGCTTGGAGAAGAGGAAGTGTTGCGTTTGAGTGTGTTCGAACTCCTACGGTGGCCGATTTAGTCCAAGATTAACATGGCTTCCAGTTCGACCTCGTCCATTAGTGTTGATTTGCCTGTTGTGTTGCCGTCTTAATTCTCTTTTTCGCTTCCTTGGCGACTCTGTTACATCTCCTCGAGAATAAGAGTGATCCTCCATCAGCAACAGACTTTCAAAAAGGCTTTCATGTTTTCATTTAGCAGTCTCAAGCAATCCCCCTCTTCACATTCGACACGGTGCCATCGAGTGTTAAAACGCCAAAGGCGAAGCTTGAATTTACGGGTATGTCCCTCTTTGGCTAATGTACTTTCAAGATGGAGGGGCAACATGGCGACCCCCATTCGAACCCCTTACCCGTATGTATTTTCAATGGCATATTATAAACTTACGAGAATACTTTATTCCTAAATATACATTAATGAGCACATATATTTTTGAAAGAACTAAGTGTTTTTAGCTAATAATAAACAAAAAAAGTTACACAGTGTAGCTTTAATCATTCGGGATAATGCGTAGTCAATATCATGCATCACAAGTCACTGTTCTAGTGGTTTTGGGATATTTCAATCTAGAAAATGTACATACTGCGCCTTTATACGTGCCTTCCCCTGATAAGCAGCCCAAATGGCTTTCATTCATGAATGTGGTGGATCTTTACACACACTCAGATTATATTCACCTCCACATGGAGAACACAGCATTTGTCACACCCATCCCTCACACACTGGGTCCTGCTTATGTAACACATCAGAGTGTGAAAGTTAACTTTGTCTTTGCTGACTGACTCTCTTTTTCCCTAAAAGAGGAACCGAGCAGGGTTCGCCATCCGGGTCTCGCTCGCACACTACAGGTCCAGTGCGCACTGCGGGTCCGAGTGCGGGAGCCACACCAGTTGCGACACGCCCCGGTAGGTCGCCTGTTAAAGTTTGAGTCTTTAAATCCCTGTGTGTGTGTGTGTGTGTGTGTGTGTGTGTGTGTGTGTGTGTGTGTGTGTGTGTGTGTG